>OX596291.1:5243619-5843619 GCA_951394225.1 Harpalus rufipes
TTGAGGAATCCGTAGTCAAACAGGTCTTTAGTCTTATAGAATTTGAGAAATCGTGTCTCCAACAACCCCACACACACACACACATCCACACACACACACACACACACACACAAACACACACAGACTTCTCAGGATAACTATGGGCCAATAATATTATTTATGTTATAAATTTTCATTCATTCTGCATATGTTTTCATATTTTCTTCTTGTTCTCCTACACGGTTAAAGATAGAATGACCGGTGATGAAAATTTAGATTCAGCATGAAATTCTCTTTCTTTTGATGTAAAACAAGATTTATTTACATCATCGTATTTCGAGTTACAGATGCTTAAAGTTACATGATTTTTCATGGGAGTTTTGTGAATTTTTAATTCGGTTCATTTTTCATATTTTCTTCTTGTTCTCCTACACGGTTAAAGATAGAATGACGGGTGATCAAAATTCAGATTCAGCATGAAATTCTCTCTCCTCTGATGTGGAAGAAAATTTATTTACATCATCGTATCTGGAGTTACAAATGCTCATTATTACATGATTTTTCATGGAAATTTTGTGAATTTTTAATTCGGTTCGTTTTTCATATTTTCTTCTTATTCTCCTACACGGTTAAAGATAGAATGACGGGGGATGAAAATTTAGATTCAGCATGCTTATTGTATCCTAGAGTGAATCTATGTGTTTTATGTATTGCAGATAACCAGGGTAAGTTGTAAAAGGATCTAAATAAGATGCAGGAAAAAATTATGTAATACATTTGCAGATATTAATTCCTTCTCATTATTTTATTTGTTAATTTGTGTTTTTGAATATATAATTTAATTAGTTACCAAACCATTACATAGGTTCATTTTGTCAGTTTAGTTATTATAGTGCTAGTGTACAGACGTGGATATGGTGTGTCCGTATATTCTTCGTTTGAGGAGGACTTTAGGACTTGGGGACGACTTCTGGACACCTGCACGACATGGAGGTTACCTATTTTATTAATGGTTAGCTTATATTTTATTATTTTTGAACTACATTATTATAGATTGTGGCTGTCGGATATATTAGTACTTATTATTGGGTCTAGCAAACATGGATTATAATATGCAAAAATATTCAATATGTTTAAATAATTATTCGTGGGTAATTTAAAATACGGTGTAGATAGGTAGTATAATAATTCAGACATATTATTTTACTCGTAAATAATTTATTATATTTTTTATTATACATATTTTACTATATATAACAACGCAATGCAAAACGTAACGCAAACCCAATAGGTAATGTAAGGAGTTAAAACACATGCTTGTATACGGGCTATTTATATCACCGTATACATGCAGTAGATAAGGCAATGAACGATATGCAAGAGATGGCCAACTTTCAACTTTCTGATCGGTTGCAAGCAGCAAATTTAGCGTTGTTATAAATTACTCATTTCGCGATTACGTTACCCACTGCTTTGCGTGCTTGCGACGTCTTGCGTTGCGTTAATATAAATAGGCCTTTTTACCTACGATACTCTTGTAGTAGTAATTTCGAATACGGTTTTTCTCGAAATATTTCTCTAGTCATTAGGTCGCCCAAAAAAGCGCTATATATACATTTAATATTTAATTGTTATTGTATCCTACAGTGAATCTATGTGTTTTATGTATTGCAGATAACTAGAATAAGCTGTGAAAGGACATAAATAAGATGCAGAAGGATCCGAGCGATTTGCAGATAGGCATGTATTCTAGTTTCAGCGTTCCAGGTGCTCCGGAAAGTCTACGCCCTGGCCATACCCAACGACACCCTCAATATGTATTTTACTCCTTTGACTGTTAGCTTAAGAATTATGTAAATAAATATAACAAATCCTTCCCAAATACACTTATTTATGTCGTATTTATATTTTCCAGTCTAATACAAGCATTTCTCTTTTCAGCACATATTATATTTATTTTATGCTTCATATTGTTACACTTTTAATATATATTATGTTACATAAGTTCATTCTATATATTTTACAACATTTAGAGAAAAAAATAATATATTTTTAAATATAGGAATATACAATACTTCGTAATAACGCTGTATTTCCTCGACACATTCATAATTGAAAACAATCCAAATCGTATTAAACTATTAGTTTCAAACACTTTTTAAAGTACATAGTGGACGTAGTACATATGCGAAATTCATTTTAAATAATGACAAAACGTATTTTATATATCGGTTCATTTATTGTTCAATAGATTTTTACTCATATATGTTAAAGAATTTTATCTTGTACAAATAAACTATATGTTATTTTCATATTCTTCGTTAGGCTCATGACTATTATAACTAGTGGTGAACTATGAAAATTTGAATAAAGAACTCGCTCGACAAATGTTATTTTACTAAATGTTATAATTTGATTTATCAAACTAAAACATAGAAAAGAAAATGACTAAGGCCCGCTCATACTACCTCTAGTTAAAGTGCAGTTAGTGCTAACTAACGGTTAGGTTGCAAAATTGAATCTCCTATTTTAGAAACCGCATAAGTCAAAAACGTAAAAATTTAAGAAAATGATTGAGGTGTTTAATAATTATAAAAATGTGTATCCTTATTCATTTGTATGCGTAGAATCGATTAGCATTGCTACCATATTTGTATTTTTACTCATTTTGCTTAATTTCTTAAAAAAAAATCTGATGTGGCCAGCACATAACCTCTCGCCGTATATTTTACCTGCCTGTATGCATAAAGCAAAGAATATTTTTATAAATACAAATAATATATTCATACAAATCTATGACGTATAAACTTCTTTATTATTCAATAATAGCATGTCTCAACATAAAGATATTTTACCATAAATTATGTTACAATAAATTACAAAGTAGAGTTTACCATATATAAACATTAGGCTGGTAACAGCAATTTTCAATTCGAACAACCTTGTTTACATTCTCTTCAAATTCTTCTAGTAAAAACATTAATTTTGGGCGGTCTAAAATGTATATATCTAGATTGTGCATCTATTCTTACATATCTTCTTTTACATTTTACTTTTTCATACTTGTTATATCTAAATAACACTAATTCCCTTTAATAAAGTGACGGATAGATTGCACTCCGATTATTCTTATATCGATTTACAACTTACTTGAGAAGAATTTGATAGCTTTTTCGCAATTCAAAGTTACTCTAGTCTACAGTGCTGGTGTACATTGTCCCATAATGTTTGAAACAAATTTAAGTTCTTCAACCTAGACTTGTCATCTCCATAATAGTCACAGATCAAGAATTAAGGGATTCTCCAAGTACATTTTTCTTTCATTACTCATTATTTCTGACACTGACATTTATCTGTCAGTTACAAATAATTTAAATTTTCAACTATATTTCATGGCATCCTTTCGGTTGTAAAATTAATTACAACAGATTATTTTATATATTATATTCCTTTTATCTCTAAATCTATAGAATATATATAAAAATATTTAAATGTATCAAAAAGAGAATTTATTTTTCTTTAATATTATCAAGAAAAATTTTCAAAAAATAATATTTAGAAGATTTTTTTTCAAGAATCTTCTACTTCCGGTTGTCCAATTGTTACCAAAACCTTTTCAGATCTTCCCATGAATGTCCGATTGGGCAATACGTAGTTAAAAAAATTTAAAGTCTTATAGTTTTTGAGTAACCGTCCTTCCAACATCCCACACACACACACACACACACACACACACACACATCCACACACACACACACCCACATCCACACACACACACACACAGACATCCACACACACACACACACACACACACACACACATACACACACACACACACACACACACACACAGACATATACACACACACACACACACACACACACACAGACATCATCGTAAAAATGTTAAAATCGGATTGTAGGGACCTTAAAACGTGCTTATTCAATAAAATCTGGATATACGATTTTTAGCATGAATGCAATACCTCTCTTAGCGAGAGGTAAAAACATAATTTTTCAATTTTCAATAAAATTCAAAATTTTTAAAAATCTAATTTATATAGATACTATTCAATGCGCTGACGTCAAATTTTGAAACCGCATGTTGATATCTCGTTTTGTTCTCGAGATATTTGCCCTCAAAGTTTTGTCTAAAAATACTCATTTTTGGGCTATACCCAAAAAATGGGTCGAAAGGCAAGCTCATTAACATCACCATTCGATTCCCCGGGCAAAATTATATAAGTATACCAATTTTCATATTTTTTGAACAACTAATACAATCTCTAAAGAAAAATAACTGAAAATGGCCAAAATCTGAAAAAATCGCAAGGGGTACCCCTTACAATTTTTGTAGATTTTGGCCATTTTCAGTTATTTTACTCTAGAGATTGTATTCGTTGTTCAAAAAATATGAAAATTGGTATACTTATGAAATTTTGCCCGTAGAATCGAGTGGTTATAATCCCATGACTGTATATTGACCCATTTTTGGGGTATAGCCCAAAAATGGGTATGTTTAAGTAAAAATTTGGGGACAAATATCTCGCGAACGAAAAGAGATATCGACATGCGGTTTCAAAATTTGGAATCAGCGCATTAAAGAGTATCTATATCCATATAAATTAATTTTTTTTAAAAATTGAACTTTTTATTGAAAATTATGATTTTTTTTAAGAAATTAAACAAAATGAGTAAAAATACGAATATGGAAGTAATATTAATCGATTCTACGCAAACGAGGTGTTATCAAAATACACGGTGAATAAATAAAATATATAGAACATATTTGTATTTGTAGAAATATCCAAGCTAATTAAGGTTGGTGTGTTAACAAAAAATCTGCTGCACATACTTTATAACTTTATTGCATATTTAACTTCGAAAAATAAACAAACTGTAACAACTTTACCCTCATATAAATACAGTTATATAACATAATCTGCACAAAAAAAATCCGCTAGTCTAATTTATTTTTCAGTCAGCTAATATTGTAAAAACATTCTCCTTTTTCGTAGCGAAGTGCATTTTTAATTCTTTATATGAAATTTCGTATGTCGATTAAAATTATATTTTCTCGAACCACAAATACCTTGTCTAGAAAAGTAACTCTTATTTCCTGCACAATCACTATATCATCTAACTTGAAATAGAATTCGGTATCAATAATTTCAAGTCTTATATTCCAAGGCTTCAGATGCAGTTCACGCAAAGTTTTTTTGATTTATTATTAATTGCATTTTGCTATACTTCGGTATAGATTTTCTGTTTCTTGGTATTATATTTATTTCTTATCATATATATATATATATATATATATATATATATATATATATATATATATATATATATATATATATATATATATATATATATGTATGTGAAATTTGTAATTCTGCCTAATTTTCTTAACGATTATTTATCTTTTCCATTAGATTCCATCTGATTCTTTTTCTTGTTTTCATCCATTTTCCTACATTTTTTACAACTACCTTTAGTTCTTTATAGTGATTATCTGCTGTCAACTCCTTTAATTATATCATACATAGTCTGCCGTGGTATTCCCATTAGAACAAAATGATGATGGTGAATGATTTTTCCTATAATATATGTTTTAAATTACAATCGCCATTGTCTCGCCTTCGATCATTTTCTTTCATGAGATTTATTTTAGTTTTTGTAAACAACTCGAAAGAAAATGATATTATTTTTGGTGTTAGACTAATGCAAGCTTGAAATCAAATTAAAGTTGTTCCACATATTATTACGTTATAAAGAATATTAATAAATTAAACATTGTGCAATTTTTTTGTTAACACACCCTTAAGTATAAAACATCATTTTACAATTAGCCTAGTCGTTTTCAAAATTACTAGGATTTTTTCATATGTGCGTTTAAAGAATAATACTGCCGTTTTATTTATTCTGTTCATTTTTATTTTTACTACTGCGTACAACATATTGTAACTTTTTTTTAATATATGCCCTGAATATATTTTTTATAATACTATTTTATCATATGAATACTACCGTTTTATTTTAAATACCGACCCTCTATCGTTTACTTACTGTTACTTTCAATTACATTGAAATACTTGCACATTTTTTCCTCTAAGTCCATTAGTTCTCGACTTAAAAAATACGTTCATTTATGTATGTATGTATTAAATGCAATTCCAGGGAAAATACGATTTTATATGTGATTGTACCTGTTATCTATTAATTTACATATATCCAATCTTAGCCCCTAATATACTTTCTCTACTTTATTTTCTATCGAAATGTAAAAGGTTTTTTTCTTAGACTTAGGAACGATGAACGATATAACAGTAGTTGTTTTAGTACTTCATGATCTCAAAATATATTATGTAACTATGTTTGTTACAATACTAACATACTCTTAATATTTATCTCTTTAAAAGTATCTACTCGTATTACAGTTACAATAGGTAAAATATCTCCATCTCGATGAGTCTTAGAAGAAATAAGTTATCATTATATGCGTAGTTAAGTATAAAATATAACAACTTAAATTCAGATTAAAATGTATTTGATAATATATAGTTCATTTTATGTATCTCTTTGTCTTCATAATATAATATGTAGGTAATACACTTTACACAAAAAATGTATTATATAAATGATCAATAAACACATTAAAATGAATACAATCTTTGAATTTAAAATCCCAAATATTCCATACCCAAAAATTTCAGGACCAAGTTATTCACCAAACTGCGATCTAGATCATCGATACATCAGCACATCAACCGGCCAAAATCGAACCCAGAAGACCGACAAGTGATCCACTACAGCCCAACCCCCATTAGCTTGTAAAATACAATATAACATATGTACATACCTTTATATCATGTTACACACAAAAATGTATTTTGTAAACGACCAATAAACACAGTAAAAATATACAATATTTCACTTAAAAAAAACCCAAACTTTTTCATTCCCAAAATTAGCATATTCACAGGCAACCTGCAATTCACCAAAATATGAACTACAACTAGAGCATCAAAAAGCGATCAGCAGCACCTACACCCTATAAGCAACCCGCAAACCGCCAAAATTCGAGCCGCGAGCACCGCCAAACGATGACGTCATCAGACTGCACGAGCGGCGTAAAAATTCCGACCTAGTGCACCAGCATTCGTTTCAGTAATGCAGGTAGCCTATAGCAACGCTTTCTAGCTAGTAAAAATCCTAGCCGAGCAAGGCTTCTGGCTGGCAAAATCCAAAAATCGCGTAAAATCGACGATTTAGAGCCGTAGCGGCCGAAATGTAGCACTTTACTGCCGCTACGAGCATTTTTGAGCTCTCAGACGGATTTTCAGCCGAAACCAAGGCATATACTCGACAGAATTTTAAAATTCGTAGAATCGAAAGGCTATAGCCTGGTATTCTCCCACAGACTAAAATTCAGACTGATATACAGCCAACCGCAAGATATTAATTCAACAAAATTCAAATTTACTGGCTATAGCAAGACATCTGATCATCAACATTTAAAATTCGTAGAATCGGAAGGCTACAGCCTGGCATTCTCCCACAAAATTCAAATTTTAATCGCCTGGTGGTGGATTCATGAATCCTAGCCTTCCCACCACTGATTTCAGCCTTATATACAGCTGTTTGTTGAATTTACAGTCATTCGGCGTGAGCGGTGGTATTGATAGGGCCACTCTGCTTCGTGATCTTACGTAATCACGTCTATATCTACTATATACTGGATTTTATGGCTTTTGCTGGGTTTCTAGCTAGCTGGGCCAGCTGGCCCCCAGAATCCGTACGGCTAGACCGCAGGCTAGGTACGGGCTGGTGGTTGCTGGGTGCTAGCTAGGATGGGGTGAATATGCTCGGCTGGATGCTGGATGCGGATAGCTAGTAGGCGGGAATCGAACCTGGATCTTTAGTTTGCAAGATCTTGTAGCTCGTCGTTCTGGTTTCAGATTGACGGGCCACAGTATCATGCTAGTGTTAGCGGGAATGAACCTAGATCTTTGGAATGCGATTTTTGATAGGTATATTGGATTGAAATAGTTTGTTATTTATAAGAACGATTTATTTGTCAGAGATGTGTTACATAATAATGATATTACAATACATAATACATGAAATACATTATTTTACCAATGAATAAATAATTTTTGATCTTTGTATTTGTGATACATTATAAATAGGTCGCAACGTTCGCTGTTTCACAAATACAGAGATGATGATATGTGCTCTAATTACGTCAAGTTTGATTTTGAAATTGGTTCTGTACGTAATTGTTTATATCGTAGATATATGTATAAGGAATGATAGAATTTTAACAAGAATATGTAGTCTATATTTTATTAGGAATAAGTTTTATTGCGGCGTTTACATAACATACTAAGATATACATTTCAATGATACAGTTTTGCTATACTTATGTACATAATTGTGTAGTCATTAATATTTGAAGTATATACAATCAGATATATGCTAAAATGTAAAGTGTATCATATATATTTTTAATGTGTGTGCAACAATACATATTCAACAATGCAATTACAAATACACATATGCATTTGGTTAAACGATTTTACTATCTTATTACGTACGTATAACAGCGTAAACGTATATATGTCTTACAGCATAAAGTCTGGAGAATAATTATTAATAATATAAAATATATTATATATTTATATCATATGTGTTTGTATTCAATATAATGATTGCATAGTACTTGTAGTATGAACACTTATGCGTTTTTCTATATGATTTTATTAAGGTATATTATTCTATATAAGCATATATGTCATTTTTACGTATGTCTAAGAAAATTCAAATTTTTGTAAGATGAAAATATGTATATATGAATAATTTCCTAAGTGTATAAAGTAAAAAGTATACTAATGATAAATAGTGCCAGAGTGTATGTACCTATGTTTTTTAACGATAACATAATGATGGTTTTCCTAAATGAAACAATATAATTTTTTCTACGTCCATTTTGAAAGTAGGCTTTTCAAGCTGTCAGTTTAGAGCAGATAATTAGCAATTACATTTAACAGAACAACTTCCAGTTCTTCTACTTAAAAGCGGAAAGTCAATTTTTAGCAGGCTTAAATGAAAAATGAAATTATGCAGAGTAAGATTTTATGTCAGTATTTTTATCATCTTTTTCAACAGACGTAGAAAAAAATATATGTGTCATGAGCGTAAAGTATCATTTTCCAATATAGGTACACAAATTACTATTTTAAATAGTGCGAATGTATTATGAAGTGTTTTTCGACTGGTGTATGAAAAGGGTTAAATGTGTTATTAATAAATATCATAATACAAGTAAGACGGGTTTTCCTTAACTATATTTTATTTAGAATGATCAAAGTTTCTCGAAGTTTTGGACTACATGTGTGTACTCGTATGTGTATAGGGAATGCAGATATGGTACAGAAAAAATAGAGCTAAGGCCCAATTTGTTATATAGTTTCGAGATACTAATTTTTTATAGTTTTAAATACCATTACGATGCATGTGATTCTTATATTGTGTTAGATAATTTTGAAACTAAATACATCAAAAACTAGAGTGATAGTGAATTATCCTACTCTTATTTGAATTTATATGATTATTTTCTATATGTAAACGTAATTTCAGTACTTTGGAGTCGCTGAAAACATTTTCATTAATACTTGTTTCAACTATTGAATTTAGCAACATAAATGAGTATATGAAGAAATAAAGGAAAAAGCGACCTGTATTTTGCAAAATTGAATGTAGAGGATAATTAACTATATTTATACATAATTTCAAAAGGTTTAAATGACTGAAAAAAAATCAGTAATCTTTATTTCAAGACGTGTATGTGTTTATTGAAAATAGCTACTTTGAAAATGAATATCACGAAAACAAAGAAATTAGGGACTTGTACTTTTTAAATTTGAATATAGAGAGTAATTTTCTCCAGGTATACTTAATTTCAAAAGGTTTGAATAACTGAAAACAAAACAGTAATGTTTGTTTTACGACATATATGTTTATTGAAACTGGCAAATTTGATAATGAATATCACGAAAACAGAAATCTAGGTATTTGCATTTTCCAAATTTGAAAACATGGAGTAATTTTCTACATGTATGGTTTCGAAAGGTTTTTTTTATTATTGAATGCTTATTTCAAAATGTCTATGTTCATTAAAAATAGTAACGTTAAAAATGAATAAAATGAAAACTAAACGAAATAGCAACTTACATTTTTCAAATTTGGATAATGGGAGTAATTTCCTATATGTACAATTAATTTCGAAAGGTTTAGCTGAAATTTTTTTCAGTAATGATTATTTTAAGATATGTATATGGTCTATTGAAAATAGCAACTTTGAAATAAATATCAAGAACTTTTGTTTTTCAAAATGATATTAAGGAATTTATTTACTATATGTAGACTTAATTTTATAATGTATGAAACGCTAAAAAAAATTCAGTAATGCTAAGAGAAGTAGTCGTTTATACTTTTCAAATTAGGAGGAAGGAGGGTATATTGTATAAGTATACTTATTTGTATGAATCCCTGGGGGAAAAAAATGATAATATATATATTTAATTTTATGTATCTCTTTGTCTACATAATATAATAGATAGGTACTACACTTTACACAAAAAAATGTATTATTTAAATGATCAATAAACAGATTAAAATGAATACAATCTTTGAATTTAAAATCCCAAATATTCCATACCCAAAATTTTCTGGACCAAGCGATTTTGTATATGATTTCGAAAGGTTTTATTTTTCTCATTATTTAATGCTCATTTCAAGACGTTCATGTTCATTAAAAATAGTAACTTTAAAATTGAATAAAATGAAAACTAAAGGAAATAACAAATTAAATTCTTCAAATTTGGATATTGGGAGTAAATAATGTATACTTAATTTCTTAAGGTTTAAATCGCTGAATTTTTTTTCAATAATGATTATTTTATGATGTTTATATGTTTATTGGAAATAACAACTTTGAAATAAATATCATGAAAATGGAGATATAGCGACTTTTACTTTTCAAAATGATATTAAGGAATTTATTTACAATATGTAGACTTAATTTTAGAATGTATCAAACGCTGAAAAAATATTCAATAATGCTAGTTTCAAGACGTGTACATCTCTATTGAAAATACCAAGTTTAAAAAATTAATATCTCGTAAACTAAGAGAACTACTGGTTTGTACTTTTCATATTTGGATGTAGGAGGTTATTTTGTATAGTATTCTTATTATGAGAATGGATGAATTTCTGGAAAAAAATCAGTAATGTTTGAACTTAGCTCTTTCGTTTCTTGTACCCTTCAAATAATATGTATGCATGTATTTCGTGTTTACGATGTATGTGAACTTAACGAGATGAGAAGTTGAAATATAATTATAAGAATGAAAATGTGAATTGTATAATGACATGATTTTATTCTGTTATTTAAATATGCTTATATGTATGTATTCGTCTTATTTCATAAAGGTTTATTAATGGTTTACATGACTTTTCACGTTAAAGTGGTTATATCATATACTTCATAGGTGTGAGGTGAAGTTTTATTTATTTACATAAATTTTATAAATAACAACATTAGGTGTATAAAATCCATGTTGGGGTTGTTTTAGAGTGCGATGCTCTGAGCTCTGCAACAATGTGGCAATTTCCAACGCTGAAATCAGGATTTATGAACTGCAAGCGGCTCGGGTAGTTCTGTAGCATCGTCTTTCTAAGCGTACAGCTTATCTTTCTGCAACAATAGAAAATATACTCGAATACATATAAATTAGTCTCAATTGATCATATCAAAATTATTAAAAATTATATAAAAGAAAGTGATAGAAATTTAAAAAAAAAATGTTTAAATATTACAATCAATTAATTATTAATTGTATTGTATATTTTGTACGATATTAAAGTATTTAAGCAGGTATAAATTACGTAATTTTAGTAGTCAAAAATGATGTCACCATCGTACATATTCATAATTACGAATATATGGATCAAAATATATGTAATAAAATATTTATGCCATACAATGATATGTGATATATTAAATAAAATACAGGTGAACACGAGAATTCGTAACATAAGCGTTTAACATTGGAATACATTTATTTTCAAATATATATCTTATCTGTACCGTGAAACTATACGCGGTGCTTTACGTATATAATGCCCATACATATTTAGCGAATAAAATGTTAGAAGTTTGTATATGATAGAAATATTATTTAATTACCAATAAATGCAAACTATTTTCGGCATAATGCGAACAATTATTTAAATATAGCTTATACATACTAGAATAATCCCTCGGACTTAATGATATATCGAAGAAAGAATACAAGTATATGGTAGTATAAAAGTAATATAAAACTCACTGAATAAATGTAATCTATGAAAATAACACCAAGTCCTGTACGTATCCTAACATCCTCTCCTAGCACCAGGAAGTCTTCCTCGTGGTCACAATACATTAGCACACAATCACCATACGTCTTTACACTAGCACTGCAACAAACAAAATGAAGGAATTAATCCATGTAACAGTCAGGGTGTTAGATAAATTACCCCAGAAGTACAAGTCAACAACTACATAATAATGAGTCATTATAAATAATAATTGCTTTATGTATTAGGTAATGTGTTCTGGGAGTTTTGAATTTTATGAATGTAGAAATAGCGGGAAAATATTTGGAGTACACAAGGGTTGTAAATAAAGTTACTTTTCGTATACGACCAAAATACAATTTCTATTTAAATATATTAAAAAGTAAGAGAGACAATGAATGATACTTTTCAAATTTCAAATTGATATTAAGGAATGCATTTACTATCTATAGATTTAATCTCGGAATGTATGAATCGCTGGAAAAGTTTTCAGTGATGCTAGTTTCAAGACGTGCACATCTCAAATGAAAATAGCAAGTTTAGAAATTAATATCTCGTAAACTCCGAAAAACAGCCATTTGTACTTTTCTAATTTGGATGTAGGAGGTTATTTTGAATATGTATACTTATTTTTGGAATGTAGGACTCGCTGACAAAAAAATCAGTGATGTTTGAACTTAGGTCTTTCTTTTCTTGTATATATATATATATACAGTGTGGTGACTGCGACCCCGGAACATAGGACTTTCTTGCTTCCCTAATTATTTTAGGTAAAAAAGCTTCAAACAAAAGTTGTAGGGCATAAAATGAAAATGTCGAAAATAGCAATAGCCATGGAATTGAGACAAATTAAATAACAAATTTCTAATGTTTTATTTGTCACGTTAGGGTAATTTATTTTTATTAGATATTATTTCTAATTTCTATAACAATTATCTGTTAATTTAAATTGATATTTGTTTACTTAAACAGATTTTACAAATAATATTTAAGTTAAATTAATCTAGCTTGACAGATAAATCGTTCACATTTATTCATTTTTTAACGTTCCAATTCATACGAAATTAATTTTTCTTTATCACTCGATTGAGATGAAGATTTTTATGCCCTACAACTTTTATTTGAAGCTTTTTTACCTAAATAATTAGGAAAGCAGGAAATTGGGAAAATCTGATTTTTATATCTACCCAGTTTTGGGTACCAAATACCTACTTATTAATGGGTGTGAAATAAGACTTTAATTTTATCAAAAATGAATTCCTTGGGTCAAAATACATATGTACATAAATTATTGTAAATATTTTTAAATGGGTCCTTATTTAATTGCACTTTAAATAAAATATCGTCTTTCATGTCTTCCAAATTTCCAAGTAAATATTCTTTTACTAATTCATTGATAGCAATTGGACCTAAAGAATCATATATTTGAAATTTGGGTTTTCTGTATAAGAAAGTCCGTAGAATCAATTGATGATATTAACAAATTTTTATGTCTACCCAGTTTTGGGCACCATATACCTACTTATTAATGGATGTGAAAAACAACTTTTATTTTATCAAAAATGAATTCCTTGGGTCAAAATACATATGTACATAATTTTTTGTAAATATTTTTAAATGGGTCCTTAGTTAAATGCACATTAAATAAAATATCGTCTTTCTTGTCTTCCAAATTTCCAAGTAAATATTCTTTTACTAATTCATTGATAGCAATTGGACCTAAAGAATCATATATTTGAAATTTGGGTTTTCTGTATAAGAAAGTCCGTAGAATCAATTGATGATATTAACAAATTTTTATGTCTACCCAGTTTTGGGCACCATATACCTACTTATTAATGGATGTGAAAAACAACTTTTATTTTATCAAAAATGAATTCCTTGGGTCAAAATACATATGTACATAATTTTTTGTAAATATTTTTAAATGGGTCCTTAGTTAAATGCACATTAAATAAAATATCGTCTTTCTTGTCTTCCAAATTTCCAAGTAAATATTCTTTTACTAATTCATTGATAGCAATTGGACCTAAAGAATCATATATTTGAAATTTGGGTTTTCTGTATAAGAAAGTCCGTAGAATCAATTGATGATATTAACAAATTTTTATGTCTACCCAGTTTTGGGCACCATATACCTACTTATTAATGGATGTGAAAAACAACTTTTATTTTATCAAAAATGAATTCCTTGGGTCAAAATACATATGTACATAATTTTTTGTAAATATTTTTAAATGGGTCCTTAGTTAAATGCACATTAAATAAAATATCGTCTTTCTTGTCTTCCAAATTTCCAAGTAAATATTCTTTTACTAATTCATTGATAGCAATTGGACCTAAAGAATCATATATTTGAAATTTGGGTTTTCTGTATAAGAAAGTCCGTAGAATCAAATGATGATATTAACAAATTTTTATATCTACCCAGTTTTGGGTACCAAATACCTACTTATTAATGGATGTGAAATACGACTTTTATTTTATCAAAAATGAATTCCTTGGGTCAAAATACATATGTACATAATTTTTTGTAAATATTTTTAAATGGGTCCTTAGTTAAATGCACATTAAATAAAATATCGTCTTTCTTGTCTTCCAAATTTCCAAGTAAATATTCTTTTACTAATTCATTGATAGCAATTGGACCTAAAGAATCATATATTTGAAATTTGGGTTTTCTGTATAAGAAAGTCCGTAGAATCAATTGATGATATTAACAAATTTTTATGTCTACCCAGTTTTGGGCACCAAATACCTACTTATTAATGGGTGTGAAAAACGACTTTTATTTTATCAAAAATGAATTCCTTGGGTCAAAGTACATATGTACATAAATTTTTGTAAATATTTTTAAATGGGTCCTTATTTAAATGCACATTAAATAAAATATCGTCGTCTTTCTTGTCTTCCAAATTTCTAAGTAAATATTTTTTTACTAATTCATTGATAGCAATTGGACCTAAAGAATCATATATTTGAAATTTGGGTTTTCTGTATAAGAAAGTCCGTAGAATCAAATGATTATATTAACAAATTTTTTTATCTACCCAGTTTTGGGCACCAAATACCTACTTATTAATGGATGTGAAATACGACTTTTATTTTATCAAAAATGAATTCCTTGGGTCAAAATACATATGTACATAATTTTTTATAAATATTTTTAAATGGGTCCTTAGTTAAATGCACATTAAATAAAATATCGTCTTTCTTGTCTTCCAAATTTCCAAGTAAATATTCTTTTACTTATTCATTCATAGCAATTGGACCTAAAGAATCATATATTTTAAATTTGGGTTCTCTATATAAGAAAGTCCGTAGAATCAAATGATTATATTAACAAATTTTTATATCTACCCAGTTTTGGGTAATGCTTATTTCAAAATATAGATAAATGTCTATTGAATATTTTAAGTATAAAATGAAATTTTTAAAAACTAAGGGAGATAGGGATTTTCAAATTTGGATCAGGGGGATGTTTTCAATATGTATACAACATTTTAGAAATTGGAATCGCCGAATACGGAGTTAATTTTTAATGGGTAGTGTAAGAATGAATGAATGAATATATATATATATATATATATATATATATATATATATATATATATATATATATATATATATATGTATGTATATTTTAATGGCACAAAATTGACCCCTGTGGCGCACTCTCCACGCCAGCAAGCACGAAGCAGATTGGCACACCCAGCAATGGGTAATATGCCGTGATGAAATATTTATTTTATTTATTTTATATATATATATATATATATATATATATATATATATATATATATATATATATATGTTGTTTAATTACATGAATTGACTACGTACCGATGTATCTTGCTATATATTTTATATACGAATACTTAATGTTTAGGAGGATGTTTTATTTATTTAATTATTTATTTACATAAATTTTATAAATTAGTATTGAGGGGCACCAATACATGTTGGGGTGTCTTCAGTGTGATACTCTGCAACATGATCATCTCCAACGTTGAAAGTAGGATAATAGGTGCGTCCTTCTGCAACTGAGTCACATCCTTCTAGGGCTCATCTGGGTCTGTAGTTCAGCTCTCTGTTACATGTTTCTGTAACAATAAAAATATAATTGAAATAATATTTGAATTAGTGGTTAAAGGTAATAATATGGATTCAGAAATACGATAGAAAATGCGAGAAATTCAATATTGAAAAGAATATTGAAATATGAAACAAAAAATTTTCGTTCGTACAATAATATATGATATTTGTGTATGGTACTAACACTAAATAATTCTCAATGAATTCAAATTATTTTCCACACAATAATTATTATACATTTTTTTAGAAATAACTGCTGATATCCCCAATAATAGATAGTTACCTTTTTTTACAGCTGATCACGTTCCAATGGTAAAAGATGCAGACGTCGCGACTTGGACAACCCGTTTGTGCGTCTCCTGGGGGCTTCTCTCCGGACCAGGTGAACTTCATTTCGATGCAAGCATCAGGAAACCATCTCCTGCCGTATCGTGAAGTCGTGAACCGGTTCGCTTAATCTCCAGATTTCAAAGTCTATGCAAAATAAATGTGAGTTAAGCTGTATATTTCACTAATTTTTGTCATGCGTTCTAAATTCACATTTTTATTTATTACTCCTATATGATTAAAGATAGAAACTTGCACGATGAAAATTTGGAATCTACATAAAATTCTCTATCAGACACATTTGATTATGATTTTTAACTATGATTGGTTTAGGAGTTACAGGGCGTTAAAGTAAAATGTGTTTTAATTAAATTTTCTTCGAACTTTGTCATGTGCACTTGTATGATATTTTCATTTCTCATTCCTACACGAATAAAAATAATTTATAGGGATGTAAAAATTTAGAATTTTGTTTAAAATTTACTATTAGGATACGGCAGACACATAGTTTTGAATTAAACAGTTTAGGGAAGAAAGGGAAATGTAATACCAATAAGTTCATACTTACATATATTTGTGAAGGCAGCGATTTTCTTAATATATCATCCACTATTTTATCATCACTGTAATATATCATCATCGGCTATTTTCACAGATTAGAATACACTTTGCAGTACACATTACGTAACACACCAATTAGAATAACATGTATAACAATCGATATTAATAACATAATAAATCACACTTTTACGAACAATTATAGTTATTTTAATATCACTAAAGACATTTTTTTAAATATACAACAATCGTATAGTAAACTAACATTTACGAATATAAAATTTTGACTGAGGATTAAATAATAAACACCAACGGGCAAACAGAGACTTATGCAACATTTTATAATTATAATAATCAGATATACATTGTATAAGTTAAAAATGAATCTGGAATATATTTTTTATAGTAAATAATAATAATTAAATATTTAAAAATAGTTTACTATTAACTTATTAAATTTAGATTATTTTTATAAAATTTAAACAAATTGAAAACTATTTAAAGTTATTTAAATAATTGTAAGAAAATTACAGGGTAAATCTAATATTTTGAAAATGTATCGCGAACTATAAGTTGTAGTAGAGAACGATTGCAATAAAAATGCCCTAGTTTTTCGTTTGTAATTTACACTACACGATTATTCACTAGTACACACCATGTTCACTTCACCAAAGCCCGATAGGAACTGAAGTCTTTATTTTAAAAACATAATATTAATATTACCACGTAATACCCCCACTATAATTATGTGTTTATTTATTACATCTTTTGTACTTTGCCGCTCAAAATAAATAATGTTTATGTTTGTTTTCAGGTTCCGCGAAGGGCCGGAGTACACCCCGAGATAGGATACGGCAACTACGACACTAGACGAAGATAATAGATGATATTTTTATAAGAATAAATAAATAAAAGAGTTGTTTATTTACTTTTCCTATGTAATAACAAAAGAGACAGGGAAATAGCCTAATATTTAAGGATTTTTGCGAATTTTCCTATCCTATCCTTTAGTAATAAGTTCTCTAGGTACGAAAACAACCATCCGACAGAAGTCCGCCCTTTTCCAAAGGGCTTAGGGCTTATTTGAGCCCTTCGGGAAAATCTGGCCACGGATTTCAATTATGCAGGTCCAAGTAAGTTTAAAAAAACTTGCCCGGCCCTTCTATCCCTTTTAGTTCCGGAGTTAGCGCAAGCCCTTCGACATGAACTTGAAGGGTAAATATGTTATTATTCAGGTCCAATGAAACCTAATAAAACTTGTCCGGCCCTTCTAACCCGTTTAGTTCCGGAGTTAGCGCAAGCCCTTTGCACATGAGCTTGAAGGGTCAATATATTATTATGCAGGTCTAAAGAAGCCTAATAAAATTTGTTCGGCCCTTCAAGCCCTTTTAGTTCCGGAGTTAGCATAGACCCTTCGCCACATACTTGAAGGGCAAATATATTGTAAACCAAAGGGTTTTCATCAATTCTTCGTAAGCCAATGGAAAGGGCGGGTTCAAATCCTCCCGATACGCTATTTTCCGGCCTTTTAGCCCTTTTAATTAACGTATATAAGTATTAAACCCTTCGAAAACTTTAAGGGCTCGTATCTCAGAAACGGCTGGGTTTTCAGCGATTTCCTTGAAATTTCGCGTTCCCTTAGCATCCTTTGAAATGTCGGGGTCGTAGAACAACATATTTAAGTTTCAAGGGCGTAGGGCCAAGGGTTTAGAAATCGCCTAATTGAAATTTGACAGCTTCGTTCGTTCAAAAATCTGAACAAAATTCCAATTTTTTTTTGTCATGTTTTCGTTAATGTATCATTTAAAATTTAAAAAAATAATCATTATTTCATACTGTTAAGGGCTTATTGCATCCTTCGAGAAAATATGACCACGGATTTCAATTATGCAGATCCAGTTAAGTTTCAAAAAAAATATTCGGCCCTTGTAGCTTTTTTAGTTCCGTAGTTAGCGCAGGCCCTGAGTCACAAACTTGAAGGGCAAATATATCGTATACTAAAGGGTTTTCATCAATTCTGTGCAAGCCAATGGAAAGGGCGGGTTCAAATCCTCCCGATACGCTATTTTCCGACCTTTTAGCCCTTTTAATTAACGTATTTAAGTATTAAACCCTTCGAAAACTTTAAGGGCTCGTATCTCGGAAACGGCTGGGTTTTCAGCGATTTCCTTGAAATTTCGCGTTCCCTTAGCATCCTTTGAAATGTCGGGGTCGTAGAACAACATATTTAAGTTTCAAGGGCGTAGGGCCAAGGGTTTAAAAATTGCCTAATTGAAATTTGACAGCTTTGTTTTTTAAAAAGTTGAACAAATTCTCATTTTTTTTTGTCATGTTTTTGTTGTACAGAATAGAAGTCGTAGATATTATTTAAAATAAAATTAGTTATGTTTTAATGGTAGTTTGAAATTCGTTTCAGCTTAGTTTTGCTGTAATATTTCTTTAGTTTTAAAATAACATTTATTAATATGCGAAATAGAGTTCTCATACTTCCTTGTTATCCCAATTAAGCGGAATCAACTGTGTACATACTTCCCTGTCTCTTTGTTGTGGTATTTTTTTCTGGAATAAATAAGGGGTTGTTAAATAAAAACGTGTATTAGTTTAAGTATTGTTTATTTGTAATACATTGTTGTCTTTATTATGTTCATAGCTTAAATTGTATTTTTAATTCTGATTCTTTGTATTTTATATATAAATATACTTACCCTTGTCCTGAAAATTAGAAATAGGGATGTTCAAATAATAATTTATATAAATTTTACTTGTATTTATTGTTTATTTGTATCTTACATTGTTGTATTTTATGTAAACTATCCTAATCTCCAATATTTTATACAATAAAATATAAATTAAAACATAATTTGTCTATTTTTTTTTATACCTTTTACTTAGGGGATGAATTCTGTATGATTTTTACTTAGTGAATATGGGACGTATACCTGTTGAAAATTTATACTTAGTGAATATGGGACGTATACCTATTGGAAATTTATACTTAGTGAAAATGGGACGTATACCTATTGGAAATTTTAGTCTCTGAATATGGGATGAAAATTTTTTTTTGGTTGCTTACCTAAGTTGCACCGTTTATCGAGGTACTGTTCCCTAGTGAACGTTTTAAATCTACATTCGTATATGCATATGTACACATTTTTTTTTGTTAATAATACTCTAAAGTTGAAATTTTGATCGACAGTGCTGGTGTTTTAAAAACTATAAACGTGTATGTACGTACGTATGTACAAAAAAGAAAATATTTTAATTGCTAAAACGCTTCAAGTTGAAATCTTTATCGACCGGTGCTGTCCCCTGGCGGACGTTTTAAAAACTATATACGTGTAGGGACTTGGAAAAAAAATCAATTTTGTAATATAAAAATATATTTGTATTAAAAGAATAAGAAATTATAACAATTCATCTTATAAAAATTAAAGTTTATTGGCATTATTATTACAAAGGGTTGTTTGACAGTCATACATTGTTAATAGATTTGTTAACAAATTTAGTAACAATTACAAACAGAAATATAATAAATGAATCGTAAAAAATTTGAGTTTAAAAATTCTGTTCATAATTATTTCCAACTAAATTTGTTAACAAATCTATTAACAATTTATGAAAGTGTCACACAGGGTTTAGTTATAAAACTAAAACATTTGTTACCGTATAAATTGTTCTTATTATTATGGTTATTTTATCTGTTGTTAATTATTTTGCATATTTATTCTGCAAATAAAAGTTTATCTGGAGATTTAACTTTTATTTACAGAATAAAGATGCAAAATACTTAACAACAAATAATATAACCCCATAATAATTTTATTTGGTAACAAACATTTTAGTTTTATAACTGATACGAAACTCTATTAATATTATATATGTTTAGACTAAAACCGCCCAAATATATTACATATTAGAGTTCCGTTTACAATACTTATGGACTAATTTAACAAGACTGTTTGCGAACCTTTATATCAATTATATTATATATTTTTTTGGTGTTACCGCCTCAACCACCCACTCACCAAAATAAATAATATTTATTAATATAAAACTTCGTTTACAATAAATACTTAAAATCTAACTTTGCCCTGACCGCGTCAAAATACTTAATAATAATTACATTTTTTACTAAAACTACCTAACTTTAAAACTAATGTGACGGGTTTAAATTAAAATAATCAGAATTAAAAGATTGTTTTATTGTACATACATTTTAAACAAGTCATTATGCAGAGGAAGTCATGAAGACGCATCCCAATTGGCACTGCAATCTCGGCGACAGCGGCGGTGGGGAATTCTTTCAACTTATAACTATCTTAAAACTATAAATGAAACGTTTTATTTAATAAATGATATATATAGGGAGACACCACCCTCATACCAAACCCACGCTCCCTATATATACCATTTATTAGATAAATACAGTTCCGTATACAATAATACCTTATAATCTAACTTAAACTATTGTAGTTCCCCCCAAATTAAGTTTATGAAGTGCGCAAAAAATCCTATCTTACGTTAATATATTTTTTCAAACAAAAGCAAATCTAAAAATGTTAAGTTACGTTAATTTTCTCTCTCTCAAAAAGCAAAACCAACCCCTGCCTATCTTATAATGTAAGATATCTTATGTCTACGCAAGCTATCTTATATCTAGACTATGTTAAGCTAAGGTGAAGTGAGAGAGAGATATACGATCTAAGACAAAAAGTGAGAATGCCGGGGTGATTCTCACAGTCGTTTACGTGGGGGCTAAGCCGACCCCAGTCGCGACCCCAAGGGTTTACAGCCTACAACGCGAGCTAATTAAGGACAAGGGAAGCAATTATGATTATTCCTCGGCTTGGATGCAATAAAGAGCTACTCCCGATGGCATCGCCCGGCCATTCCCGATACACCTAACACCGAACGCGGTCAAACCCGTGTGCTCCAACAAAGTTAAATCAAAGAAAAACTTTACTTTGTCTATAATAATTCGTTGCCATTAAAATTAAACGATGATTACGTTGCCTCCGGATGAGGAGAGCACATAACGCCATAACAGAGTTTCCTGTGTAAGCATTCAGGTTTGTTTAAAACTTTTCTCATTTGAGTCTAGCGGTTATAGCGTCCAATCTAGAGCAGAGGCCGATACGAACGGCGGTCAGCACTGGTACAAAAGAATTATACTGTCCCTAGAAACATTCACACAAGTGTGAAGCGATCCACCAGAATATAGGTTTCACATGGCGTTGTGAATTACTATACATATCAGTCCACTCAATTATGGAAATCGCGCACGAATCCTGCCTAACCATCCCACTAACCGTGATGTTAATAATAAAAAAATAAGGAAACCCGAACCCACAAACAAGTTTCGAATCTCACACCCCCTACTTCCTGATTCTCTCACCATTCGACAGCAAGCATGCCCCGACACACCAATTCATTCAATTTTTTTTTTCACATTCACTCTCCCTAGATGCCGTCTGGGCAATCAAAACGCACGATTTTATGATGAATTATCGGTAGGGAATGCACTTCAACTTTATCAATTTATTTTTAATATTTTAAAAAAACGCGTGTCTGCTCAACGCGATGAGCCAAAATTTAATTAAAACCTGAAAATACATTTCAAAAAACTTAAAACTAAACTACTCAAAAGTGAATAGGTATATCACAAAATGTTTTTTTTTTATAATAACGAACTATTACTTATGTTTATTTGTAACAATATTTAAACGAAAAATTAATTTTAAATCCCTATTCACTTTTGAGTAGTACAATTTATAATCTAATATTATTCTAGTCTTCTTGATGTCCGATTCCTGAAAGATATGTGCTAATCAAATGTTTCCAGATATTGATTTTATTGATAAACAGTCGACATTTCAATTTTAAATTGTTTGAATATTATACAGACATTTATGAAAGTTATATTTCTTTCAATATATTACTCAAAATCGAATTTGAGTACAAGATAATATTTAGACATTTATAATAGACATATTTCATTGACTCAGTTCTCATGGTTGAATATGAAAACAACTTAATAATTAGGCATATAGCATATAGTCATAATCCTTCGAGTATAAGTTCTCACGGTTGAGTATGAGAACAAGTTAATAATTAGGTATATAGCCATAATCCTTTGACTATAAGTTCCCATGGTTGAGTATGAGAACAAAATATTTTATAAAAAATTAAAGTTCCTACCTGTTCATTCTTCGCCGCGGAAGATTTATCTAGAGCTCAGCAATCCTTCAGAAAGCTGCTTTACAAGATTTGCAGTATTGAAATCGAAAGCTGCATCCAAATACTCCAAGTTTCTTGACATCTCAGACCAGCCAAAGGTCTACCTAGTAAATAATAATTATTAGTTTGTGATGTTCTTTAAATCATTTCAAAAACTGTTGAATAGAATTTCGTATGGCAAACATGTCTTCATTACACATTACTTAATTTATATAATAAATGTATCAGCGATATTTTATCCAACAGTTTTTAAATGGTTTCAAAAGTATTTGACAAAAAATAGTGCAGAGAGATTCATTTTGTACCACCCTGTCCGTCGGGTGGTTATACAAGTGGAAAGTGCATCACTTTTCAAATGCTTAATTATTCTAGTGCAAATATTTCACGCACAATACAGATAAAACTGTTTCAGGTAGTCCTTATTGACTAGTAACTAGATTTGAATTAGTTCATTTTTATTCCAAGTTACGACTCTTGGATTATAAAGTATTGTTGCATTACCAACAATATTAGCGGTTCCAACCACGTAAATATATTTAATAATGATACAAAGACTAAAAGTTAAATGAAACACACTACATAATTCCTATCCACTATCTTCACTATTATTCAATGTAATGATCAAAATTAAATCTGATTTTCAAAATTATGATATTTTGACAAAAAACAGAACTGAAAATTGTAAAGGTATTGTTGGTGAAAAAATCTTTTTTCACCTTTACACTTTGATTAGTTGGCGGGAGGTACTGTTGTTTTAGTGTATGTTGTATGTATGAATGTACGTGTTTTATAGCCCTTTGTAAATAGCGAGAGGTATTGTTGATATATATATATATATATATATATATATATATATATATATATATATATATATATACAGGGTGTCCCTTAACTTCGAGCAAAAACGTTAAGGGCATATAGTACTGACCAAAATGAATAAAAAAGCTTCATCAACATAGGAATGATCTTCAACTGTTTCCGAGAAAAGCGAAAAATCTAAGAAAAACTGACAAAGATAACGATCGAATAAAATTTTGTCTATGTCAGTAAAAAGACTATAAAAAACAATAAAATTTTATATGAAACATTTTTCTCAATTTCTTATAGTTACGTAGTTATATGAAAATTAAATATTGACCAAGGTCGCCACAACATTTCACTTTTGATTTTTATAAAATAACAAAAGGCCATCTAAGATTACCTCTCAAAGGTAAACAAAAAGTCTCAATTAAGCAAAATCGTAATTCTTATAGTTTTTGAGATAGCAAAGGTAAATCTCGTAAAAACTCATTTTTCACTGCGTTATATCTGGGAAACTATTAAAGATCGGACACATTTTGACTGAGCTTTTTTTACTCATTTTGATCAGTATTATATGCCCTTAAAGTTTGTGCACCAAGTTAAGGGACACCCTGTATATATATATATATATATATATATATATATATATATATATATATATACAGCGTGTCCCAGAAGTCGACGATCAAACTAAATGGGGTGATAGAGGAGATCATTTCCAATCAAAATAACTATATATATTGTAATGCAATTGTTGATGGTTCAAAAATTATTGCAACTTTTGTAGTTTCTCCTAAAAACGGCAAGGCGTCCAATAGAATTATTATTATTTTTATTACGAGACGTTTGTTTCTCTTTTTCTTTTTTATTGTATGCACCTGAAGGGTTCTACTTTCTAATAAAATCATTTTCTTGAACATGAGTACCTTCTATTAATAATAAAAATATTGTTTTGTGAAAAATTTTTCTACCGAAAAAAAGCTACTTGATTTTAAAGTGACGCTGACAGAAAAAAAATGTCCTAAAAAAAAAATTAACCAACTATCAGAAGAAGTTGTGTATTTAATGTAGATTTTAACGCGGTATAACACATGGGGATATTCAGAGCAGATTTTCTTAAATAATTTTTCTACAAGGAAGTATTTCAGTTAAAAATACAATTGAAAAATTCGAGAATTATCTTAGATGCTGTGTCAAAAATAAAAAAAAAGAAGGTATATGAAGTGACATATCGATAATAACTTTACTGTTTGTGTGTTTTTGATTTATCAGTTCTTCGTTTCTTAAACTTTGTTTTAATTTTTGTGATTTTGCGTATTTTTTGGTTTTTGATACTCCTTTCATTTGGACTTTGTTCTTCTTGGTCTCAAAAATATGTCTTATACCCCTCGAGAATATGCAGAAATGCATTACGTGTACGGGTTTTGTGACGGGAACGCTCGAGCTGCTGCAAGAGAGTATCGGATACGATACCCTAATCGAGAACGCTATCCTGATTATAGGGTATTTCAAAATGTTCATCGGTCTTACTTAGAAGGCGAAATCCCTGGCAATCCGCGAAGAGAAGGAAGACCTGCGCTTCAGTGCAATGAAGACGATATAATTGAAATGGTGACAGAGAACCCGTCAACAAGTGTTCGTCGTATATCCAGACATTTGGAAATTCCAAAATCTAGGGTTCATCGTGTTTTGCAAAAGGGCCAGTTGTATCCATACCATGTGCAGCGCGTGCAAGTACTTTTACCTGCGGACTATGACAAAAGAGTGCAATTTTGTCGGGAAATGCTGCGTCGTCATAGAGAAGACTCCGAATTTTTTAACAAGATTTTGTGGAGCGACGAATCAAACTTTTGTAGAACCGGGATATTTAATATTCACAATTTACATTTTTGGGACTATGTGAACCCTAGAGTTGTTAGAAGTGACAACTTTCAACACAAGTTTGGGGTCAACATATGGGCGGGAATAATTGAAGGAAAATTGATTGGTCCATTTGAGCTCCCAGGAAGGCTTAACAGCGAAAATTATCTGCATTTTTTGCAAAATGAGTTACCTTATCTACTTGAAAACGTGACATTGGAGACACGCCGAGATATGTGGCTGCAACAAGATGGAGCTCCTACTCACTATTCTGTAGATGTGAGACGACACCTTGACACAATTTCGGAATCGGTGGATTGGTAGAGGAGGGTTTATTATGTGGCCACCGCGATCCCCTGATCTTAACCCCTTAGATTTTTTTCTATGGGGTTATTTTAAAGAAATAGTCTACATGACAGAAAGTCAGAATGAACAAGAGTTGCAACAAAAAATAAGAGAGGCTACCAACATTATTAAAAATAATCAACGGGCGTTCTGAACAATAAAAAGAAATTTTATTCGGCGATGCTTAATGTGCATTAGAAAACATGGTAGAAATTTTGAACACATTTTTGTAAAATTTGAAAACATCATGAAAAGCTTCATAAACCCTATTTTGTTTTAATGTTGTATAAAAACTATTACAACTATTATTTTGTTTTATTTTTGACAGCATCTAAGATAATTCTCGAATTTTTCAATTGTATTTTTAACTGAAATACTTTCTTGTAGAAAAAAAAAATATTTAAGAAAATCTGCTCTGAATATCCCCATGTGTTATACCGCGTTAAAATCTACATTAAATACACAACTTCTTCTGATAGTTGGTTAATTTTTTTTTAGGACATTTTTTTCTGTCAGCGACACTTTAAAATCAAGTAGCTTTTTTTCGGTAGAAAATTTTTTCACAAAACAATATTTTTATTATTAATAGAAGGTACTCATGTTCAAGAAAATGATTTTATTAGAAAGTAGAACCCTTCAGGTGCATACAATAAAAAAGAAAAAGAGAAACAAACGTCTCGTAATAAAAATAATAATAATTCTATTGGACGCCTTGCCGTTTTTAGGAGAAACTACAAAAGTTGCAATAATTTTTGAACCATCAACAATTGCATTACAATATATATAGTTATTTTGATTGGAAATGATCTCCTCTATCACCCCATTTAGTTTGATCGTCGACTTCTGGGACACCTGTATATCTTTACACTTTGGGTAAACGGCGGGTGCATATATTCATTTTTGTATGACAGAGATAAATATATTGTAAGACAGAGACAACATGACATAGAATAACACTTCCTCGCAAATATTAATTTTTGTAACACCGGGTGCAAAATATATAACTATTTAATTTCAATGGACTCTTCTTTTTACTGTAATTTTTGTTGGGAAACATGGTGTACAGTCCGCAGTATATCTCGGTGACAACTTGTAGTCAGGGATATAATAGGCGATTTTTCGCGACGGACCAAACATGAACCACGGTTATACGTTTGGTTCATGAAAACGTCACTGTTATGACGTAAGATAGGATATCGCGAGAAATCAGTTTGGTTAAACCTGTTGCATCATTCGGCGGTTAATTTTAAACGATTGAGAAGTATATGAGGTATATTATAGATGAATTTATGGAGATGGACATGAGTTATTTTGTATGCGATCTTTACACATTTCGAAATATTTTGTAACTACAGGATCTGCAAATAATTGATTGTATTATTTGTAAACAAAACTTTAACCTAACTTTTACCTTTATTTAACATATCAACAGTTCCCCTGTCAACTTCCACTTCAAGCATTTCTAATCCATTGGAAATTGTGACTTTTTCCATGTTTGTAATTTATTCTAGTTTAAATCAAAATCTTAAACGCTCAAGTGTATAAACAAAACAAAGGTAGACTGAGATGGATTGAGATTAGAAAGAGAGAACCGATGAACCAGATTCATGAACCTGCCCGCTAGCTCGGTTAGTGGTTCGACGAACCTGGTCCATGATTGACGTCATTAGTTCGTCGCGAGAACGTACTGGTTCAAAAAATTCATTAACCAAACCACTTTGGTTCGTCGCGAAAATTCGCCTAATGTATTTTTATAGGGAAAACTATAAAAAAATGAATATCTCGGGAACAGTAAGAGATCACTTCCGGTTTATCAATTTTAGTCAAAATTAATTATGTTGTTTCTCTTGATATAAAAGTTTTAAATACTAACATTGAAAAGTTTTGGATTATATTTTAATATAGTTCTTCATTAGAAACTGTTATGGGCTTCAAGTAAAGTATCACTTCCGATTTATCAATTTTAGTCAAAATCTGATATGTTGTTCCCCTAGATATACAAGTCCTAAATACTAAAACTGAAAATTTTTAGATTATATTTTAATATAGTTCTTCATGAAAAACTGTTACAGGCTTCAAGTAAAGTATCACTTCCGGTTTATCAATTTTACTCAAAATCTAATATGTTGTTCCCCTTGATATAAAAGTCTTAAATACTAAAATTGAAAAGTTTTGGATTAAATTATAATATAGTTCTTCATTAAAAACTAGTATGGGCTTCAAGTAAAGTACCACTTCCGGTTTATAAATTTCACTCAAAATCTAATATGTTGTTCCCCTTGATATAAAAGTCCTAAATACTAAATTTGAAAATTTTCAGACTATATTTTAATATAGTTTTTCATTAAAAACTGTTATGGGCTTCAAGTAAAGTATCACTTCCGGTTGTCCGGTATTACACAAAATCTAATCAACTCTTTATATGGATCCAGTAAGCTTAAATACGAAAAATAGAAATTTTTGGATGTTCTATATAACAGTTATCGTGGGAAAAACATCGTCACTCAGACATCATTGTAAAACCGTGTTGTGGAACCCCTAATTCGTGCTTATTCACTAAAAACTCACTATCAAATTTTGTGACCGAAAACATTACCTCCCTTACCTATGGTATGGTGGGAGGTAAATAGAGGATACTTGTACCGTTTCCGAGATTTTAAATAGTTTTTACATATGTTTACTTTTAAAAATACCAGATTTGAACCCGAGTTCGTATATTTTTTAAACAACTACTTCACCATTTTTCCATATATACAAATACGGTTAATCTTTTTGTGTTTATATTTGAAAAAAATATATAGATGTCTTTTGCCGTTCCCGAAATATTAATTTTTTATAGATTTCCTACAAAAATACACTATATCTCTGTCTGCATTTTATGTCACCGAGATATGTTGCGAACTTAACACTATGTTTCCCAACAAAAATTACAGTAAAAAGAAGAGTCCATTAAAATGAAATAGTTATATATTTCGCTCTCTGTCGTACAAAAAATAAATATTTACAAGTAAGTGTACAATCCTGTTTAATGTTATTCTATGGCATGTTGTCTCTGTCTTACAATGTATAAGATACATATGTTGTAAGACAGAGACAACATGACATAGAATAACAACGAACAGGATTGTACACTTACTCGCAAATATTTATTTTTTGTAAGACAGAGAGCGAAATATATAACTATTTCATTCTAATAAACTCTTCTTTTTACTGTAATTTTTGTTGGAAAACATGGTGTACAGTCCGTAGTACATCTCGGTGACAACTTGTAATCAGGGATATAATGTATTTTTATAGGAAAAACTATAAAAAATGAATATCTCGGGAACGGTAAAAGATATCTCTACGGCAAGATAACCTATTTGTATATGTGGAAAAATTATTAAGTAGTTGTTTAAAAAATAAACGAATTTGGGTTCAAATCTGGTATTTCCATAGGGAAACATAGATATAAAAACTATTTAAATATCTTCGGCGGTACAAGTATTCTCTATTTACCTCCCGCCAAACCGTAGGTAAAGGATGTAATGTTTTCGGTCCAAAAAGTCGATAGTGAGTTTTCAGTGAATAAGCACGAATTGGGGGCTCCACAACCACAACACGTTTTTACTATTTTTATAATGATGTCTGTGTGCCTGACGATTTTTTCTTCCACGAAAACTCATATTCAATTTCCAAAAATTTATATTTTCCATATTTAAGATTTCTGAATTCATATAAGGATTTTGGGTAATATTGGGTAACCGGAAGTGGTACTTTACTTGAAGCCCGTAACAGTTTTTCATGAAGAACTATATTAAAATATAATTTAAAAATTTTCAAATTTAGTATTTAGGACTTTTATATCAAGGGGAACAACATACTATATATTGACTAAAATTGACAAACCGGAAGTGATACTTTACTTGAAGCCCATAACAGTTTTTCATGAAGAACTATATTAAACTATAATCCAAAACTTTTCAATTTTAGTATCTGAGAATTTTATATGAAGGGGAACAACATATTATATTTTGACTAAAATTGATAAACCGGAAGTGATACTTTACTTGAAGCCCGTAACAGTTTTTCATGAAGAACTATATTAAAATATGATCCAAAGCTTTTCAATTTTAGTATTTAGGACTTTTATATCAAGGGGAACAACATATTAGATTTTTACTGGAATTGACAAACCGGAAGTGATACTTTACTTGAAGCCTATAACAGTTTTTCATGAAGAACTATATTAAAATATAATCCAAAACTTTTCTATTTTAGTATCTGAGAGTTATATATGAAGGGGAACAACATATTATATTTTGACTAAAATTGATAAACCGGTAGTGATACTTTACTTGAAGCCCATAACAGTTTTTCATGAAGAACTATATTAAAATATAATCCAAAACTTTTCAATTTTAATATCTGAGAGTTTTATATGAAGGGGAACAACATATTATATTTTGACTAAAATTGATAAACCGGAAGTGATACTTTACTTGAAGCCCGTAACAGTTTTTCATGAAGAACTATATTAAAATATGATCCAAAACTTTTCAATTTTAGTATTTAGGACTTTTATCAAGGGGAACAACATATTAGATTTTTACTGGAATTGACAAACCGGAAGTGATACTTTACTTGAAGCCCGTAACAGTTTTTCATGAAGAACTATATTAAAATATGATCCAAAGCTTTTCAATTTTAGTATTTAGGACTTTTATATCAAGGGGAACAACATATTAGATTTTTACTGGAATTGACAAACCGGAAGTGATACTTTACTTGAAGCCTATAACAGTTTTTCATGAAGAACTATATTAAAATATAATCCAAAACTTTTCTATTTTAGTATCTGAGAGTTATATATGAAGGGGAACAACATATTATATTTTGACTAAAATTGATAAACCGGTAGTGATACTTTACTTGAAGCCCATAACAGTTTTTCATGAAGAACTATATTAAAATATAATCCAAAACTTTTCAATTTTAGTATTTAGGACTTCTATATCAAGGGGAACAACATATTAGATTTTTACTGGAATTGACAAACCGGAAGTGATACTTTACTTGAAGCCTATAACAGTTTTTCATGAAGAACTATATTAAAATATAATCCAAAACTTTTCTATTTTAGTATCTGAGAGTTTTATATGAAGGGGAACAACATATTATATTTTGACTAAAATTGATAAACCGGAAGTGATACTTTACTTGAAGCCCATAACAGTTTTTCATGAAGAACTATACTAAAATATAATCCAAAACTTTTCAATTTTAATATCTGAGAATTTTATATGAAGGGGAACAACATATTATATTTTGACTAAAATTGATAAACCGGAAATGATACTTTACTTGAAGCCCATAATTTTTTTAATGATGAACTATATTGAAATTAATGCAAAAATGAATAAGTTAAAACTGCAAACTATTACTTTAAAATGCAAGTAAACTACAATTTAAAAAGTTAAAAGCACAAATAGAAACTGTTAAATGCAAATGAACTAATTCTATTTAAAACTGTAAATGAAAACTTTAAAACGCAAATAAACTAATTGTATATGGGGTTTAAAATAATATTAGAGGGGTTCTACTTAAAAAAATGTTCATTTGAAATGGACCACCATTGCTATCTCGAGAACTATAAGAACGCAAAGAAGGTGAAATTTCTATTTTACGCCGGGTCAACAATGAAACGATTTTTGTTAACTAAAAGTGTTTGCTACACAATAGGCGGTAAACTTCAAAGAATTAAATGTTTGATTTGTGAATATGAAATGTATATTTTGTGTATAAAAGTAGTGAATAATTTTTTTGGAAATTAGTATTCTGGCGAGAAAGTTTGGGCCCAATTAGATTTATTAAATATTAAAAATTTGATGGTGATATTCATATAAAAACTTTAAAACAACTGCCCTCTTTGATTTACTAATTTAACAAAAGGAAAATTTGTCTTTTTTTCTGAGTACCGGCACAGCCGATCATAGGACTTTATATAATATCAGACTTTCATAATTTCCTGCTTCCCTAATTATTTAAGTAAAAAAAAACTTCAAATAAAAGTTGTAGGGCATAAAATTCTTAATCAATAAACAATTAATTTTGTGTGTCTTATAACGGTAGAAATTAAGTATGAAAATGTCGAAAATTATATAGTCCCTATGTCCTATCATAACATTTTACGGTATATTTTTAATACAAATTATTTGTTACTGGAATGGAGGACCCAATTTATTAATTAATAATTTTATTGTTATTAATTCAAACGAAAAACAAATAGGATGAAAAATATTCTAACTAACTAATTGTTAACTACCCAATATTATTTATTACGTAATCGCGAACCGATTTTGGGCGCAGAGACTTTGAAAATCATGCCATTATTTTAATTTACATTATTTTGTGATTGTGTTGTGTATCTTTATTTATGATCTTTATTTATGTGAAGTGGCGTTACATCGAGATATAGCAATACATACATATTTATAACAAGGATAAATAGTACACTCATTTCATCACAGTAGAGGGTTTGTAGTATTTCCTCCTGTAAGAATAAAATTATTGTATTATATTATTTTTCACATATTTTTCCATTCATCCTTGACAGTGGTTTTCGGTCCATCTTGAATCCATACTGAAACATAATTAGTACATAATTGTGTGTGTGTGTGTGTGTGTAAGTGTGTGTGTGTGTGTGTGTGTGGGGTGTGTGTGTGTGTGTGTGTGTGTAAGTGTGTGTTTATTTATTTCACTCTATCAAATATTTTTTTTTTATCCGTATTGCAATATAATGGCACAATTTTCAAAGTCTTAAAATTTAAAACTGCCTCACGTTAGGAGGGCTTTAGGTTGCCTCACGTTAGGAGGGCTTTAAGTTTGCCTCACGTTAGGAGGACTTCTAGGTGAGAACTTTAAATCAGCTGAAACTTATAATGGCCACCCCACAGAAACTAGCGTCTAGGGGTAGCAAGGCGCACACATAAATATAAATATACGTAAAGGCGCAACCTAAAACTAAAGAAAGGGAAAGGGCCAAGAGTAAATTGTCGGGCGTAGTTGTCTTGTCTTCTTATTTTGCACTTATACCCTTAACATTATACAGGCTGTTCATTTTAATTGGGCTAACATTGTTATCTCGAGACTTATAAGAGTTACAAAGACAATTAAATGGGCAAACAATTTCTACGAACCCAACCCCAAATGTATTCGTACCCTCTGAAATAAATATATTAACATACATTTGGGATTGGGCTCGTACAAGAGAAGCAGACCCGTTGACTTTCTGGCGCTATGAAGTTATTTACCCAAATTTGAAAAAAGTAGCGTAAAAGTATTGGGCAGGTCCCATTTTAGACTTGCGAAATCGTTTGTTTCGGCATAATTTGAGGATGATATATTTTTTAAATAAAAATCTTTTAAATGTTAATTTTGATTTCACAAGTAAATATGTACATTCACCTTCGCCTTATTTCTTTTTTAAAGGGGCGAATACATTTGGGGTTGGGCTCGTATAAGATACTACTGTTATTTTATTATTATAAAAATATATGTTATAGTAAAACCATTCAAAAATAAGTCAACTAGTAAGTTTATTAGCAAATGTAAAACCAAATATGTGAAAAATAAGATACGATAAAAAGTTAGTGTCAGTGACCCTGACAGACATTAACGTTATTCGTACGGCTATGAATCAAGGTAATCTGAATTAACTAATAAACTTACGTTACAGCGAAAATATTGTCAACAAGGAGCATCGTTTTAAAATTGAATGTCCTAACTTAGTCGAAATCTTTGCAAATGAGAAGGATAAATGTATGCCAATTTGTTAATTCGTTCATGATTTGGATGACCTTGATCGAACATCTTGGAATTTTTTACTAAGTTTCGCAAATTTACGATATTTTAACGAGTTACGACGCCCGGTATGTTAACATAGACAGACATTCACAATGTATCTCAGAAAAGAAATATAGAAGAAAATATCATTATTTGAATTAAATTCAACAACATAAATAATATTTTCAGGAGAAAAATGAATTTACTTTTGTGTTATACCAAAAAAAATAGCAAAAAAGCGGCAGTGAAGAGAGGCATATAATATAACGACTTACATTGACGAACACAGCTCATCTACCAGCAAGAAGAAGCATCTACGCCCAACACGGCTGCATGGCTCAGCTATCCCAGGACGGCTCCTTGAAATAGCAAACTCCAATACGGATCGGCACTCCAAGAAATATTTTTTCTTTCACCGCAACTCTGAAACAAAAAAAAAATATTTTAAAATACAAGTATTTCAATAATATAATGTATTAATAAAACGTACTGGATTTAAATATGTTGTTACCTAAATTTATCATTTTAATAATAATCTACGGGCAAATATATGACAACAGACACGTTTTATTTACTGTTGGAACGAAAAAATTTGGGACTTGTCTTTTGTCATATATTTGCCCGTATATTATTGTTTAAATGAGAAATTTAGTTATTAACATTGTATTTAAACCCAGTGCACTTTATTAATACATATAATAAAAAAATGCCCGAATATAGTCTTAACTGTAACCTAAAAATTTATTTTTTATTGCTGTTAATATATTTATTTCTGAGGGGACGAATAAATTTGTTGTTGGGCTCGTAATATCCAGAAATATACAAAGATCTATTTCAAGAAATGCATTAATATTTTATAACAACTACAACAAAATTAAATCGATTGAAATTTGACCAAATTCATAAAAAATAAACCCAATTTCGTATTAATATAAAACTATAAATATACAACCAGAGCACATAATATTCATTGAAATTATTTCTATTAACACAAATTACATCATTTGAATATTGGTAGACATAAATATAAAAGAAAATTTTGCTATGCATACACAGTTCAATAAAATTCCAAAAGAAAATTTTGATTTTAGACTCACCGTTCAGAACAAAAATTTTCAAACATGCACAAAACAGTTCAACCAAAACAAAGTGTTTTATAAAAAATTTCAACTTAAAAATTTGTTGAATACAGGTTCGGCAGGACTTTAAAACTATATCACGACAATAATAAATACATAGCAACAATTATTATCATATTTCTGGCGCTGTTTCATCAGTTTTTCCTTTCATATGAGTTTTTGTATCGCGGAGCACATGTCTGCATCATTGTTCATTGCCATTACGTAGACGCAACGCTTCGCTTTGAGGAAGAAGGCTAGGATTGGTCGAAATAGATTAGGGGGGGTCACGTGGTTCAACAACAAATTCATTTGAAATATGTAAAAATGTATTTATCTCAGACAAAGGAAAAATGAATTTATTTTTGTTTTTGTAATGTGCAATATAAATTATGAATTTGTTGTATATTAATGTTATAATATGCTATTTTACAATATCTATAATTTTATGGCAGGCAGGAAATTGAATACCATACTGGTTATACGTTTTTATTTGCAAACCGGTTTCAAGAATAGTTTAATAGTTGCCAAACCGGTTATTAAGCCTACTAAATTATATATATACAGTGTGTTAATTAAAAACCTGGCCATAGGCGTTTAACATGGGAAATCAGTTTTTCCTTGCGCAAAAGTTCCCAAATTATTTTAGACAAAAATACTTCAAGTAAATGTTGTAGAGAATTAAATTCGGCACCCGAATTAGTAATAAGATTTTATTTTTGACATTTCATAACCGAGAAAATCAATTTAAAAGTTTTTTGAAGATTGCTGATTTATAGCGATAGCAATGCAACTCAAACAAAATTTGGCCACTATTTTATAATCTGAAGCTTTTCTACATGATAAAACTGTTCCATACTTTCAAAGAAATATGTTATTGAACGAAAATTACAAAACACAACCTTTTTTGATAGTTCAGATGGCATCCAATTGTTCGTAATTTTGTTTGAGTTCCATGGCTACCGCTATAAATCAGCTATCTCCAGAAAAATTTAAAATTGATTTTCTCGGTTATGAAATGTCAAAAATAAAATCTTATTACTAATTCGGGTGCCGAATTTAATTCTCTACAACATTTACTTGAAGTATTTTTGTCTAAAATAATTTGGGAACTTTTGCGCAAGGAAAAACTGATTTCCCATGTTAAACGCCTATGGCCAGGTTTTTAATTAACACACTGTATATATATATATATATATAAAGCATATTTTGAGAAATAACAATTACTTATCTACACTTGTTTTTATGAATTTCACGCCATGGGCTCGTACGCTCATTACCGCGAAAGCTACTTCTACAGTTGATGGCTTATAAATCGACCCCTATGGATCGTAACACTTCGGATTGTGCATGTAAATACAGACGACACCATTGCTACTAAATTTTAAAAATATAAACTTGGACATGCACTAATATACAAGGATTATTATTTAATCGGGCACTTGCACCTACGTCACAATATGGTGCGTGAACAGCTGATTCTGGACAACCAAGCTTCAGTTTAACATTGCGTCTTATGGAGCGAATGTGTTTTCTGTGCAAGAAATTCAATTTTTCGCGAATTTATACATGCTTCTTTAAAATGTAACTACCCAAAATTAAAGATAAATGTATGAATTATTTACTAGTAAAACAAATGTCGTATTTGCAAATATATTTTGAAAAATATTAAGTTGAAATAAGTAGATTGTAGCATCAGGTTGCATTTGAGTTTATATAAGTATTGTTAAATGAAAACATGAATATTGAAACAGATAAATATAAATTGAACTATTAGATTTTTTTAGTTTAGAAAGAAAATTGAATTTGAATTATCTATTTCGTAATACCATACCGTTACTATGATTTATCAGAACAAAACATGTAAGTGAAAAACGAAAACGAAAAACAAAAATGTAAAGGTGTCAATATCGTTTGTTGTCTACAATCAGCTGCTAGCCGCCATGTTGAAATGTCACGTGCAAGTGCCCCATTGTTAATGATATCAATACTACTTTCCGTTCGAGGGCTTGGATTACGCACGACTTTGTGTAACGGTGCGTTTTAGTTTGCATGTTGCTGCACCGACTAGAGATTATTTGTATATCAAGTTTGAACAGAAATCGGTAATTCCCCGAATAAACTTTAATAAATATATATTTTTATTTAAGTAAACGGTATTTATTTACAAATACGGTTAATCTGAGTTCGCAAGTACGGTGTTTTTCGCTTTCTGACGAACGGCAACACTTGTTCCATACTTCAGTGCATTGCGCTTAGCTTTGCGTCTGATATTTTCACGCATATACTTCCAAGAATTGTCAATGTTTGGTTGGTTATGTTTTAAAATTATACACAATGTTTGAAGCTCAAGAAATAAACGCAGAACATAAAGATTTAATACATGATGTAGCTTACGATTTCTATGGCCAACGAATGGCTACATGTTCCAGCGACCAATTCGTTAAAGTAATATTATTTACACATTTACTTCCATGTTTACAAAAACTGTTATTTATAGGTATGGGATCAAGATAAATACGGAAAATGGCAACTTACCGCTAGTTGGAAAGCACACAGTGGTTCTGTTTGGAAAGTCACTTGGGCGCATCCAGAATTTGGACAAGTTTTAGCCACATGCTCATTTGATCGCACTGCTGCAGTTTGGGAAGAAATTGGTAAGAATACTAACGTTTCTTATTAAAAACAAGTATTAAAATGTTTGTTTTATAGTTGGGGAAACACCGGGACCTGGCGAACGAGGTATCAGACACTGGGTTAGACGTACAAATTTAGTCGATTCGCGTACATCAGTAACGGATGTGAAATTCGCGCCTAAAACTTTAGGATTATTACTGGCTACTTGTTCAGCTGACGGGGTTATTAGAATATATGAAGCCCCTGATGTTATGAATCTAAGTCAGTGGACACTACAACATGAAGTTGTTTGTAAACTTCCTTGTAGTTGTTTAACTTGGAATCCTTCGCTTTCAAAGTAATCATTAACAGGGCTTCGATTTTGTAACTTTAAATTGTACTATATTTCAATTTTTAAAATCTACTGTTGTTTATACTTGACATTATTTATTTACTTCTAGTTGAGTTGAAATCTAGTAGAATTTAAAATTACAAAATTCATTCAGGATTCAAATTGAATGTTTTATTATTTTGTCGGTTCTTATAGGATTCATCCTCCGATGTTAGCGGTCGGTAGTGACGATTCAAACCATGCAAATGGCGGTAAAGTTTTCATTTACGAGTACAGCGAAAACACTCGTAGATGGAATAAAACAGAAACTATAAGCAGTATTGTGGATTCAGTCCATGATATTTCTTTTGCCCCCAACTTGGGACGCAGTTTTCACTTATTAGCCGTTGCTACCAAAGATGTTAGAATCATTTCTTTAACTCCTACGGCGTAAGCTTTAAATGGTAACATGTGTCACATAAGTTTTCGGAAAAAGTTCAGACGCTTCATGTTCTGCGTATTTTTTGAAAAATCCTTCTTCAGTTCTTGGTTTGGCACCTTCCACCCATTGTCGTACACCTTGCAAGTAACGCCCAAAATAACTATTTTATTTTTCAATGTAGTCTCGCTTTAGCTCGATTCACTGAGTTGTGGTCCCTTTCAAATAATTCATCATACATACATAAAGTTACGCATGTCCCACTTAGTGGGTTAGCACAAGCCCGAAAATAATATCATACAACAAATCCTCACTCTTAACAATATTAAAGTGACCGATTTTCGGTAGTGAAATACCGCATCCGGATTACAATAATAGTTACGAAACAATCATCATTTCTGTCGAAGCACACTTATTTCGCCTCGGCGACACTCATAATCGACACACTGGTCGGCCATACAATCGAAAACCCTCAACTTCACCAAGATATATACGGTTAACAAGCCGTTCACTCACACAACTCCATAATACGCGTTTTTTTCACTCGTATTAGAGTCGAATCTCTTTCCGCCGAGTCATTTCTTCGAGTTCGAGAACAGGAACTAGTCGGGGGAAACTAAATCTTCAGAATATGGTAGATCTGGTAAAATTCGAAACATAATTCATGCATGCCATGGCAACTGCACATCTGTATATTCGAAAATTGGATGAAACAGAACTTTTTTCCAAATATGGTCGTTTCTTGTACAGCTCAGAAAACTGTGGCCATGATCTTACGGGCCGATAAGACTGCCTGTGCCTTTTTCGGGTTTTGCCAGAATATATTCACTGTTCGACTGTTTCTTGGTCTTTGTCCAGTTATGAAACGATGCAAAACCTTTTTTATTGCACCTAAACACTGCCAAATCTGCCTCTGAAGTTGTCACACGTACACGCAAATGCGACACCAATGTCATGGATTTTATCAATCATTTGATGTGGTGATCTCATTTGAGCGTTCTAAACGTTCGGCACCACTTGTGCTTATACGGCTACAATGAATATCAGTATTGAATCATTTTAATTGATGAGGAAGAACCCCCGTAATATCAAATTTTGTTTTTTTTTGATTGCAATATTATAAGAGGTTGGTTGATTTCAAAGACTGCCAAAGCTTAATTTAATGACAGGGTCTGTCTGAAAATTTTAACATGGCCTATTGAAAGATGGTATTTCACAAATGTATTAGATTTGGTAATATAATATTTAAAACACTTAGCACGTTTCAGAAGATTTCAGTCTCTGAATCAACCTCTAGGTCATTTATCAGAGACTGGCCCGCTCAACCAGAATCACAGACGCGTTCCGCACTTATTATTTAGAACAGTTTCACTAAGTATCGCATAATTGTACTTTGTACAGTTTTTTTTTATTATTAGATTTGGGATTGTACCGTCATCAATTATAATTTTACCGGGTGTATCCACTCCGCCCTCGTATGCGTATGATGTAAATTTCGGCCGGCCATTTTGACTTATCGGACACGACCAGCATACGTCTGCTTTTGAAATTGCACACTACACTATTATTTTACATGAAACCCTTTACCTACTTATATCGCTCACTTATTTTTTTTCCGAAAACTTATGTGACACATATACATTGCGCATGAAATTATATTTGTTGTATTTAGGGATAGCGGTGTAACGAGTGGTTTAACGCGAAGTTTGGATACTCAAGTCGCTGCTCAATTTGACGATCATAATTGTACTGTTTGGAGAGTGTGTTGGAATGTAACTGGAACTATTCTGGCGTCTTCTGGAGATGATGGATGCGTGCGATTATGGAAAAGTATGATATTATATTTGGATTTAAAGTGGTGATTAATTGTGGTTGTTGTTGTTGTAGTGAATTATATGAACTCTTGGAAGTGTGTGGCTGTTTTGAAAGGGGATGGCAGTCAAGGAGGAGGAGAAGCTCAGAGGATGAGCTCATCGGCTTCTCCAGGAATAGTGGCTCCGTCTATCACGGCCAGGTATTACAAGCTCGGCACGATCACGAGCTCTCGTGAAGTCCCCTGGCACTGAAATCATTCACTTGTACTGTCAAACTGCCGTTCATGTAGCCTTGATTATACTTGTACTGATTGTTTAAGTAATAAATGCATTTATATTAGTTGGTGGTTTCGTCCATAGCAGGTGGCAACCGCCGGTGATCAAGGGCCGCTTCATTAAGAGCACTTGGCTCGGCGCGGAGCCAGCGCAGTCAGTTCCGCCTCCTCCTTGTGCGACTAATAAACTCTTCAAAAAATAACAGCTGGGATTTGTTCTCTACTAACGTTTTACAAGTATACAACAGTATCTTGCGTTGCGACCATCGCGAGATACGTATCCGAAACGGCAATACGGACGTCGAATATAATTGCTTAAAATTTTGGAGCACTCCAATTAGGTTTGTTCGAGGTAACAATCTCCAAACTTATTCCGTACTAATTCATGTACGTGACAAATCATGTACCAGTCTACAGTGATCCACAGACACGAAATTTTCTGTCGAAGTCGTTCCGCGAACCATCAAAATGAAATTGTGCATGTGGGTGATGCTCAAGCTAGTCCGGGATTGCTACCGCGAACAAACCTAATCTTTTGCAAATTGATGCCAGACAGCTTCAGTATTCGTCATTTGTAATTTTTTTTTCTATTCCCAATAATAAAGAAAATAATCGAGCTGGTTGAAATTTTTTAACGCCAGTGTGTCGTTTCATAATTGTGGCGAGGTTTCTCCTCTGGAAAATATGTAATGTCTGTTTGTGTCTCCGTTTCGGATGCTTGTCAACCGAAGTTCGTAGGTTCGTGTTTTCGCTGTGATATTTTATTTTCTCTTATTTTAATTTATTTCGTACACAAGGCTTGTTCATATCGATGTACCCGCCGGTGTCGCATGTTGATATGTGTGGTGTTTGTTGCAGCATGAGTGTGCACCCTGTTCGACCGAGTGTAGCTACCATTTCGCTTGGGTACCAGCGTCTGGTTCCTCTGCAGCCCAAAATCATCACTCCTTATCTGTTTAGGCTGCGTAAAAGTTTTAACTCCATTTGATTTTAGCTTGTGAAGCATGGGATGTTTTTAATTTTATTTCATTGAAGCAGGGTTTTTTTATCAGTATTATTGTACGTTTTAACAAGTTTAGTTTTAGTAAGACTGTTTAACAAAACTCATTTTTGAAGAATTATATTTTATTTTAATTGATGCATGAATTAGCAACTAATGTGGTTTTATTTTAAGACGTCCACTGTTGTAGAGCAGTAAATATTTTAATTTTTATATTTAAATTTTAAACAGAATTTAAATTGTGCTGCAAGACGGTGGCCTTCGCCTTGAAATGAAATCTTCCTGGATCGATTCCATTCGTAGTGAGTAGAAGATGTTAATATATTGTGAGTTATTTATTAATATTATTCTTTTCTACATGAGATGTAATGATCTTGGTATTTTGAAAATACAAATGATGCCGAGTTTTGTCCTTTTATTTCTCACCAACGTGTGCTGCTAGCATGTCACTTTACATTCTTTTCCGCTATGTGCGACAATTCGTGCTAGTTCGTTTCGGCGAGGAGGATCGTGCCGGGATGATGGAACGAGGCAAATTCTTTGATCCATCTAAACTGAAAAAAATACCAATTAATAAATTTTTCGTAATACCATACCGTTACTATGATTTAACAGAACTAAACACGGAAATGAAAAGGGATCTATAACGGACGCCGGCCGTTAAGATTTATAACAGGCGCGTGCAATTAAGGATAAAATATTTCTAAAAAAATTACAGTATCGTGAAGAGTTTTATGGTATTACGAAAAAAATTTGAATGCCACACGGCCGATATGCAAATAACGGATGTGGCTGAGGTTTATAATCAGCCGTTAATATCTATAACAGGTAGGTATCAGTTGAATTGCATTCCTATTACAATACAAAGTAGCGTCAAAATGTTCCCAGAATTGATCAATAAAATATTGAAAAAAGATACTTTTTTACATTAATTTCCTTTAGGACACCCCTCCTGTATTTACACATTTATTCCACCGTTCTTATAACTGATCAAACCACTTCTGGAAACCATTTTCTGAAAGTGCCTTTAATTGCCTCGTCGCATTTCCGTCCCTCTGCTGTCTTAAATGCAAAACATTTGTAAAATTTTATAATTTTATTTTTCATTAAAATGCATTGAAGTAACAACTACAATATATGAACTCATAAACAATTATTGGTACTGTAATATGCCGAATAGTGTTATTTTCACAGATATTTACATTATTTCAATTAGTTTTTGTAAATACGGTTTAATAATTACTAGTCATTGTTGTTGTTATTTATTTCTATTTTAATTGTACTCTTTACTTGTCATAGTTATTTAAACGAAACGTTTATAGATATTATATAAATCTTGAATTGTATATTGTACAAATACCAACAATCAAGAAGAGATAAATTTAACAACTGTAAGAACTATTTAGCTAAATAAGTTTATTATGTTATGAAAAATAAAATAATAAAAGAAATATCTCAGATTTTATTTGAAATATATTTTATAATGACGCAAAACAAATATATATATATATATATATATATATATATATATATATATATATATATATATATATATATATATATATATATATGTACAATGTACAGTTAAACTTTTAATGCCGAATATTTCAGATTTATCTACTGATCTCTTTTTTTTGTTCAATAATGAAATCTTACTTTAAAATAATAGGCTAATAGTTTTTATATGTACTATGAGATGTGATTCTCTTGAGATGCATGGTTTAAGCTTTAAGCAATGGTTTGTTAAATTTTAAAATATGTTCGTATTAACAAAATTTTGCAAAATAATACATCAAGTAAACAGACGATAAAAACAACCTGAACACTCTTAAACGACATAACACAAACGTAAACAACCAAAAGAAAATGGCATTGTTAAAATTACTATGTACAAATGTATATCATGAAGTTGTTGCGCATCAGTGAATTTGAACTTGGCGCATTATCTCATCTCGAAGTACACTTCGAAAATAAAGTGTATTTTATTCCTTTTAATAAAAAAATATAAACGTAAACGTATCCTAAAATATATTGCAAATATTACACATATTTAATTTAAAATATGTTTTGTTTTTGAAGTCAAATTTAAAGTCCAATTAGTTTAATGTTTATTTTTATGTACTGTAGTGTTAAGTATTTCTCTTGTAATATGTAGCAAATTTAAATTTAATAAACTTGTTAAATTTCTTATTGTTTTGTTATAATTTACAGTACGTTCGTTGGTTATGTGTTACCGACTTCTCGAGTGCTCTATCTTGCCGAGTCCTTCCGACTAGAAATTGTTGCCAAAATTGTGAACCAAATGCACTAAATTCATTATTTTAAAATTAAATTTCATTCAATATTTCACTATTTTCTCTTATTATTATTAAGCGAAAGAGTGTTTTAGAAACTATACTTTTTATTATAAGTTTAGTTCTTTAAGAAATGCTTTAGAAATAGGAAAGTGATTTCTACAAAAATTCTCGATCATTTATCTGGTGGAGATCTGGGAAATTCACGTTTCGGACGTTGCTTAGGCTATGCGAAACAACACATTTCAATGAATGAGTACAAAAATTTTTTTTTTCAATATTTGGCCTCACCTCACTCTTAAATACAAGCACGGCCACTGAGCGATCATCATCTGCTTGGCTCTAGGCAACGATTCCGAGTACTTCTGACGCTACCTCGTATATAGTCCAATTGAATCATAGGATCAAAACATTCAGTGAAAAATAAGACACACCGAAAATATTTTATTAAGCACTGTTAAAAAAACAGTACTCATTAAATAGTTAAACAGTTACTAACTAAAGTGAATTTAAAGGGTTTTGATCCTAGAGGATTAAATTGTCCAAAAAATGAGCGATAAAGGTGACATATTTTTTCCTATTCCTACCTTTTCTCCATGGCCATTCATATACTTCCCGACATAACCGGCGATGCATCTCGCGATGGGCTCATTGAGCAATCGCTTCCCGAGTTGGTGCTCCGCCGTAGCTTCGGCACCTTGCGAAGCCCTGGGCCGTGAGCTGACGTGCGACGGCTGCTGGTGTCCGTGGGCGGGCATTTGCTCCTTTCCATGCTTACATCCGTGAGAAGAACCCGCAGTACGCGTTGCCCCGCTCCGAGAACTCGTCGTTGGGGCCGACTTTCTGGCGCTGCTGTGGCGAGGTTGCTGTTGCTGCTGCAGCTGCTCACTGGACGCGAACTGACATCAATATTAGGTTCACGCGGACAGAAAAGACTGTATTAAATAGTCTATATACTGATTTCTGTCCACTGGTTAGCAATAACAAGCATTACATCGAAATTAGAATATGATATATGAAAATGACTCTCATTGTCAGTTTCTTTCATCAACGATTTCTAAATTTTAGACACTGTTAAACGTCAATACATAGGCTTTTTTGTGCCTCTGTCCGGCTTAAGTAGTGTTACGGTTTTATTTTTATTTAAAACGCTAAATAAAGAACACTACATTGTGGGCGCAGTCGAGTGATTGATGAAGATTCCACTGATGTGCTAGTAATTCAGATTTTATTAAAATATTCTTTACTTGTACAGAACACTTGTGTAAAGATTTTGAAGATAATACGCCATTTTGTGATACTATTGCACATATAGATCGTTTTTCGGTAACGGATTATTTTCAATCTATTGAAGAAACCAATACATTTGGTGTTTATCGATGGATTAGATATCTTTACTAGTTTCTAGGGAACGAAATAATCTTGCTTTTATTCTAAGGAACAACTTGCAGCTTTCGCAAACTGTACCATAAAAGGGGTGCCGCGCGGCTCAAAGCTTTCCCTACTGTATTAAAAATTTAGGAATGGTTTTTTCACTTCCACTTCCATTGCTAATTTGCGAGGTATTATATTTTTTACAATAATATATAATAAATATATAAACTATTATGTATTAATAAAATTACACACGTAAACACTTTCAAATAAAACTCGTTACAAAAGTGTTGCGGGCTGGATTCTAGTAAGACGAGATTCTTAAAATTGCAATTTTTGTTTAACAATGTTTTGATTTAACTAAAACATAACAAGGAAACACAAAATTAATGGACGGAAGCAGGTATTTATATACTTTTTTTGTAAAAAGAAAGTCAGATTTTACCTATTGTACAGTTGTGTGTTTTTCACTAAATGAACACTAGAAATGGTTTTTTAAATACATAGTATACTTTTCGAAAAAATATCACATTAAAACATAAATATGGGGTATAACAGTGGTTATTTATATATATTTTAGCAAAAATAAAACTTAACCTAATATGATTACCACACTAAATAACACGAACATGTTCAAATTGAAAGTCGGTAATATAGGGTAAACCGGAGTTATTAAAACAGTGGTTTTCTTTGTGTAAGTTGGATGTTTTTGTGGAAACTATTTGATTTTTTTATTGCTTGCGAATTAAAAACAAAATACTTTAATGTAACTGTAACCTAACGCACAGAACTCAATTTGGAAACAAATAATGCGGCAAAAATAACAATGTCGGTAATACAGGGTTTTGAATCGAAAAAATAACAGCGTTTGTACCACTGTCTGTAACTTCAATATCCACTATGTTCAAGTTAATGATAATATTTTAATACATGAACGCAAAATTATAAATTTAAAATGTTATAAAAACAAGGAAAAGAAATAAAACATACTTTTGCAAATATACATTATATGAAACAGTATTATTCGTATTTAAGTGTAAGTACCTAATCATATATAGCAGTGCTTCATGTAACCTTACTTTTTTCAGAAAAAATGCCAAAATTACTATAAATAGTATAAATGTAACTTTCCGGAACCTATTTTTTGTGGAATTTAGTGTTTTTAACGGTTTCGCAACTATATATAACCACCAAGGCAACATTCTTGATTCTCGTGATTCTAGAATTTAGCTTTAGAGGCTTGTATACTTTCACTTCAAATCTTATAAAAATTCTTCGTATTTTCTTAATTTTGTTATAAAGATTAAAGTGCACATCAAGAATCTTCGTTTAAATATTAGTGTTTGTAAATAAATAGTGAATCTTTCTTACCTTTTGCGTTTCGAAGCGCGTTCAGAAGATTTTTGTGTCGTACTAGCAGTTGCTGTTTTCGTCGGCTGTGGCAAAGGTTCTGATTTAGTTCTTCGACTAGCTATAGCATCTGCTGTTTTTGTTACTGGTGTACGTGCTTCTTGTTGAGTAGACGGTTTGGCGCCACTTCGAAGACTGTACGATTTGACTATATTTCTGGTTCCAATAACTCTGAGTCTATTTGCAGTTTCCTTCAAAAATAAAGCAAAATGTAATACAAATTGAAGTGAGGAAAATTTGTTGTTTACTGAAGTTTCAGCGCTGCATTCCTGTTGTTTTTTAACTTCAGGTTGTTGATGTCTTGCACAAGGAAGGGCTGTTGCAGGCCTTTCAACATTTAGAAACTTTGAAATGTAGGGACTAGCAGCTGTACAAGAAGATGTTGCTGGTCTTGCTGGTTGTTGATACTGTACCAAATCTTTTGATGTTTCATTCTGCTGACTTTTCTTGTGAATGAGAATGTTGTACATTCCACCAATCGCACCGTGAGGTTCATTACGAATTGCATTTATAATTTGAGCTGGGTCGGCGTGCAGAAGTTTTCCTACTTCTCTTAACAACTACGAATGGAAAAGTTAGGATGCGCGAGGAAATATGGAGTGGAAAATATATACATACAAGGTTTTTAATAGAATTTTCTAAAATATCGTATCCTGAGGTTCGAAGTTGTTTTCTGTTTCGTTCGGTGAGCCAAGGATGACGGACTAATTCAGCTACTCTGATTCTTTTTGATGGATCTGGCATAAGAAGACGGGCCAACATTGCTCGAAATTCTAGGAAGGCAGACATATTAAAAGAAACAATATAGGGCGCGAGCAGATCTGACAAGACCAATGTTTTGAGTGACTTGGTGCAATAAAATTAACCAATTTCTTACCCACGGTGAAGTTGGCGAGCGCTTTTCTGTGTGCCGGTGCGAGCCCTCTGTTAATCTGTTGCAGAAGATGGGTTCTTCTGTCATGACTGGATATCTTAGAGTCTCTGGATGTTATAAATGGTAGATGGCCTAGCACCATGCCATAGAGGATGACTCCAAGACTCCATAAATCCACCTGGGGCCCGTATAATTGTCCTGTGACGAAGAGTTCCGGAGCTGCGTACTCTGGTGAACCACAATGAGTACGGAGTGGAGTGTCGGCATTATAGCTGTTACTAAGACCGAAATCGACGATTTTGAGTTGGGTACGGGTGTCGTTGAGCATGATGTTTTCCATTTTCAAATCCCTGAAAAGAAGAAAATAAATATTAATATTGAAGTGTTTTTCGACAACAACGGTACAGATATGTTGTTTTTATCGAAATATTTCTACGGATATTTTATTAAAACATTTTAGAAAAACGTTGAAAACTACAAATAAAGATTGTGTAGTAAATATATTTTTTACTGTAACTTATAACAAATGTTTAATAAAAGAAAAATCAGCTAAACAAGTTGTTCGCAAAAGTATTATGTACACTCGACAAAATATTCCAAATTTGGCTTTTCAAGAACTTGCAAAAGTATTGTGTTTACCGAAGCCTATAGTTCATAATATTGTGAAGTCTTTTGAAGTACGTTTAACAACTAAAAGACAACCTGAAAGTGGCAAATATCGCGGGCCTTTAAATTCTATGACGGATAGAAAAGTTCTCAAACTAAATAATGAAATTTTGTCGAAAAATTCTTGTGATGAATGGACGAGGAAACATATGTTGTAGGATTATATTTCTTTATTTCAATGGATAAGTTGAATTTTTAGGAGAAATTTAAAACAAGATAAATGGCAATATTTCTATATCTTGTGAGACAAGCAATTTGTACATGTGGAAAAAAGTCCGACTTTCATTACAACTGGCCTTTTATTACCAATAACTAGACTTTTCTTGTGTTTTGGCCTAATTTGGTTTCGTATCATTATGCAAAATCTGTTATGCAGTAGTAGGAAACAAAAATCATTTTAATGATCCCAAAAAGTACAATCCATATGATTGCCCAAAACTAAGCCTGACAGAAACTTACTATACTATAGTGATATGCATCTAATGCGATGTTGAAAATTGATGACACTTGATCTACTGCTATTTTGAGAAACGTATTTTTTTGGGATACATTTAATGTGCTGAATTCAGCACTCTTCATATAGTTACCGTCTTTAGTAACTATGGAAATAACTTGCATCTTTTTATTTTATTTTTAGATAAGCTTCTTTAGTTAAAGAATTCGACCTAAAGTTAAGAAATGTACATAAAACGGCCGTTGAAAATGATTACCAACTATCCAAGAAAGCCTGAAATCAAAGTTTCGTTTCTCCTATCAAAATATCTGTGATGTGTTGGTGAAAGAATAGCTCGTTCCTCGTCGAGGAATGCAATCAGGCCGCCGGCTCGCAGATCCGATTACCGGAGGGCCACGCTGGAATTTCCGGTGCGCGAACGATTTTATTTCAAAGCTTTCGGCTCCGGCTCCGGGAGTCCGGGTGACGTCACGAGCCACGGCCTGCTGGGATTTCATCGCTGCCTCGTTTACAAATGCAGATCGTGTGATCCGCTTATCGATGGCGATATCGCGATCCGCGACGCATGGGTTTCATTTGCGCGATGACGAGAACGGAGGGAAAATACTTTGAAGCAAGATCAACAAGAATTTCTTCACGTCTTCTTCACGTGTTCAATTGTATACAAAGTTATTTATCCCATTAACGTCAATGGTATAAATTAAGGAAGTATCTACTGCACATGAGCAGAAATGGAAATATATTTGTATAAGCAGTTGGGGTGTTTTATACTACGTGTTTCAGACTCAACCACTAATTTAATTGTTTCAAATAATAATAAAATAAATAATGGGCGTTATTATCAAACAGGAGAATACATCAGACTCAAAATAGATCGTACCTTAGCTATAAAACCTAATTAATAATAAATAAATAAAATGCTACTTTTGTTCAATTTTCTGTTTCAGTAACTTTTCTTAATAAATAAAGTGTTTGTTACTATTTTATGTGTTACAGGTTACGGGGTTCTACACAACTAATTTTTATTCAACATTAAATTCCAGCCCCTTCTTCAACCCAGTCAAAATCAGGGTTAATTAAATGCGTCCCTGAAAAGTTAGGGATGTTATACAAGGAGCGAAGCGGAGTGATTTGTTTCCCATGGATCGCCAGTGTAATATAATGACTTCCCTATTCTGAATATCGCCCACAAGACCTAACTGACAATTCATAATTGGGACAATGGTTTGTGTGTTGAGAAGTGACCGCTAGATTCAGTCTGGTCCATTTTTGCGTATGTGCGACAATTCACTTATTTTTTTTGTGGCTCTGTCTGGACACTTCCATAAATTAATTCCAAGCGGTAACCCATCATATTACTAACCGGGTTATACTCTAACTTGATAATGGATTACATGCACATATGGATCGTGAAATCCACGATGACACAGCTATGCACTAATTTAAAGCATTAATACTGTTGTTTCAATCAAACTTTGTGCATATATCTCTCCAGCTTAAAATAGGTCTGGCACTGACAGTATTGCAAGTAATGCAGCCGATTACGGTACGATGTAGTGTACATGTTAAATGATCCCACTCTCTGGAGGAAGAGTAAAATTTGATCGGATGTACCTCCTCTTCCTGTCTGATTGCATTAGTGCATGAGGGCTAACTCAACTCTCTTCACTCCGGACCTGAGCTCGTTCCGTCGTGTGTCTCGGGCGACAAATTGCAGCGCGTCCGCTGATCTCGCGCCCCCGAAGGATAACCAATCATCATAAATTATTGCCAGTCGAACAGGAACGCCTCCCCAGCGGCCCCATTCGACCTCATCGCCAACTTGGAGCTTTTAATCTATCATTAACTCAACCGAGGCGGACCAGAACTCGAGCAGAGTACAAGAAGTTTGCAACTGAATTCACACCTCATACACAGCTTTAGATTTTTCGTATTAATGTAAATAAGTTGCATTGCTCGTATGACAAGTGTACTTTGAATCAACGATGATATATTATGGGGTAGCGTGGCGGTTCCAATCCAACTGTAGCCTGTTATATTTCAAATAATACATAAGTGACTTCTGTGGTGCTCTCGCCACAACAGCTTGAGAAAGGAGACAACAAAATAGAAATAAATTGAATAAAACTAGAAAGAGTTACAGCTTTCGAATATCTAAGAAGTATAATAAAGTATCCAACCGGGTTGGATCCCGACCGACGCCAAATATTTAGAGTTTTAAATGGCACAAAATTGACCCATGTGGTGCACTCTCCACGCCATCAATGAGTGCCCGTGAAGTGATGCCGTGTAAACGTCCGCACGGTCCAAATATGTCATCATAATTGCCGAAGTCTATGTAAAGATTGGCACACCCAGAAATGGGTAATATATATACAAGCTGTCACACTAAAACCGACCACCGCCATTATTTTCTTTATTATTATAATGACAAAAAAAGAAGAAAATAGTTTTTTAAACCAGTGGTTCTCAAGTTGTAACACAATAGTATTTTATGTTATTAGGAGTAGAAAGCGGTCTTTTTGTATTCTGCTTCGAATAATATATACTATATTTTCTTCAAGTGTTTCAAAGAAAACTGAGGATTTTTAAATATTTTTTTAGAATTGTTTTAATTGGAGTTTGCAATTTCAGCCAAAGTTGGTTGTGTACACTACAAAACACAAATGTTACAACTGTCAAATAACAATTTTCAATATGGTCTATGTTGCTGTGACGACTGCTCCCACCAGCTGTGAACTAAGAAGCTAACAATAATGTTCTTCATTATTGTACTAGTAAGAAAATGAATATCTTCTATAGTATGTGTACAGTAGCATAATATGAATAAGAAAAAGTTATATTTTTTCAAATGGAATTCTACACATACTACGAACTCTATGATATTGGGTAAAAAAGAAAAAGAAAATAACAATCAATATATACAATATAATAACCGCACCAACAATAATATGTAAGCTGGTGAATTCTGGAACATGTAGAATAAAGATGAGGGAAAAATAAGCGCAACCAAAATGAATTAACCCAGGAAGATCGTAGGTAAAATAAAATAGGATAGGGAAAGAAATGAAAACATAAGGATGATGACAAATCAAGAACTGAATATAATAACCGAAATAGAACGGAAGCAACTGGGCTGGTCGGGACACAAAATGAAGTTAGTGAGAAAAGTAGTAGAAGCTGAAAGCGTGAACAAAAAAAGGTGAAGACCGAGAAAAATATGGGAAGAAAGAATAACAGAACTTGGAATTAAAAAAGGTTAAACATTGGAACAAATGATAAAGATGCTAAAGGAGAAAAAGAAGTGGAAGGAATGAATTAAAAATTAACTCTGAGAAAAATAAGCCATCCCATTCCCGACTACGAGAATCAGGGATAATAAAACCAAATCATTTAGGTATATATGAATTTAGGATTTCGACGAGCAGTAGTAATGGCAGTTCTACATGCAAATAGATTTTGATTTAGCAGTTAAAATGGAGATAACAGCAACACTCGGTCTGTGAATAATTAATAACGTGATATAAAGTGAAGTGGCTGCGATTATAATGAAATGCTGCACCACACCACCGGCAGTAAAGTCGAAATCAACAGCGTAGTGTAATATTGAAATGAGTATATTTAATCGGTTCTGATGTGCAGCGTGAGCTGAGCAGTGCATGCATATCGATGCAAAATACGTTCTGGAGCAGTTATGTCTTTATAGCGCCGTGCGCCGGCTCCAATTTGTGACTGTGAAAAGATAAAACGGGCGATTTGCACGTTTAATGCCGTCGTAATGCACACAGCGGCGTACAGGCCCGCGATTTAGATTTCCTCGTTGCGATGTTAGTCACGGCTGCGCTTTGATTTATGCGGCCCACGCACCAAGCAAAGGGAAACCTGCAATGCCTACCATTCCACCACCTATATTCCATTTTCGCAAACAAATTTATTATCTAATTAATTCCACCTGTATTCTGCAAAAAAAACTATCCTATCTGATACAATTACATAGTACAATAGACAAATGGATAGATAGATCGGGGAGTCTAGAATCCTTTCAGTGGCTGAAGGGCTAGTACTCTATACAAAGTTTTAATCAAACGCCCTACTAAAAGTGTAGTAAAATTTCCAATATACTAGACAACTACTCAATGTCTACCTTTCTACTACGACTGTCAGTATGCAAGTTAGTATAATTAAGTTATTGTATAATCCAGGGTTTCTTACACCAGAACACATCCCAATACCCAAAATTTTAACGGAACACTATGATTTTGTAGGGTAAATATATATAAATACATATACAAGTGACATTGCAAAACAGGCCACTCAATTTTTTTTTTTCAATTATTTTTTATTTATTTTTAACATATTTGTAAACTAGACTGAGGGGTTCATAAATCATGGTATTTGGCATGATCGTAGAGCTTTCGGTTTAACCGGAAGTAACATTAATTTTTATATTTCGAATAGGACAGCCTAATTTATATATATATATATATATATATATATATATATATATATATATATATATATATATATATTTGGAATCTACGTAAAATTACGAATTCAATGATATGGTACATGTGCATTTTTATTGAAAAAATAAATTACAAAAATGTAAGAGAAAATGAAGAATAATTGACGTACGAAGCAAGCTGTGAAAACAGTTGAGATAATATTGAGTAAGATTTAAGTTAATTGTTTAAAAAGTAAGATATTTTTGTAAGGTTCTATATTTTGTTACAAAAAAGTTATCAATTTGTTATCACAGCCTATCTGAAATGACTTACCAGATTAATTATTCATAATTTCTCTTACGTTTTTGTAATCTATATCTTCAAAAAATGCACTTCAAACCTATTGTTGAATTCGTAATTTTACGTATAGATTCCAAATATATAAAAATATATAGGGAGTCCCATTTGAAATATGAAAGTTAATGTCACCCCCGGTTAGTGCTATCATCATACCAAAGCTTAGCTACAAATATGACATGAAAATTATAAATAATAAATTTGATAATTATTTCACGGAACACCAGTGTTCCGCGGAACATAGTTTGGGAAATGGTATAATTAATTCGAACTACATTCTGAAAATAATCTCCAATATGATACAATTATGACACTGCCTCAGAAATAGGTGGGCCAAAAGATAACAACTTGACAAGAATATAGAATAAAAATAGCACGATATGAAATGGATTAAAGAACAAAAAATACAATAAATGAAAGGTCACCAAGTTTATTATTTAATTAATTCCATGTACTTTCAATAAAGCTCTATTATATTGGACAATATAAATAGATCAATAGAGAGAGATAGACATATAGATCAAGCAATTTAGGATCAAAGAGATAATTCAAATTATGCATATAGACTACCTCGATCATTCCGATGAATCCTTCGTATGTGGACGACAGGAATCCCATCTGTTTATTGTCAAGCTTTGATCGTACATAGACATAAAGCATACCTATAATAACAGCTGGACCACTGCAATGCAACGGCAATTTTTCGTTAATAGATGATTTTGATAGCAATGAAACGTTGGACTCTGGAACTCATTGTTTCCGTGTACTTTGATTCGAATTTATCAATTCGGTAGTAGCTAGTGTATTAATATTATTAGTGACACACCCAACCGTAGTATTTTACCACTACTGTACTGCTAGCAAGTTGGGTACGTAACTATTCGCTCCTACGAAAAAGTCTAACTGTTCGTTCATTGAAGGGGTTTTATTGGAAATGGCTTTCTTAATTTCATAGGATTCCAGGAAAAGTAGTCTTGCTAAATTATTTTCGACATGTAAAATTGATTCATTTTCAAAATTACAAAATGCATCAATTTTACATGTCGAAAATAATTTAGCAAGACAACTTCTCCTGGAATCCTATGAAATTAAGAAAGCCAAGACTTGGTACATTCCCCATTTCTTGAAATCTTAATTTCCAAATCTCCACCGCTAAACTAGATATAAAAGGACCCGCCGTAATGTATTCTTGTAATTCTTCTGATGATGGCCTAACAGCCGAAATTGTACAATGAAGAATTTTTCTTTAATTTTGTGAAACAACCAAGTGTTTTTTCTTATTCATTTTGAAAAATGTTTCACCTAGTGCCAACAGCTTCCTCTATTGACTTTATTTTAATATTTGTTAAATTGTGTCTCGCGTTTGATGATTCCCATATATTGTCATTTGTTAGGTGGAAGAACAGCCTTGGGTTGAACCTGGCCTTTTACTTAAATGGTAATAAAGATTATTATTATTTTATCGCAAAACGCATGTTAGAATGGATGATTTTTTTTAATGCTGCATAGATAGATATTGATAAGATTTATATTTCGAATGAATTGAATCTATCAAGTTTACAGTAACCCTGAGAAAATTGTTGGTTAAACCCCATTTCCCCTACTTTGAAATGTTTTTAAACAATTGCTGCCGGCTGGTTTGAAACTGTTTCAAAACGGTTGTAGATGTTATTGTTTGAACCATTTCTATTCGAAAACTAAGTTTCAAAATACCACGAACCAGCATCAAACTAGTGTGTCGCCAAAAAACAGCTATTTTTTCTATATTTGTTATATTTCTTCATTTTTGTTGGGCATGAGATGCTAACGATTTAGACAAACATTCAACTCTACAGGGATTAGGATCCCAAAATAATACTTTATAATAACTCATAATCTACTTTGACTTGTCTTTAATGGAACAACTTTATTGGAAATGTCTATAAGAAGCGTGATGTATCTACATTTAAACAGTGTTCCGAATGAAGTGGGTTTTCGTTCCTTGCGGTAGTCCTCTACTTATCACTGCCTGTTCCCGTATAAAGTTCGTTTGTAGGTAATTCCGGAGCGTGGTGGATAAGCTGGTCGTCTTGACTGGAGACAAACGACGCTCGTCTAGGCTGTGCTTTCACTCCTAGTTGAACAGTTATTGGTTACGCAGACTGATTTATTACGTCATTAAGTGGGCACAAGGCACAAGGCCTTGCTCTTGAGAACTTACGCCCACAACTGGATCAAGTGACGAATCTACCCGGGGGGAATTGTGTCACTACATCACATACATTCATCATCCTTTCTCTATAAATAAATAGCACCAGAAAGTGGAAGATATCGTATTGGAAAATTAATGTTTGTAAGAAGAATTGGTTACGAATAATAAAACAGACATGTAGAACTTAGTTCGTATTTAGATCCTTCTTTATATTCGACAATTTTCAGTTATTCTTGTCACTATAGAGCATACTTGGCGGTAAGGGACTGGTAGTGATTAGAACAAAGTATAAATACCAGGTTTCAATAAAAAAAAATCATCGGGAAGACCCCAGGATAATGAAAATTGTCGTAGCCTACAATTAGGGCTACCAACGTCAATTGTAGTTGATGTCATGCGAAAAAGACTGAAGATTCATGCATAAAACAAATTAAAAAATTACCATGACAATAAGGTTTTAACTGAAATATTCCTGATTAAAAACCAACCAATATTTTTCGCAAACACTGCTGATGAGATGTAGAGGCATGTTATTTTTTTATTATTAATAACAGACTGGAGTAATCGAATCCTGGAACTCACTTTCAGTACACGAGCACGCCGACTATTGAACTATCTCTGTCCATAATCATATTTATAAATCAGTCGTAAAATCATTGTCGCAGAAAACCAAACATTGCTTTTATTATCCCAGTATTATTTATGAAGACGCAAACGATAATGTATTTCATTTTCCCCGTTCTATCGTATTTAATATTTATGCGTCATTTGTCAGAATGTCACCGCGATAATGATCGTATTGGTATTAGTCGGTGTTTATTAGTATTCCGTGTATGTCCGTTAGTCCTGTCCTCTTTCGCGATTCAATGGAGACATCTCTGGTGGTGACGAGTATCTCTGGTGAACCGTGCACCATTCATCACTGCAGAAGTGCGCGGCCGGCGTAGCGCCCACCGAAATGAAATGAGCAATAAATAAAACGCTGTAAAACCACCCTCTCGCACACACGTGGTCTTCCTGTGGCCTCATCCATCACCGCCCGTGTCAAGACGGAGCCGGCTCTTATCAGCCCCGCTCTTATCACCCACGGACCACACTACACCATCTACCTGTTCATCAAAACTCCAGACAACGACGGTGCACTGTTTAAACATTACCGCATAATAATTGATTCTTCATTTTATTACTTGGAAGTTGCAAATTAATTTTGATTTTAGTAATGGCACTATCGATCAAGAGAGCATTGTTTCTTTGTATTCCGAAGGTCCTGGATTCGAATCCCGTTAGGGTAAGGACTTGGGAGTTATATTTGATGCCAGATTACATATCGGTCTTCATCATGATTATTTAGTGAATACGTCCTATAAAACATTAGGTTTCATTATTAGAAATTCACATAACTTCACTAATATCACAACTTTCAAATCCTTTCCTACTTTTCTGTAGTTAGATCCAACCTTGAGTACTGTCTGGTTGTCTGGAAATAACTCTTCTTCCATATCATATAATATTCACCTCGTCAGTTGAATCGATTAACTTCCACCGTTTTTCTTAAACCTTGCAATTAATTTACGATATAGATTAAAAGTAAAAGTGCTCTCCCTTGATTGGATATAACGACATGAGGGTAGTAAAAATTTCAATTTGGGTCGTTTGTGGGATGTCGAGTTCAGAGTTTCCAATTTGTGTGCGTGGCGTAGCATGCATAACGAGGCCGGTGGCTGCGTGGCCGCCCTGAGTATTTGATGTCGGTAATTAACCTGCCCGCCTCCGATCCACCGCCACAGCCGCCGCGATGCGCTTATGCCAGCAATCAATTGTCGACTCCACCAGGATAGCATAGCAGGATACATGTGGTCACGGTATTACCAAACATGGATACTGGACTAGATACTAGCAGAGCACAGGATAGTATAGATAAGTTACGGAGATGTACAACCTAATCCTGGTATATCAAAGTTTATCTGTGATTGTGGAAGCAAATTATTTTTGCAGAGGATGCAGCCAATATTTGAAGAAAAAATTGTATGTAATACATGTTAAGTATACTAACGGTATTAGTAGTCATCATTATACTTTGTTACACGAGAGAAAACAGTTACTCAAACCCTGTGATTGGTTGAAATGACGGGGAAGTTTTCACACTGGAAACATTTCTCCATCTCAACTTTTGTTATTTTCTATCGGTCGGTAATCGGGAAAAGAATAATAAGAAAATTATTAAATAAAGTAAAGCTTCAGTAGTTTATACGTATGTATAATTATACGTCTGCATAGTTTTCGGATGTATCTATTATCAATGACCGAGAAATGGACAAAATAATGCAAATTTCGTAAGAAGTGATGACATAAAACCTGATAAAAGACGAAGCAACGAAATAACATGAAATTTCAATAATCTGTATATAATATAGATGTATTTTGTATTGATTTGTTCCATTTGAATTAGACTTCATGCACTCTTTAAAAACAAAAATTATTCAAAATGACCGCCTTTTTCTTTTACATACATATTCAAACATTCCGGCCACCCATCTATTGCAGCACACACCACTTCCAGGAGTATGGAAGCTTAGCTCACAGCTTTCGGGAAGCAGAGAAAATCCCGAAGATAGAGTAGAAAGGATGATTGGGTAGGGGTGGGGGGTCATTGCAACGCTGGTTAGAGCTGATTTTACGGGAATTCATTGCCTTTGAAGATTGACCCTCTGGAAGGCTGGACCTCCATCCTTTGGAATACCGCTTGGGGAATGTATTAAAGCATGATTTGGTGAAGATAGCAGTTTACGTATCTCTGAAATTGGTGCGTGCTGCAGTAGATAAGTGGCCGGAACGTATGCAGAAGCGTGTAAAAGAAGAAGGCGGTCATTTTGAATAATTTTATTTTTTTAAAGATCATGGGCTCATTCTGTAATTCAGTGGTTAATTTTTAACTGGTTAAAAAAAATATCCAATACCTCGTATTGGATTTTAGTAATTTAAGCCCCACTTATTAATAAGTGCAACTTAACTAGTAACGGTGTAAACGGGCATTAGCGAGCTCACATATTGACTGTATGTCATAGGTTCAAAACGTGCTCCATATTTTTTATTGTAGTTCGGCGCCCACAGAAGCTGTCAATTGTGCCATTAAAATGCAAATAAAATTATCGTTGAAACGGGAAGAATTTCTTCCCCATTCTCCGTGGACCGTAGATGTATCCAGGGTGGCGTTGAAATTAGAGAAAAAGTCCTGTTGTAAAAACCAATGTCCAATTTCTCCCATGTCACCCCTTGCGCTAATTGAATGTAAATGACGCATTAATCTCACACACGCGGATGCATTAGGTCCGCATGAATACTGCATGATGCATGCCGGCAGCTACGACCAGAGCACGTACGCAGAGCAAAGCACCGATCTCCCTACGCCTACTCCATGCCACCTCACCACCTCGCTCTCGCACAGCATTTCCACACAACGCACTGCGTTCTGAGCCGCTGATTGTCAATCCAGTTTAATGGATTTGCTTGATATATGCTCCCTGTAAAGCGATTATAACCAAGGATTGCGACAAAAATTCTAATATAGGCGATAGTCAGCGGTGAAATCTAAACTGAAAGGGCGTTTGTTGCGACTGACAGTTGATTTGCTATCCTACTGTAATTGTTAGTTTGACGTAGTGATTGTTTCTGGTTCAAATTCAGGCAATGAAATGAATGATTGTGTTTGTCCATCTCATTTTCATTAATAATCTCATAACTTTTGAGGTCCGACCGTGGTAAGGCTCCCGGTTCGAATCCCGGTAAAGTATGGCTTTGTTATCTCATCTCAATCAAAATAATTTGATGTGAATAATATCAAACACATAATTTACATATATACACATATACAATTTTACAATTACAGAGACATTCTTAGTGCCCTCTGTTGGCACCCTCGTTACATGCAGAGTAGCTTATTGTGACCTCTGCTGCCACTCGGACTCATCTGGGTATGTCGGTTTTTATTAAAAACTGACTCGTGTGGGATTCGATCACTGTCCCACACCTTGTTGCCAGGCGAGTACTCTGACCACACGACCACCGATGACCGTAGTAAAGGTAAATATGGAATCGGTGACATAGGTCTGTTACAAGAGGTTAACTATTTAGCTGAATAAAAATGCCTAATAGTTATATTATGAAGCTTTGGACAACATACGATATTGTACAAAAATATTTTAAAAAAAATGTCATCGCGTCTTATCTCGTTTCTAACTTTTAAAACTGCTATAGAATCGAACCCAAGCCATCCAAATGACAAACGCATTCAGTCTCGCGATATGATGTGTCAGCACTTTAACTCGCATTGTGTTCAATTGTTATTGAATCGTGTGAGACATATGTGAATGGTCATTCCTGGATCAATAGATTCGATAAAAGTACTTCAATATTTGTGTCGAAATACATGAATGGAAAACTAATTCTTATGTATTGAAAGGTCGAGCAATATATTTTAATGATTATTCGTTGTGTGAAGTGGGTACCTAGTTTTAGTTGATATCACCTATGGCAGTTGCCTTTTGAAATAAAATGCTGTCGCGCGTGTTGGTCGTGATTTTCGATTAGCAGCGTCGCCGCCGAAGCATTTTCGTTCCTTTATTTGCGATGTTTTACCGTCGCTCGTAGATGCCGAGGCGTCCACTTTGCCAGCGGATGTCGAGCGTTGAATGGCAAATATCGCAGCGCAGAACTGCTGCGGTTTGCATTGACGGCTTTCTCTACTTGAGACTAGCTCTGAATGCTTTAAAGAGCTTTCCTTTTGATGGAATGTTACTCGCTAGTCGCTAGTCGTAGTCGCCAACATGATGAGTGCAAAAAATCCTAACCACTCAACACCGAAAGTCTTTCCAGAACCTGTCATCTCACACAGCACTACCGCAAGCTTTTTAATTAAAATGCATGGATGCAAATATGCGACAAATATAGTGAAGCGAAACACAAAATTCTAAACAGAATTTAAGTTAAACTTCTATTTCTAGTCCGATATAGGAGATGATACTTCCATCCATTAACATTAGTAGTGGTTCGCTCGATAACGCAGTGTAATAAACGTAGTCAGCAGCTACATAGAACTTGAATGGGTGACCACCAAGGAACACTGCATACTTTACCCTACCCTAACGTCCAAACGAGCAAGTCGGGACAACATTTAACCCTAGTAGTTGAGTCCGCTTAATTAATAAAAAAGAAAATAATAATACGCAGGGATAGACTGTTTCTCAAAAAATACTAGTTACTATATATATATATATATATATATATATATATATATATATATATATATATATATATATATATATATATATATATATACAAGATTCAAATAAATCTCAAGAGGAATATGTAATGACATATTGTAAATGAAATGTCACTTCACGAAAGAGAATATAGAAACAATAAAAAAAAATCAAATTCCCTAGATTAATACGAACAAGTGATGCTTAGCAAATTTTTTCTTGAGTGGAACTCGTGCAAAGATAAGTGTTAGGTACTTATTTTTAAGCGCTACTTGTTAAAGTGTAACTTACACCGTGCAAAGGTGCAAGCGGGCATAACAAAATGAATATCTATTTCGATGTGCCCTAGTGTATTGTCGTAGATGGTTGAATAATTAATTATTAGCGCAAAGAATTTTTTTTCATAACCGAGAATCAAAGTCAGTTGGAAGAGAAGTACACCATTTTGCTTCTAGAAACAAAATATTATCGGCCTTGCCTATCCCACCTCGGATGTAATACACTATAACCACCTCCAGTCATGGAAAAAAATAATATATGTTATCTATATGTCTTACTTAAATATTCCGTAAGACGTGATTTTGTGCCCTGAAATAACTTAATTTGTATTCCGTTTCAATAACGATGTTTGCTTGGTTGAAATCTATCATCACCGATTCTTTCTTTCAATAAGATTCCATCTGAAAGCTTCCTTATCTTGTAACAATTTTAAGTGATTTCAATCTGGTCCTAAAAACACGCGCCCTCTTCGTGATTTCTCCGCTAATCGCACATCCTTGGAGAGCCGGAAACCACTCGAATTGGAGCGCGGCCGTCAGAATCCAATTTGAGCGGACACGGAAGTTGCCGCTCTGTAAGTCTCTTCCCCACCGACGCTGGAAAAGTTACCCTTAGCCCATCAAACCCAATTACGAGTACCAGGCACAAGACATGGGGATGGGGAGGAATCATACCTGGACTTTTAATTGCGAACAAACTCGATTATACTGCATTGATTGCAAGCACCCCACTACACTTCATTTGGATAGGAAATAAATAATTTTATTAAAACAAATTTTCACGTGTTTTTCAATAGAAATTGTTAACAAAAAAATTGTACCTCCTGAAGAAGGCACATGCGGTGCCGAAACTAGTAGAGGCCGAAAAATAAAATTTGTTTGACTGCTGTCCAGTAAATTTATTTCCACATCATTCCCATCCAGTCAAGAAGTTTTCCAGCAAATATTTTTAAAATTTAAATTTGAAAATGTTAACCGTTGTTATTATAAGCTTACAACTGATAACTTTATTAGCAAATTTATAAAAAAAAAACACACTTACCCTGTATATCACTTTAACATGTAAAATCAGACTTTCGTAATTTCCTGCTTCCCTAATTATTTTAGGTAAAAAAGTTTCAAATAAAAGTTGTAGGGCATAAAATTAATAAACAATACCTATTTGTGTATTAAGAGCGCAAAATAGGACATTGTCGATTGAGAGGTTGTTGCCGCGCGAAAGATTTTTTCTACGGTCGCCACAGTGGGGTCCTCCACCATAATAAAAACAATAAAATGTACACTTTGTACGTACACTACTGACCGACCGAGGTGGCATAGTGATAGCGTACTAGCTTCACGTGCCAGCGGTTCTGGGTTCGAATCCTGGGTAAGGTATGGAAGTTTGTGTGCGTCCCTTTCATCATCTCATATTCATCAATACAACGTTGAAAAATGAAATGTTACAAATTTACAAAATATTGACTCACCCCCATTATCAAATTGTAATAACTTGTAAAAAGTTGATATACAATAAAGAATTATTATTATTATTACGTACACTACTATTTAATTAATAAGGATTAATATAAAGAAAAAACGTCTTTTATATTTAATTTATCGTTATTTCCTATTCTTCTTGACCTATTGCTTCAATCTAATCTAAACATTTTATACTTTCGTTTTTGTAAATGAATGCCCTATTTTATTTTCACAATAGTGCGGCATTTTTTTTTGGTTATGTAATATACCGGCAGAGCAATTATGACAGATTTATTTGTAAAGATGGTAAATGTGTCACTACAGTGCCATTAGTTCCTGAGTAAACGTTTCCACCAAGAATGTAGACAATTGACACTTCTCAACATTGTATAGTTAGAAATTTGGACAGCGAGCGTTTTTTCTACTTTGTCACGCTATAGCGGCAAAGTGACATTTTGCGGTGACAAAAGAGAGCGCAAATGGCTACTTTCTATGTAGACTGTAGAAAAAATTAATTTTGTGTGCCCTGTAACGGTAGAAATTAGGTAAGAAAATGTTAAAAATCACCCCAAAAATAGCAATAACTATTAAATTGAAACAAAAAATCATAGCAATTTTTAAACATTTCTTGTAGTTCTCGTTTTGATTTTCAGTATCCATGGTTTTGCTTACAATTTTGATGTAAGTCTCACAATAATATTTGTTGATTACTTGAGATTAGCGTTGATTTACTTTTTTTTAAAGATGCACAAGCCATGTGAAAATAATTCCCACATTTTCCGCCGCACTTAACTGATAATTTATCATTTAAATTGATAATTTCTTGCAGCCATTTTATTTGTATTAAAATAAATAGATGATTACTATAGCTATGTGGAAAAGAAGTGCGCTTCTTAACTGGTGTGAATCCAGATGATTAGATTCGTCGTTTCATTTTCACAGAAGCCTGTATGAAAATGATACGCTTTTGCTTTTCTCTTTGCTTTGGAGATTAAGTTTAAAGGGAAACTAATGCAAGCTCGGATAATGTAGCTGAAAGCGCTAAATCGTAGTTTCACTGCGGTTTCAAATGCTAAAATCTCAGGTTTAGACTTAGACTCACATTAAATAAATTCCCGACCAGAACAGAATGTCTAGTGTTTGCTGTTCGCTTCACTTAACTAAATAACGCGGTAATTGTGGCAATGACGTTAGCACCTTGCTTTATTTTCTTTGCCGTCTCTTTGAGTTGGCCAATCCTTTATCATATCACATACATTATAATTAATTCTACTACCTTTTACATTACTCTTTTCATCTCTATGGAGAGACCAAATCTAATATTGTATAATAATATATAATAATAACTTTTTTTTACCTCCCGCTACCCTTGGTAAGGGAGGTATAGGGATCATGCTAAAAATCGCATATCGAGATTTTGATAAATGACCACGTTTCAAGGTCCATAGAGTTCGATTTTAACATTTTCACAATGATGTCTGTGGGTGCGTATATATGTGTGTGCGTGTGTGTATGTCTTTATGTATTATGTGAGTGTGGATCTTCTGGTCACTCTAGCTCAATTGCTATCAACCGCAGAATTATGAAACTCTAATATGGAAAAAAGCCATTAGATTTTGGTGTAAATCGGATGACTGGAAATCGCACTAGAAGCTCCAAAATAGTTTTTCTTCCAAATATACCTTTAAATGTCATTTTTTCGCAATTATGTTAGTATTATAATTAAAGATTAATGAATTTTCTACAGGCTTGCATTAATAATTTTTTTTATATATTTTATAGATAAATTAATAAAAAATAATTTTATAAATCCCGGAGTCTATGTTTTAAAGATAAACACAATTTCTTAGTTACACAGTTCATATTTCAAATGTATGTAACTGACGGATAAATGTCACTGTCAAAAAAAATATTTCAAATTAATAATAGTAACATTTTAAAAAGAAAATTGTAAATAGAACAATAGTTATATGGAAAGGAACTTAATATATATATATATATATATATATATATATATATATATATATATATATATATATATATATATATATATATATATCGGCTGGATGTGCTAAGCGTCGCCTCACTCATTTCTGGCGTGGAGAGTGCACCACAGGGGTTAATTTTTTGCCATTTAAAATTCGAAATGTTTGGTGTTGGTATGAATTGAATCTGGTTCCACAGATTCGCGACCAGACACTCACGCAGGCAGCCACGAGACCCCATAGGTATAAGTATTTAAATTAATAATAATTAGATGGCGGGAGGTATTGTATTGGTCACATCAGATTTTTTTATTGAAACATTGACATAAGTGGTTTTTCCTAAATTAAGGGAATATGTTTTTTTCAAAAATTTTGCTACATATATCATAATGAATTTTGTGTTTGCAGTAAGACTGAATTACTTTTTCATATGCAATGACAATATTTCTTTCAATGTCCTATGAATTTAAATGCTTCAATTATGTGCAGAGAAAGATGATTAACTACACCCCAAAATCGAATATTTATCCTTACAAGAAAATAGTCGTTATTTACTGGAGAAGAAGATAAAAATGAATCAATACAAATGCTGCATCGCGTTTTTCATGATAAACGGCAGCTGTGTGAAGGTGGAAGACAATTTATCAAGTGTATAATAGCCTGCAAACCGCTAACGCAGCGAACAACGAGCAAATCTTTAAAAGAAATAAGTAATTTTCATATTGTACAGTGAGAGTGAGTGAATGCTTTTAGCGCAATATTTCACGGTTCACTTGTCCTCGTTTACGCGCCTCGCATTCTGATTCCTTCTAGACATCTCTCTTTAACTCGTTCGCTTTATATAGCACGGTCTCTCTCTTCGGTCATGCGATATGTTCATATTTTAAGTATGTATAAGCCAGGTTCCAGGTCCCGGTAGAATTCATGCCACACAGCATTACACACCTCGATGCATAGAATAATTACTGTTGAGGTTTTTTCGCTGTTTTATTGCGAAAACGAAGCTCGCTTTAACACTTAGAATGTTTTAATTAAATACATTCCTATTCCTGTAAATCCAGAGTTTGGAGGATTTCGCCTTTTGAAAGGAGCGCTCGAAATTTACTGGGATTTAGTTATAAAAAGAATTTTAATTAATAGATTTCATAAAAAGAATAAATATTTGATTCGTTACCGGTACGATTTAATGTTCAAGATTTAAGTAAACTGTTAATAACTCCTACACCTAAGGGCTGACCTTACTACCTCTAGTTAAAGTGACAGTTTATTAACCATTAGTTAAGAATTAATGATTAATAATACGAGGAGTCTAAGATTAAATTGTAACTAAAACTAATACAATTACCCCTTAACCTTAAAATTATAAAATAAGCTATATACGTATTTCGAGAACTAAGTTCTCATCATCAGTAGTACAAATTTATGCGGAATAGCTAAAAAATTAAAGGATTATTTAATGGTATTACTTAAAGTGTAAGGTACGGTTAAATTTTGATTTTGAATTTTTTTGTTTAAATAGATACTAACAAAAAATCCGGTATTCATAAAATTAACTGTAATGATTTTAATAAAGTTTACATCGGGCAAACTAAAAGACAAATTGACACACGATTTAAAGAACATTTTTATCATCTAAAAAGCGGTAATCCCGAAAAGTCTAGCGTAGCTCAACATATGTTCATTAATAATCTCAAAATTAACAATTCTAATATTAAACTTTTAAAGCATATTAATAATGATAGATATTTAGATGCATAAGAGAGCTTAATAATAAATAAATATAAAAATAATTTGATGGACGCAGATCTCGGTCTCATACCAAACTCTAAACTATTCGATTTAATTAACTTAAATTTTATAGGACGTTTAAATCTTAAATATCATTGGACGCTAAATCTTAATTTATAATTGGTATTCATTCACCTGTGACTTCCATCACTATACAATCCCAGTTCTCTCCCTTGTTTTTCAGAGTTTTTAGGACCTCTGGCTTGGTTTACATGTTGAGTAATCTTAGCTACTCAGCATAAATTTATACTAATGATGATTAGTTCTACAAGCTACAATCAAACGCATATTCTAGGACCGCATGTCATACTTCCGGTGGTGTTTAATATTTAACTGATACTTTATATTTTTCATGTAGATTAGATTATAATTTTTTCAAAAATTATGATACTACTCTATTGACTTACCGATGAACGATGCCCATTCCGTGCATATAAGCCACAGCGGAAACAAGTTGACGGCCGAAGATCTTCGTGGTTCGTTCTTCGAGTTTACCTCCTCGTTGGGACTTGATGAAGTTGCACAGATCCCCACCTCCAGCGAGTTCGGTGACCAGATAGTACACGTTGCCATTCTGGAAATAAAAACATATTGATAGCGAAAATATGATTACCAATATAGTATAGTAGACGAGCGTATACTCGGCTACGTCTAGTCACCTCTAGGGCTGATGTGTCAATAGTGAATTCAATTTAAAATTAATTTGTTAAATATACTATAAGGATATTTTTTAAATAGCATTCGTTGAAACCTTTTTCCAGTATATACAGAAAATACCTAAAAACTATTTCAAATTTAAGTCCATTTGATAAATATAAAAATTGTTATAAAATAATAAATACAAATATTTAGTGTAACCATGATACAATGAGGCGGTCGATAGAAATGTAATATGAAATATAATACTTTTCTAGTTCAGCAGAATCTAAAAAAATATTTTTACAATTGTTTTTTTTTATTATTACTTGGACAGGCTTTTGCACAACAATATATACCTAGCACCCGGCATTATATCTAGTCTGTTAGTTATTCTGGCACTGAACCGCCGAGTAGCCGAACACCGAGCATACGTAAGTACACCGTCACTAGCGCAGCTAGGCATACCTGGGTATGCCCAATCTCCTTGCGTCATCCTTCCCTGATCCAGGTTCACGCACACATAGTCATGAGCACATAGACGGCAATACGTACGAGTGTCGCTTCTACAGTACTGAGTACATACACACTTATCGGGCCATGGTTGTGGAAGCCCGGTGGTACTGAATGATTAGCTTTGTCTTCTTCCAAAGGCTGTCTGGTGAAAGAAAGGAAGTAGCGACTGTCTCACCTGGGAACTGGCGATACTTATGCCAAGCTTGCAAGAGCTTCGTTATAAGGAGCTGTAGCAATGACGTTTATATATATATATATATATATATATATATATATATATATATATATATATATATATATATATATATATTCTGTGACCATAATAAAGTGAAAAATGTACGAGTGTAGCTTACAGAGCAGTACTGAGTACATACACACTTATCGGGCCATGGTTGTGGAAGCCCGGTGGAAATGAATGATTAGCTTTGTCTTCTCCCAAAGGCTGTCTGGTGAAAGAATGGAAATAGCGACTGGCGATACTTATGCCAAGCTTGCAAGAGTTTCGTTATAAGGAGCTGAATTAGAAGTATGAAAGCGCTATGCGTTGCCAGGGATGATAGCGTCGGTACCGTAGTCTTTCTTATATCAGAGAAACCGTGGGGCTGACCGAACATGGAGTATTAATACCCGGTCGGCGTAATAAAAGACGCGCTATGGTCTGCAGCCTGTGCGAATACTGAGGGTTGTCAGCTTCAATAGGAAAACGCTGATCAGGGTTGTCATAATGGGTATACAACATTCAATGACAGTGATAATAGTAAGGGATCCTTTTAAAATAAATTTATTCGTAGAAATGCCATCTCATCCTGGATCGTGATAAGAGATACGTACAAGTCTTTTCTGAATTTGAATTAATAGAAACCGTACCTACACCAGTTGAGGAAAATGCTTTAAAATAAACTCGTGATAATTATGGTGTTTTAAAATATCATATTGTAATTCCATGGATAAATTAGTAATAAATAACTTAGGTTGGTAGTGTTTAATTTACTCCATTCCGAGTAAAATTATTAATCCAGTTGGTAATATTCCAGTGTAAAAGTGTTGATAGTGTTCGATTTACTCCTACTATTAGTTAATAATAACACTACAAAAGGTGTTAACCATTACTCAAAATTAGCTCTACATCTGTGTTAATTTTTTTACTTCAACACCAAAATCTGTGTGAATCTATATAGAATTCTTAGGGTGTTAAAACTGAGTGAAAATTAATACCGAATTTCTTAGAGAGTATACCGTGGTGCTAGCCACCATAGCTAGTAGGGTCTGACTCGTGCCCCGCCCCTGTCACGGGGCCTTTACCAGGTTTGCATCCGGGGATAGGAATTACTCGGTAGCGAATTTCGGCTCTGACGCGAATGATTGAACGTTTGCCGAATGTAGTGCTAAAAGGCGAAACAGCACTGACAATGTTGCTCATTAAAACTGCCTACCCAAATATATCTAGTTTACTGTGTCTAAAATTTATTGGCCTCGGCTGTAAATTTCAGTTTCGACGAAAGACTATCACTTTCACACCCTTCAAACATAATAACTATTATTAACTATTCTAAAATAAAGCACGAAATAGTAAAAAAAATCTGATGAATTAATTTGTAAATTTTATTATATGTAAGTAATAACCACGATCATCCTTGTTTGAAGTTTTTGATAGTATTGTTATCGTATCGCGAATGTAAATCGTGGCTTAAAGACCGACAAGTGTTCAAAATAAATTGGCTCACATTAACCGGTTTATTTGGCCGCGTAGCCCGTGTGGTACAAACATAATATTTTACATCTGAGATTAGCCGAGTCGGAGAGACGTCGCCCGGAATCGATCCGGACCCGGGATGGCAGCGTTCCCGGAAACTCCGGCACCGACGGCCCGTACGCGAAACTCATTACTGCCTGTGCTCTGCGCCGTCCCTTGAGTATCGCTCAACTTCATTCAGTGAAAGCTGCGCTGCGAGCAACAGCAAGAGCTTCGCCAATAATACACTCAGACACGTTCTGGAGACACGACAAACAAATACAAATACACTAGCGCCAAACGATAACCTTCTAGTCTTCCAACACATCAATTACAAATATAAATATATCACCAACGAGACGACGTACGAGCCCAGGTTTATAATAGTTCAACAAAGAATTTATAAAAACTAGATAAATGGTAAGAAATTTCTTCAAATGACTTTCGACTAGTTTAAAAGAAATATTTTAAACTTACAAATACTAAATACAAGGGTGTTCAAAAAGTATAGAGTTTAATTTTTTTCCCATAAACAAATGAAGTAGGTATGGGTGGCTCCATAAGCGGGATGTGTCTCCGTGATTTTTTTCGGTCGCAAATTGCGTGCGTTGCTATTGGCAGTCAACCTATGAGTGAGTAAATGTAATGAGCGCTGGTCGGGTTTTTAATTTTTGCGAAATGACAGAACGACTTAAGCAGTGATATTACATAAAAAAAAGCTTGGCGCAACCCAAGCGAAAACCATTCGAAAATTCCGGGGACGACGGCATGAGTATCGCACGGATAAGGGAATGGGACAACTATTTCAAAGATGGCTGCATGTTAGAGGTCAGCGAATTACGTCCCGATATGCCCTCAACAAGCCGAAATGACTCTGTTATTGACCAAGTGAGGATTTTGGTCTTGCAGGGTTAACGAGGTGGGGGTAAGTGGATCGGTACATTCAATTTTGACCGAGGAGCGAACACATGCCAGCTCCAATACACCCGCCTATTCTTCGCATATGATTCAAAATTCCTTGGCCAAACACAAAATTTCCATTATTCGTCAGGCTCTCTAATCATCTGAAACGGCTTCATGTATTTTTTAGCTGAAAATGCCGCAAAAAGGTACCCGGTTAGAGTCAAACGAAGACATGCAAAATGCGACAGCCCAGCTAACACCATTTAACAAGAACCCTTCCAGAAATGTTTCCAACAATGGTGGGGCTGCTCGGAGAAATGTGGGCAGTACCAAGGAGACTATTTTCGAGACCAGAAATGAATAATTGTATTTTTGCCGACCAAAATACTTTTCTCAAGCATTCTGCCATTTAATATTGGTTTACTTCGTTGCCCCAAATATCTTGCAAGGTAAGTTTTACTATACGCACTGAATTTTTACGAGTTTTTTTATATTGTGGCAAAAATAAAGGGTCCTGGTAGAAGATAAATCGGAGCTAGGAGATGACCTTTTAAACGCCGGTCGAACTATTATCACCCGTCATTTGCCGCACAGTTTTTGTAAATTATAATAGTTATTTAAGTATTAAGGGCAGTACGTACACCTTACCGGTTGAGGATTAGTTTGGAGATCGAGACGAAGTCCAGATCTCCAATACATCAAATACCGGTAAGAAACACTTAATGCCCGCAATGCTTATTATATTTTTAGCACGATCATCCCAATAATAACAAATTAAAGTTTAGAATTATTTAAAAAATATTTTGACATTTTAAAAAAATTAGTTGTCATTTTTAAGTAATTGTACATTTATTTTTTATTTATGTAATTTTCACCGCCTCCAGATCGGTAGGTAGTCACATCACTTACCGGTCAGTCACATCACTTACTGATCAGTACCACATCACTTACTGATCAATAATTTGTAAACAAAACTTACTGCCTTGGAAACCCTATCGGTAAAGTTTAAAAAAAAACTGATCGTGCAAAAATTTACATTTAAAGTAGTTGAAAGAATTTTGTGGATATTTCCCATCATTTGTGTAGGTTTTATAATTCGCTGAAAATGTAACTCAGCCGAACTATTGTGAGCCTGGGTTCGTAGAATATACCGAAAAAATCATAGTAAATTAAATTAAACGTTTTGGTATCGTTATCGCATCGATGTCGAATTGTAAAAGTAAGGCAAACCTAATTGCTTCCAGTCTTTTACAAGGTTCAAAGATGTCGTCGCTATCACTAAATCATTCGCACTTAATGTAAGCTTTTATATTTTATGCTTCATTAAAATTTTACTTGTTCGTTTTGCTTCTTTTCATGACAGAACATCGCTTATTTATGGTAAAATAATAGTTTTAATGATCGTAAGGAACAATAAAATTCTTAAATGATTTAGACGAGAAAATGGATCGTATAATTTTACAATTCTATTTTGTTACAATGCATCTCATTTTAAAAGATGTTCGCTTGGAAATTGCCACCCTTTTTAATGAACAAAAACTTTATTGCATTCTTAAAAACAAATCTTTTACTCCAGTTGTACTTAATCAGTGATGTGTTAATAAAGGAAATTTCAAAGTTGGACTTTATTGCCATAAAAAATGTGCAGTTAATTTATAAATTACTACGAATTTATAAGAAAAGAATTACAATTATTAAAGTGTTGCTCAAATGTTATAATGTATGTAATAAAAGTTTCCGGATCTCTTCATCAATTAGAAATATTTTTTTTATTGACACACTGACCTAAGTGGTTGTTACTATAAACTAAGTTTTTTAATACCTTGTCTCAATTGTAACTGTTGTTCGTTTTGGTATTCCCATCCATTATTGTATACTTTTCTGCTAAGAAATACCCAAAAGTCTTTAATCAGTTATCCTTGGGAAACGTTTGGGGAATTATACTCTGTTTTCTATATAATGTTGTGCAGCGTCTGGAGATTCGTTCAAGTTGGACCGCTGTCTATTTGGTTACATTGATTTTTAAGCTTACAATTTTAAATCGATTTTTTTTCAAATTAAAATATCAAAAGTTATTGACATGTAACAGTCATAATTACATTGACATGTTGGTGTGTTATTAAAATTAATAGAAAGCACTAAAACTTGCCGAAAAAATAGAACATGCTCTATTTCTAGTTTATTCAGTGGCTTATTCAGTATCAGAGACCACAGCGTCCATCGAAGTATTAATATGGTAGAATAGTAGCATGCTACGAACCAAGATAATTCTTTTTCTTTCCTTTTTTAATTTATTCATGCAGAAAGTGTGTACACTTGTTGGCAATGCAAGAAAGCTTAATAATTTATTCGCATTAATCTGCTCGGCCTTATCAAGTAAGCTTGAAAAACGAAGAGAAAATAAAAGGCAAGCATTTTTTCCCGTTAAATTTAAATTATAACACGTCGACAGAGCTGCAGCGAGCGTTGACTTTGTTACTGCTACGAGGGTAATATTTTACAGGAAACGATTTGTCAAAATTAGAGATGCGAACCGGGGGTAGACGGGCGCAAACCCTTTAGCACTCCTTAAATTTAATAACACGAACATAAATAACGCTATACGTGCAAGTGCAAGCAGAACTGCATCTGTGCTAAAGATTCACTAACATGCATTGCATTAAGAAGAGATTCTATTGATTGACGCCGTGGGAACAAGGCAAGTGACGGAGAATACAGAATTAGCAATTTATAATTTCAAAGTGTATAAAAAGTTTAATATTCATAGTCCTGCCATTATTACTGTCACATGGTTTATAGGATGCTAAAGATTGTAAAAATAGTAATATACTTTGTATTGCAAGTAATTTATTGACTCGAGTATGAAAAAGGGGGAAATAAAATTTCTTGGTCTTATTCACACTGTTCTATAATTTATTTATTTAAATTATAATGCGATAGGTTTCGATCATTAAATGATCATCATCAGGCAAACCGACGAGACTAAAAAGAGTATAGATCATATTTTTTTGTAAAACAAAACACAAAAAAACAAATACACAAAAAACTACAACAGAACTGCAGAAGTGGAGTAAAGCGAATACTAGTCATTGAAAGGTTAACAAAGTCAAAATTAAAATGATTTTTTTAAAAACAAATTCACAAAACGTTCGCTCTCAGCGAATCGTAAAAGGATAGTGCAAGGACCTGTGAGAAAACCGAAAAATGTAACAAACGCGTAAAATCTTGCGTAAAACTATATCAGTAAATCAGGTAGCAGGGCATTTCTCAAATTTATGTGATAATTTATACAGAATGCTTAGTCATTGTATTTTTTATATAAAACAGCGAGTATTTTCCTAGAATCAAGTTTAAACCTTTTTTGCGTATTACCGGTTATTCGGGGTATAATATACGGGTCCATTCGACAGTTTTGAGAGAGAGTGTGTGCATCTCAGAGCGTTAGCTCTCCATCGAGTCTTAAACAGTGTGTGCCGTCTACTACGAACCTAGTGAGTGCTGGGCGAGCAAGTTTGTTATGACCTTGGCTGCCTCTCACTCAGCGCTGTTCGTGTGTGCCGACAGCTTGTGAGGGAGTGCAGAAGGGGTACCGTATTGGTGTCCGTAGCTGGTTGTTTCCGTAGAGAGGAGATTTCCACTGTTTACCGTAATCGCGATTGTCGATGAGTGCTGGTGTGTGCCACCCTTTTCCATTCCGAAATCGCTATTGTTGATGAGTGTTGTCTAATGACAACACTGTTACCGTTTCCATTCCGTTTTCCATAAATTTTGTGTGTGCCATTGTTAACTTTCCGTTGCCAACTTTGGTGTGTGCCATTGTTGACCGTCCGTACCATGGTCCAGTAACTCTGGTGCGTGCCATTGTTACCCGTTCTTACCTCCCCCTCCCATTGTTGATCGTCTGCTATAATGAAAATTCCTGCAAGTATCGCTATTTTAATTTTGTTTTGTTATTATCGTTTTTAATATATTTTAATAAAATATTAAGCTACCCGGCTCGGGTTCCTTTTTGGCGTTCAAGCAACACTTTTCAACGAGGCTACAAGAGCGTCATTTTTAGGATCGACCATCTCTCCTGTGCTGTGTTACTGACCGACCGATTGGCGTCCGAGCAACCGTTCTGACTCAGAGGACATCTAGTAAAGGTTAAAGTCAGTACCCTTAGTTTGGCCATTACAAAATGGCGCCCGAACAGGGACCGTTTGGCCATTACACATCAAACATCAATGACGCTTGGGCAACAGATCCAAAAAGGTGGGAGAAGTCGAAACTAGCGCCCTACCACCCACCAAAAAATAATTCTCGTTATTTTTGGGTACTCCCTCGTATAGCTTTATTCTGTATAGTGTATTGATCTTTAATTTATAAGAAAACCTTAGTCTTGCTAAACATAGCATAATCCTTATAATATAAACACGATCTCTGGAGAATCCGCGTAGTTTTAATTAACTAAAATCCTCATAAACTAATCAGGCTTCTAAGTCATATAAGCCCTGGTTTCTGGCGCTGCGAAGCAGTATAAGTTCACTAACTGTGCAGCATCAAAGGGTCACCTTCTAACATGGTTACAAGTAAGGAACAGGCAGGAGCAAACAATAAGTGAACCGTGGTGGTGGTGGTGAATTGGCTTACCTGCATCGTCTCGTACAGATTCGCGATGCAAGGGTGGGATAGCTGGGACATCAGGCGGGCTTCGCGGTGGAGGTTGCGAATCACGTATTCTTCTTTGATTTCGGAGATGTTGATTATTTTCAGTGCCACCTGAAACAAGATTTTTTAATGTTAATCCTTAAATTATTATTTCGTCTTTTGAATGAATTAACAGCATTCTAGTAGAATATAGGTACATATTTCAGTTTCTGACCGGCTAGGATTCTTATAGTAATTTAGGGTTCAAGGGTATTGTAAGAACAATAATGCCCGAAGTCAACAGTATACTTTCCGAGGGTCTCTGGCTCGAGGTGTGTACAATTATTTATTTATTTTCCACTCAACAGGATTACAAGAAATCCCAATTACAGAGGGAGAATAATATGCAAATATATTAACAGAATAATTAGAGAAAAGTGATGAAATGAATCACAAAGAAAAAACAAATAGCAAAAATGTAATAGCCTTAAATTAAAATTAAATATCAAATAAAAACTGGAAAAATAGAATGAAAAAAGAAGTATCATATGCATTAAATATTAACTGAATATAACCGTGTTGCTTTCCTTTTACATGATTGCAAGTTCTGAAAGAGATCAATTTCCGAACATATTAAATTAAATAATTTACATATGTGAATACTAGGCGACATACTTTGATAATTCCTAGTACACATAGGGATATAAAAAGTAATATTTTGTATAGAACACAAACGTGGAAAATTAAAATATAAATTTTCCAATATACTTGGTTCATCACGGTATTAACTGTCCTGCTTGTTTTGTAGGCTTTATCCCAGTGTCAATACCAATTTCTTGACAAGATTACTATTGCAACAACTCATAATGCCCTTGGGCATTATTTGTTACATAATGCCATTGCAAATAAATAGTAAACGTCAATAATTATACGTTAAATTAATTTTAGTAAAAGGAAAATGATGAATTTGTAATAAAACTGCTTAATTATTGTAAGCACGACGCCATAGTCGTCGGGGATGCCCCGATGCTATTAATCGGTTTTATGGTAATCCCTATTGCCAATTAAATGTACCATGTTAAAGTGTTTGATTTTTTGAGTTCGTACCGATCCTCCGGAGGGACGATATGTTTAAAATGTACTTTTCGCATTTGTATAAAGTTTTTTCCAACAATAATTTTATGTAGGGAGACGAACCTTTATGTATTTAAGTTCGGGTTTGGTTTCAGGTCCAAGTAAAATAAAGGTTGGGGTTGTCGCTCTGGTTTTCAAAACAAAAAAAGATAGAAATGCTCTGGGTAACTGTTTAAAATAACAGTTAATATCGATTCGGGTTAAAAATTCAATAGAAAAATAATTTAATGATGTATTGTTATTAGGTCGAGAAAGACCTTACCTTAGAAATTGATGCAAGGTTAAACTGAAATGAATGTGCATATTGACGCCCAAATAATTATTTCGGAATAATAAATAGTTATTTATGCAACAAGAGTGTAAACACAATCTTTATGACATGAACTTCTAGATAGGCCATTTTCCGTAAGTTTATTGTTGCTATGCGTATTGCAGTGAATTCTTCTTGATATAATCCATGACTTTCTATTTTTGTATTTTGAGACCTGATTCATCTTAGTTTCACATTCTTATTTTTATTTGTTCATCCCATTGACATTCTTATTATGATTAAACACTTAAAGACTTATAACCTATAAAAAAATCCCTTGGAATTTCTGGTGCTTTGCGAATTCCTTGCGGTACGTCCATGCCGCTAGCTATTGGTCCACGTCCTATCTACGTCTGCTGGAATCCTGCAGTTTTGCGCAAATAAAGAGATCACAAGACGTAGAGTAATATGTACACGCGATGCACAAGCACAGCTTATACCCTCGCAAGAACATGTGACGCAATTTTACGGAAGAATATGGAGCGCCAGCGATAGTAACTAAGCATTCAAGTGTTCGATACACTACAGACTGCACGATTGTGGAATAAGTTCTCATGGAGATTGCACAAGAACCAGACAATACAGGGATAAGTAGTAGTGGAAGTTTATAGAATATATTTACAAGTAACACTTATAACAAATAATATTGACAAGAAAGTTAACAAACTCATAAACTGAAATTAAGAGGCTACGTGTCAATGGCGCTGTATTTTTGTCCCTTAGCTACGGTAAATTTTTTGAAAGATGTCCGATCAAGGTCATCTGTATCATGAACGAATTAACAAATTGGCATACATTTATCTCTTTCCTTTGCAAAGGCTATAAACATGTGCGATAAGGATAGATATAACACGCTTGTCTTTCAAAAATTTATTTTGTTTCGACTAAGCTAGGACATTCCACTTAAAAACGATGCTCGTTATTGATAATACTTTCGCTGTAACGTAAGTTTATTTAGTAATTCAGATACATTACCTTAATTCGTAGCCGTACGAATAACATTATATTGTGTGTGAGTCACTGACGCTGACATTTTGTCAGTATCTTATTTTTCACATTTTTGATTTTACATTTGCTAATAAACTTACCAGTTGACTTATTTTTTAATTTTGAATACTTTTATTGTAATAAAATAACAGTAGTATCTTATGTACCCTCATAAAAACTAAGCAAACGACACTACTGAATCCTTGATCGGACACCTTTCTAAATTTTTACTGTAAACTGTCTATTAAGTTAGAGTACGTACACTGTAAGTTCAAGCCAATCATTCGGTGCGCGGCAAGGGGATAGAGAGCGGCGTTGCGGTTTTTTATTGGCTGCAATCCGAATCTATAGGCTCGTCAAATTTGTTTAAAACTGGGGGTTAATTACATTTTTTGACAGCAATGATTTAAATGTCATAAGAACAAGCAATTTGATTCGAATTTGTTCGTTTTGAGAACCGCTAACTGATAAAAAAAGTTGGATTTTAAACTTGAATGGTTGATTGTTCTGATGGTTATAAAATAACCATGCAAAAATGGTTTTAATATAATTGAGTTTGGTGTTTCTTTTTGAGTAGCTTATAACTTATTTTACATGTATATTTATTATAAATTATGATGTTAAAAGAATGTCTTTACAGTTATAAAGAATTAAAGAAAAACTACAAAGAACTCCCGTCATTAAAAAAATAATTAAAAGAGTCTGAAATGAATCCATCAGCAAAGCGAACATCAAAAATTAATTCCGTTTCATATCGGAATAAATGACAAGTTTGTTTCCACTGTTGGATTCAAAGTGAAAAAGACCGAAGGCTGTGTAAGATTTACAGCTGAGCGCGTTCGCCGCAACGGAAACAAACAACGTAAAATAACGCACCGCTACGCAACAGAAGGAACGAACAACGCAAAACTTCAAAGCCGACACTGATTATAAATTTAAAGTTACACTCAAAGAAGAGTTGTAACAGCGGATGCGATAGTTATTAATAAGTACTCTACAAGAATCACAATGATGGTGGGAAAACGTATTCAACTATTACAAATTACAAAAGTTATATTACACCGTACAGGCATTAGAAAACAACAAATATATACATAAATCAAAACCCCAATACACTCAATTTCTTCAAAACCTAGACAATTAAAGTCGACGCGTAGTCGCCCATCTCTGGCTGATTCCAAATTGGTAGTTTTTTTATTCACATATCTTGCTTCATAATAAATTATTGATGACATTTCATGGTTAAAGCTCTAATGAATATTATTTTAATTTGAAATATCTTCAAAATGTTTTCATACCTACCTATAACTTTGTCGTCTGTTCAAGAAATTATAGAATAGAATATAATCATAATATCGATATTTGATCATGTGCAAAGAATGTCCTTTACATATAAATAATTAGTGCGTTGGTAATGAGAAAATTTGCACAATTTAAAAGCCCCAGTCCCAATTCCAGTGTCTTGTCGCAGTTTGAAAGTTTAAAGGGGTTTCGACTGCTCAATTTGCATTCGATTAAAGTGTTCTGTGCTCGGAGCTGCGCCATTAATTTACCGAAATTTTCGTTTGCCGCCACGTCACTTATTATAAATTAATCGCACGGTGCGCGGCTAATAATGAGCGGAAGGGAGAGAGCAGAGCACAGCGAGAGCGAGCCCTTTGTGCACCACCAAACTTTTCAATGATAAATTCATCAACTTTGCCCAAGGGAGCGCCAAGTCTACACGTATACCAACACCCGCACATACACCCCTTTTTACCTCCAATTAACATTTGTAAGGAATAACTTTTCTACCCTGTAAAACATGGAACCAAAACTTCAAATACTTTTTTAACAATTCTTTATTTTATTTAATCCACGGAAGTGTTTAATTGAGCTCCGTAGTGATAGATCATTTTAAATGGGCCACCATTGCTATCTTTACAGGAGAGCAGAAAATTGCATAAAACTAAAATATCATGTTTTCCCCTACCGCCAGAATTAAAAGATGCATACAAAACTGTTTTTAAATGTATTATTAATAATAATTTTAAAAAGGAATCTTTGTATATTCAAATATACTTACCTTCGTATAATCACTTATAGGTGCATTTGGTTATTTTGTTCTTTGTACTCTGAACTGTCAATGTCAGTTTCAATTATATTTACGGAGCATAAAGTATGATCTATTTCCTTCGAACACAGTATGGAGTATATCTGTAGTTAGACTTTAAGGAGAAAAATCGTGCTTTGATTATATGCTTTAAGTAAACATCTGAAATGACGCTGACAGCCGAAACAAATAATTGAACGCACCTATTATTTGACAGCAAGGCATTATTGTAGTTAAAATTTGACAATTAAACAAATAATTATTTGGATTATAAGTCTAGAAACTGCACTGTTGCTAGTTTATTTCAAATATGAGCATTTATTTTGAAATACGAGCATTTCAATGTAATATTACATACTACTACAGCTAAATTTAAAAAAAAAGGTTATCTAGCATACAGTTTGACGTTTCTGTTAAGAAAATAGACTACGGGCCAACGGTAAATTTACTATTTACTTTTTTAATTTATTTTTAATTCATGATATAGTCTACTTGTATACAACTCGACAATAGAAAATTCTCGACATACTTAACGAGTTGCCTATTGGAAATACCACTCGACCTTCTGTCGTTTCCAGGCAACACGTTTCGTATAATAGAGAATTTTCAATCGTCTTGTATAATATATTATTATACGAATGAGGAACGTGTCTTCATCTCAAATAAATATTATGGTGGAAATAATTATAAAAAATAGGGAAGAGTGACCTGGCTGAATTAATAAATACTGGATGAACACAGGATAGGATTCATTTTCAATTGGTAGATCGAAATTGAATACTGGAATATAGTAACATAGATTCTTTCTAAATTTAATGGAAATTATTGACCATTTTAAATTATTGGTTTTATACCTATATTATCAATGAGTTTAAATATTCCGTGCGAATATAATAATTATTCATGGAATAATTTAATTCCTGCGGAAATAGTCGGTTATCCTCGATGATTTGGTGAAGTTGTTGATGTTTACATGAAAGTGAGTCCAATTTGAGTGGAGAGCAGGATTTCTTGTGACTAAGCGCTATTTAAGCTGTCAGTAGATTCCACCTAGTCATCATGCTCGTTTGCTTACTCACTCAGAAAGAAGAAATGTAATGTTTTCTGTTTGTTTTTGGTCAGATGAGCATGACCATCCGGTTCTCATTACACTATGCTTAATTAAATACTTCAAATGTGACTTGCTTTGCACATTGCACACCCACAATAAAAAGACAATGATTTTGGTCATAACATATGCACCGTTTCTTTAATTTCTGCAGGATACGGTAAATTTCTTTACGAAGATTAGCAGAAAATGATACACTTATAATAAGTGCATTGCTTGTTTATAAACAAATGCAGTAACAATTGTATGGACGCTAAGAAAATGTAAGTAATTACAAATGGTTACAATTACAAGTAGTTACAAATGGGTACAGCAGCCAGAATCCTAACATAGCTATAAATGTCTAAATTAGGATTCAAAGGTGTAATCAGTCCTTGATTCATGGAATATGACGAATCAGTTGATCATTGATTTTGATTAGTACATTAGCTTGATTTTTAATAGTGAATTGGATTGATTTAGGATCAGCGTTGATCTGTAAATCAACTCATGATTAAGGAATGGTGAATTCGGCCGTTAGTGCAAATTACATTGTCTGTACCGTCATAAATGAGTGTTGAACAATTATTTCATTTTGTCTCCGTGTCTTGATGTGAGATATAGGGCTAGTTTTATAAAACGATGTTAGCTGATTCATGTATTTATCTACACATTGTAACTATGGATACGTATCAAAAATACATTGTCAAAGTTAACAACATGATTAAAGTTATGTTTTATGCAACTAGACTATATTCAATGGAGTTAATAGATCATATTTGTATAATGGAAAAACCATATCTTTTCCTTATTCTGCATCACAATCTTTTGTGACAAAGACCCATTCTTTCATTCTCTTTTAGAGTTGACTGATTTTTACAGCAATGCGAGTTGGTTAGGAAATAGCTAATAATTCTTTGATGTTGAAGACGGAGAGGAAAGAATTTAATTGAGAACTACAAAGAAACGATAGTGTAATACCGTATATTACAGCGGAACATAAGTGAAGCAAACTGCAAAAACACTGGCGTGGTGCCTTATCGTACAAACATAAACCAGGAGCTAGGAGCAAGAGCATACTATCCCAGTAGCGGAGATGGGAATGCTTGCTTGCTCTTCCTCGAAAATTATTTTGCTCTTCTTATATCAAACCATATATTCTTCTATAAATATAGCAGCTACAACATTTACTACAATGAAAGATAATGTTTCATATCTTTTATAATCTTATTTTGATTTCTCTTATTGTATTAAGTATTTAAAATATGTAAATTAGTAAATTTTCTATGTAAAATTTATTTGTATTTCAGGAACACCGCCGGTTAGTTAGCGCATCAAATTCAATGCATCACGGTTTGTAGGATGAAGCTTGGAGGCGTGTTGCCACATCATTTAATGCTGGAGATGCTCATTCAACAAAATGAATTATATGAATATTATATTTGTACATTGCTTCAATTCTTTCTAAAAATGCTATAGCAGTGGGTTTTGTTAATCTAAATCTATTTTTTAAAAAAATTAAATCATATTTATTAATACAGTCCTCCCTGTTTCTATATATTTTTTGTCTTCTTACAAAAAATTAACAGTTCGTCTTCTGAGGAAGAGCTTGAACTAGTGTCATTTTCCATATTTCACTTTTAGTTCAAATCTGTCAACGAAATTTTAGGCTACGTTTTCAAAAAACTTTTACATACATAAAGGACAAAATTCGGGACTTCACAACAAAGGAGACTTTTTTGTAAAGTGCTCTTTAAAAAACGATTATGGAATAGGTTTTACCACAAAAAGGCTCCTATTCGCTTTAAAGGAGACTTCTATATGATTATGGAACCGGGTGTAATTGGCATAGGTAAGTGTCAAGTGCCCAGTTCGTGAAATACCTAACTGGGATGATAAAAATATCCTTTTTCTTAAATTATGCAGCATACACTTTACCAAAATATATTCTACCAATAACGATAGATTATATGAAATGAAAATACATTAGTGTTGATTGCACATCCGTTTCGTTTCGTTTAGTTCAGTATCATGTAGGTATTGTGTGTGTGTGTTTTTTGTGGAAATCACAGTGTATACCTCAGTCGTCTATCGTCGGCGAAGCATCGCAACCAAATTGCGCGGAAAATCCATGTCCGGCGCTCTGTCGTCTGTTTGCCGGGACATATTTATGCCCTTGTTCGCGTCCGCCAAGCCAACTGCGACGTCGCAATATTGCATCCCTCCCGTATCAGCTTGTAATTGTTTTAATTGAAATTCCGGGACGGCTCGTACCCAAGGGACCGGCAACCGGCCCAATGCTGACCCATTCTCCCTCTCATATTGCCTGATACAATTGCTCGTAAGTTTGCGATACGATTATTGCTTTGCATACGAATCGAATTTGATTTCATTGCACGCAGCCTGTTTTTATAAATTACCAACAACATGTGTTACAGCCAACTATATTAACTGTAATGGAAACAACACTTTGCATATAGACAATGAATTTTATTTCTCAATGGATTTATCGACTTTGGAAGCTTTAATTTCTGTAATTGCTTCATACATTTTCTTTACTCTATGTACGCAGACTATGAAATAAATAAATATGTCATCAGGGATTTTAAAATAAAACTACATGGATATTTTTGTTTTTCCGATTAGGTGATTGGCAGCATGGCAGCACTTGGTGCGCGTTTCGAATGTTGGTTTATTGGTTAGTCCTGTTTTGTAATTTGTGTAATATAATAATAATAATACTTTATTACCCAACAGAAAACCAATTACAGGGTATATTGAACAACATAAAAATAATAAAATATATCTTTATACCGTTTTGTTGGCATAGCGGCACATGATATACATAGGTAAACGATGAAGGACATCAGTACGGCAAGCGGCAAGGTAAAACGTGTTAGCGTATATGGAGGCCATCCTTGGGACATGGAACGAAATCCGGGACAAAAGAGATGGAACATCTACCTTATTGTGGACCAGCGACCACAGGAATCTGCTACTTGAATTTTCACGCCTGGAACTAAGGGTGGGATAGACATTATCAATTTTGAAAGACAAGAACTTTAGAAAATTTACGTCCAAGACCATGGATTGATTTAAAGTGGAAGGAAACCAAATTAATCCAGCATATTCCAATTTAGTCAAAACTAAGGCAGAAAATAAAGATTTTATGACATATCTTTAAATATTTTGGATATTCTAATAATGAAGTTTAGTGTCCTGCTAGCAATACGACACACATTATTTGTATGTTCGAGAAAAACAAAATTAAAGCAAGATCTTTTATAGAGGAATTCCGAACAAGATTAACTACCTGCAACCATGTTATCAACATTACTTTGAAGTAGTGAGCAGTCGTCGAGAGAATTAATTTTGGTGAATATTTGAATATCATCCGCATAAGCAAGTACTTCACAAGTAAAAGATTGAATGAATTCATCAATGACTATAATAAACAAAAGTGGGCCTAGATTAGATTCTTGCGGTACGCCAGAGGTTGATTGAAAAGGGCAGGAGGAGAAGCCATTATAGGTAACTTCACTGTATTTGGGGTCGAGAACGATGTTATTGTTAACTCAGTATTATTATCGCTACAAGATAAAATATAATTAAGAGAGTGTGGAGGAATTTCGTATGCAGTTCAAAGGCAAAATAATAATAATTATTTCTTCGCTTTGTGGAAATAGTCTCGGTAATTATTAAGCAATTGCCGCTAGAAAAATCGTTAATGCAAATAGAGAAAAGTTTTGTTATCCCAGGGAAAAGTACAGAAATATATACTCTGTTATGTAGTAAAAACTTATATAAACTGTAGTAAGTAGATGACGGAAAAAGATAAGTTAACTGCACAAGAATCGCAAGTAAGTTAAGTGATTTGCATATATTGCAGCCTGTTCAGAACTTCAAGTACCATTGCATGCGAAACTACGGCAGTTACAAGCACCTTCGAAGTCATAAAGCCTTATTATTGAATAGAAACGACTGCTAAACCAAACAACCTAACTTCTAACGCCTTATGCGCAACGTAACGAGGATGCTACTTTCACCAGGACAAATTGAAAGTGTCTGATACTAATCAGGAACTAAGGTTCCTTCACTCTTTCTTTCAAGGAGAATGGAATATAGTATGCAGTTGCTGATAGAAGCGTTTCAATTTAGTTTTGTTTCTGAAAACCAGATTTTTATTCCAAGTTTAAACAGTTACAAAGGGCAGCTAAAAACTGAAAGGACATTGTTAAAAATTATTAGATAGGTGGATCAACAATCCACATCATACATAAAATTTACAACGCCAATACAATGATAACAAATATACAATCTGTATCTCCGAGAGTTGATACTTTGTCGTACACCAACGCCAAAAAATAAAATATAAACGGTATTGTAACTGCGGTAACAAATGAAATTTTCAAATATTTGAATTGTTTGAATATTCAAGTCATTCTGTCAATCATGTGATTGAGGTTATTTTGACGTCAACAATTTGTGTTTCGTTGCGTGTTAGTAGTTTTGTTAATTCTTGGATTGCCGACAATTATTGCTTTTGGACAATAAAAAAAGACATATTTCATCCATTATAATTACATCGTATTTATTCAATTCGTTTATTATTGCTAAATAACTATTTATACTTCGAATTTTAATGAATGACAAAATTGACACAATGCGCATTGCTCCCCTAATTTTTTTAGACAGAAAGTTTCAGATGGATGTTGTAAAGAAAAAATTTCTACATCTGAATAAAAATAAAATAAATATATCATCACGGCATATTACTCATTGCTGGGTATGCCAATCTGCTTTGTATACAGATTTCGGTAACGATGATGACATATTTGTACCGTGCGGGTGTTTACCAGGCGTCACCGCACGGGTACTCATTGCTGGCGTGGAGAGTGCACCACAGGGATCAATTTTGTGCCATTTAAAATTCAAAATATGTGGCGTCTGTCGGGATCGAACCCGGTTCCCCAGATTCGTGATCAGACATCTGGCTCGCGGCCACGAGACCCCATCTGAATCAATAAAAAAAATCATCTTGGCTACTTCATAAATTATTAGTATTTATTTTGACAATCATTATTCTGACACTGACGTAATAAAACCTTACGCTTTTGTTCGTCTCTTCTAGTTCCATGGCTAATACTATTAAATTGTAATTCCGTGAATTTTCAAATTTTATTTCTGCGCTTATAAAGTAGCCAAAATGATTTTTTTATTGATTCGGATGTAGAAATTTTTGCTTTACAACATCCATTTGAAACTTTTTGTCTAAAATAATTAGGGGAGCAATGCGCACGGAAAATCTGATTTCCCATGTTAAACGCCTATGTTTCACTTTCCGTGATATACCATGTAGGTTATATTATAATACTCTCAGTTTTGACATTAAATCATAATTATTCTACTGAATTATTGAATGAAAAATATGACTTCATCAATTACACTTTTTTCCAGATTTACAGATCTGTAAGTCTTACAGATGTGAACAGAATCGACCCATTAATAAGTTCGTACCAATTACAAGACGTGAAAACCTTTGCAAACTGTCAGCTTTACTTTCAATAAATATACTGACCCTAATACAAGTTTATTGGGCTTAAAGACTGTAGGTCACTAGGATTTCTGGTAAAAATAAAAGTCCCAGTCCACCGCTGTCAATAGGAAGCAATACCAGCTAGTATTTGAATTTGAGAATACGTAGATAGAGATATGCGAGTTTTACAGTAATATAAAAGAAATGTTTGGTGAGTTGATTGATATGCATAGATGAAATTAAAGTGTTGATCAGTATTCAAAACTGCGTAGTTGGATCGGAGAGTATAAATCGAGCAGAGCAGGACTTTAGTCATGAATAAGTCATGGCGTAAAGGTGTTTTGTAATGTAAGCGCTAGCGCATATATTAATACGACGCGAAAGGGTAGCCGTTGCCGTAGCCAAGTACGAATATTCATCTTGTAGGTTGCTTTGCGGCCGCCTGCCGCTTTATAAGAAAATATCGTGTGCAGCAGTTTCCAACTTTAACAATTTACCCCAAACTTTCTTGTATATATTATCTGTGTGGTGGCAGCACAGGAAACGTACGCACCCTCATCAAAAGATAATTGATAATAGATCGGGCAAATATATACCACCCCAACAACAAACACACGGAAACGAATTTTTACTATTCCAACTCTGTAAGTTACTCGAACATCCATCCAACATACCAAAGCTGAGAATTCTGCAGGATGTTGTTTAAGTGTACAACGCTTAACCGATGATACAACTACTAAACCAATATGGTATTTGAAATACTGACCCTTGGTGCTCATTTTAAATAGCTTGAAGAACAATTTGCTGTCTTCCCCTATCTACCTAGCTGTGGGTCATGGCCCAAAACTGTTTAAAAAAACTGTTGTAGCCATAACAATACCTCCCGCGTATTGTATGTACGTATTTTCTATAATTTTAAATTCATTCTATGAGCAAGTTTTCTCCATTTCTTCTAAATGTTCGAGGTTTTCCCAATTCATTAATGAGATTGGCGTTATTTCTGAGGGTTCATATAATATACCTGTAATTTTAAATATATAATTACTAATACAATAAGAAATATTAAATAGCGTTCCCAGAAAAAGCCTTCAGTACCATCTCTGAATTTTTGACACTAAAATTAGTGACATTTATCTGTCTATTACAGACATTATTTCTCAAGTAGTGATGGAGATGTTTGGGCTGTGAGCAGTGTGAGCAGGCTATGAGATTTACTACAACAGATTATTTTATAGATTATATATCTATATCTTTAAATCTATGGAAGGTATAATAATAATTTTAAATGTACCGGATAGAGAATTGTTTTTTAATATTTGTAATAACATACCTTGATTCACAGCGGTACGAATAACGTTTTTACTGTCAGTGTCACTGACACTATCAGTATCTTATTTTTCACATATTTGGTTTTATATTTACTGACAAACTTACAGTTGACTTAGTTTTGAATTTTTAATGCTTTTACTGTAACATATATTTTTATAATAATAAAATAATAGTAGTATCATATGTACCATAAAAACTAAGTAAACGACATTATTGAATTTGGCAAAATGGGCGGAGCTAAAATCTTAATTTATACAATTCGTAGATGACCTTGATCGGACATCTTTAATTTTTTTTTTTTACTGTTTGATATGGATATGGAGAATATGAAAACTCTACCCCAGACTAAATAAAGATTTTAAGTTATTATAATTTTCCGTTGGTTGTAAAAGTGTAGGTGGTACCATAAAAGAAATACATTTCGTTTAATTAGACCAAAATTAAACAAGCCAGGAAACAAACACAATGCGAACAATAGAATATATTAAATTTTAAAATTCTGCATATATAACTTTATGAATTCCGAGCAATAGCTCCGAAGAAATAAAACTTTGGGTGCAAATTACAAAGTCTGCGTCTGGGTTGGCTGGAACTGTGCTCCTCGCTAGATTTATCAGTTGATTGCGACATTAACGCGACTAATTGTGACACATTCGCCCCAGTGACTCGTTAAAAATGCCCGAGAAATTTATTCCGTGAATCGGATATTTATAACTGCATTTTCACTCGTTCTAAAATGCATTTACCATCCTGAACAGACATCGTTTATGTCACTAATAAACTATTGCCGTCATAATCGTATTTGTTGGATGTTGGATGGTAAACAACACTAGGTTTCGTATTTGACAATTTGATGTAATGCAATGAGCGATTTAAAGCTGAAAAAATACTCCAATTTTGAAGTACAAAATAATAGCGGTTTCCATTTACATATTTAGTTATGCACTTATATACTAGTTGTTACAGTACATATATAGAGGTTACGTAGCGATGAATATCACTACAAAGATTCGGGCTGTAAGGATTTTTTTTTACATAAATTTGCTGGGCTTTGGCAGCGTTTCGCTGAGCTTCACCATAGGGCAGCACAATATCTGCATATTCGTTGTCCGTAAATGCATGCATTTTTACTGATTATATCATTCATTACAAATTTGACCAATCAGAATATCTCATTTTCCATTGTTGTGGATTTTAAATAAGTGATTAAATAGCACCTAGCTTTTTAACAGCGATTAAATTGCAGCTAGCTTTTATATGCAAATTTTGAATATTTTGAAGGCACAAAATTGACCTCTGTGGTGTACTTTCCACGCCAGGTATGAGTGCCCGTGAGGTGACGCCTGGTAAGCGCCCACACAGTACAAATATTCCATCATTACCGATATCTGTATACAAAGCAGATTGGCATACCCAGCAATGGGTAATATGACGTGATGAAATATTTATTTATTTTTATTTATTTGAAGGCATATTTAACCGGATAATTAGTCGCAGAAGCAAGATACTTACATGTTTTTTTACTTTTACTGATATTCTATATCTTTAAATATGCCGAATTATTCAATTCAAGCAAATTTTATTTATTATCTTTTGAAATAATCGAAGATATTGCTCGTGAAAGCGAAGCAGCACATTTCACTCGTCCTTCGGACTCGTGAAATCTGCAGCTCGGTTTCACTCGAGAATATCATCGATGATAATCATATCACTTGTTATATTACGTATGAAAATACCTAAACGACTCGTTAATTTATGGGTGGGTAAAAACGCTAAAAAATGAGATTTCGAAAAAAAAAGTTATTAAGAAATATTGTTGCTCCCGACGAGTTCTTATCACTGGTTAAATTTAATGTACTTATTTCTGTTACATCCTCTATAACTTTCGTTGTAATAAAATATTTAGTTTTTGTAAGTTTAAAGTTTATATTTTAAAGTCGAAAGTATTCTATAGAAATATCTCACCATTTGCGTAGGTTTAATAATTTGTTAATGCCTCTACTCTACACTGTAGATCCTTTTTATGCAGAATGTAAAAAAAAAATCATTTCACTATAATTGACTGGTTGTTAAGTAGATGATTGTAAGTTGACATTTACTTATTGATATTTTGCAAGAAAGAAAATAGCTAATATTTAATGTCTGTCGCGTCACAAATAAACGAATGATTCCACCCGCAATTCATAAATGTGTTTACCTTTAGAAACTGTATTTTTTGTAAAATAAAGAACTTAGACGATGTCGTGTACAATCTACAATCATAATCGTATTAGTTGAGTAGCTTTCAACAGCAGTACGATCTTCAAACATTCGTTGGTAATTCATAAAGTGTCTACAGGTAGCACGCAAGTAGAATCAATTTCAAAAAAGAGACTTGAAGATTGAATATATATTCAAGGTTTTTTTTTTTAGGATGTAATACAGTCGTTATTAAATAATTTAAAATGTGTTTGAAGGTAATCGGTTTCAAAGAAAAACAGAATTCAGTAAATATACATAATTTAATAACGAAGTCTACAGGGATATGGAAACTTTTTCTAAAGAACTTCTCAAGAAAAATTTAAAGGTAAATAATTACCTGAATAATTCTGTAACTTGTTATTAATTTTTAACGAGTTGCCGAAATTGTTAACTGATGTAAATTAATTTGAAAGAAAAATTAAAGCAGAAAGTTGACAGTAAATATTTGTACTTGTAGTATAAAAAACCTTAATTTAAGAACTCACCAGACATGAAAAAAACAAAATTGTGGACTTACCTGAAACAGACAAAACGAGATTAGTTTTATATATAAAAATTACAATCTAAACATTTGTTATTCAAATCATTGATGTTACTAACTGAAAAAAAATCTGTTGTGGCCAGCACAATACCGCTCGCCGTTTCCATTTTATGTAACACACAAATACTTCAAATAATTGTACTTAGGAGTATTCTTTCGTTCTGTGAGAAATTTTATTCATCTTCTAATATGACCTAAATTCTTTAAATTTATTGGCTTGCTCGTATTAGCGGTATTTCTTAAGAATATATGTAATATTAATATAGCTATAATAGTAAATATTTAATTCATAACACAATAAGAAATATTAAATGTACTTCCCAGAAAAAGCTTTCAGTAGTGTCAGTAAAACTGTTAATTTTGCATTTCTTTACAAACATTTAAATATCGCAACTGGCTGGTTTCCATGGAGTTGTTTAGGGAGCGAGAATTATTACAACAGATTATTCTATATTAATATATGTTATATATTTATATCTATAGAAGATATAATAAAAAAATTAAGTGTATCAGATTGAAAATTTAATGATCTTTATTATTTGCAATAACATAAATTTTCAAAAAATAGTATTTAGAAGATTTTTTTAAAGAAACTACCACCTACCGGTTATCCAATTGTTACCAAAACCTTATCAGCTTTTTCCATTAATGTTAAATTAAAGAATCCGTAGTTAAACATGTTATAAGTATTATAGTACGTATTTGAGATACCGTACTTCCAACATCCATACACACACACACACACACACACACACACACACACGCACACACACACACACGGATATCGTCGCAAAAATGTTATAACCGGATTCTAGGAACCTTAATAGTTATTTAAGTATTAAGGGCAGTAAGTGCACCTTACCGGTTAAGGATTAGTTTGGAGATCGAGACGAAGTCGAGATCTCCAATACATCCGATACCGGTAAGAAGCACTTAATGCCCGCAATGCTTATTATATTTTTTGCACGATCGTCCCAATAATAACAAATTAAAGTTTAGAATTATTTAAAAATTATTTTGACATTTAAAAAAGAAGTAGTTGTCATTTTTAAATAAGCTATGATCGTTGTTTTGTTTTCATTGAAGCTTTAAAAATTGTACATTTATTTTTTATTTATGTAATTTTCACCGCCTACAGATCGGTAGGTAGTCACATCACTTACCGGTCAGTCACATCACTTACTGATCAGTACCACATCACTTACTGATTAGTAATTTACTGCCTTGGAAACTCTATCGGTAAAGTTTTAAAAAAACCTGAGCGTGCAAAAAACGTATTTATTAATTTATGAAGAAATTTCTACACTATTGAAACAAATATCTATTTATTTGCGCATAAATAGGCAAAATTTTATTAATTTTTAGATACGTGTAACTTGGCAGACACATTAATATAGTGATAACCAGTATTACAGATTACTAAATATCATTTAAGTGAAGTTGTGTTTCCAACGCACTAGGCACTAACCGGCACTAATCTATGCGCCGTAGGTACTGTATCAATTATCTATGTATTAAATAGTTTAATGGCAGTAATCCGGGTTGTAAATTTAACAAATTAATGGAACTTAAACCAAACGTTGTTTTATGTATAAATAAGGACGGAGTTATAAAATATGACGGGATATGCACAAACATGAACACTGAGCAGTAATGTAGATGTAAAATAAATAGAGAATATATGGTAGAAAATATAGAGTAATGCTCGGAAGCAGCCATAAATATTTTAACGACAACATGCACGGTAATTATTAAATTCTATTCCGCGGCAAAGTAATTAATTTCTTTTTGGAATTTTTACTAAAGTAAAATTATTCATATTTCATAGCACGACAGACTGGCAGCTCTATTTCATTTACATATCAGAGTAACTCATACAAATTAAATTCGACGTCGCCATTTTTAATTACCACTAAAACAAATGAAACTCTGGGCTGGAGAGTAAATGAAAGTTGGTGTCGGTGCAGTGACCACCAGTTGCGGACCGCTGGTGTCATCTAGGGAGGAAAAGGGAAAGGAAAAATTGAAATGAGATGGAAATGAGTGTGAGTGAACAAATTAAATTATCCTATAAATCTACTCTCGGCAGCCGTCGTCGTATCGGTTTATCGGAACGGGACCCAAGACGGGAGGAAAAATTGAACAGTCTGACAAGTGACGCTCAACATTCAAGACGAGGCACTTTATCAACAACCATTTGTTGAATGCAGACATTACAATTTATAATTTTATCACAAATTTTGTATTATAAATTACGAAAAATGACATTTAAAATAGACCACGGTATTGATAATTACCAAACAAGAAAAAATAACAAACAATGAAAAAGTAGGTATAGCTACCGCGTGAAAGTTGAGACTGATCTTGAATGCGCAGAACCTAAAATTCTTACTTGGCCAAATCGAAATGGAATAGTAATTATAAAACGCTATTATTATAACAAGGAAAAGACTCCTTCAACATCTAAAATTGGTATAAAGGAGACCAGGTTGTCATAGCCAATGATAAGACGACATGCAATATATGATCAGAAAATTAATAGAAGAGTACAATCAATGGGGACTAACGATCAACATCGATAAAACAAAATACTTGTGTATAGGAAGTGAACTTAGCGACCTGAACCTGGATAATGATCAAGTAATTTCTCATTGCCAAGAATATGAATATTTAGGCAACACTTTTAATAACACTGGTAAAGATGCGAAAGAAATAGAAAAACGAATAATGCAAGCAAAGAAAATTACCGGATGTATTAATAGTATTCTCTGGAGTAAAGAAATCATAAAAAGAAGAAAGTTTAACATATACGAGACACTAATAAAGAGTACTCTCTTATATGGAGCTGAAACGTGGAGGATTACAGAAAAATATAAAACAAAAATAGAAGCAGTAGAAATGGACGTAATGAGAAAATCTCTGCGGATATCAAGAAAAGACCGAATTAGAAATGAAGACATAAAGAAAAAGATGGGAGTTGAAGGTACGATAATAGATGATAATGAGAAAAAACAACAAATATGGTATGGCCATGTGCAACGTATGTCCGAAACAAGACTACCTAAACAAGTTCTAGAATGGCAACCAACAAATAGACGGAAAATAGGTAGACCCAAGTTGGAATGGTAAAAATCAATAACAAAATCAATGAGTCAACGTAACCTGAGCCCGGAAGATTGTGAAGGTCGAAAAGGATGGAGAGTAGGCGTCGGACAACGTCGAAAGACGTTCTAAAACGGCATATATATATATATATATATATATATATATATATATATATATATATATATATATATATATATATATATATATATAGATTCATTTATAAGCCAAAGTATGCGCAAGTCCAATTGCATCTTAACGCGCCACCTATACATCCTCATTATAGAAATCTGCGAATCCATTACCAATAAAACAGATTTGGAAAACAAAAATAGAGAAAAGAAGAGATCCTGGCAGATCCAAAGAAACGGGATAAAATATTAGAGGAGATATTAAATACGAAAGGAATGTCGATATAAGAAGCAAGAAGACACCAGAGAAAATAGATATTTATGTATCAAGGCACTGAAGTTCTATTTTTTATCACAAATGTGAATTATTTACTACACTACCAATACATTTTGATTCATACGAACATCATACAATGACGTTAAGCTGAAGTGATCGTACTTTCGTAATCGATGTATAGGGGCATTAATAAGTTAATAGACTTTTAGTAAAGGCAGTATATGTAATATAAGGATACAAAAGTATTTAATTAGTGCATATAACTTTATACGACGGAAAAGGCTCATCTTTATGAGTATTTCTTAAAACTCATTTGTCTCATGTTGCTAATTTAGAGAAAGAAACATCATTGGAATCTAAGAAGTACCCTTGAGATGATGTACGCACGCATCTCCGAAAACTCCCTCGTTGTTTTAATGACGGGCAACGCGCAAGTAGCAGAGATCTCCTGTCCTAGCACGGACTAATTACGGCGAAATAACGAGGCGGCGATCGGACGGCTCTAACAAGTGCCCCTCTGGCGACCGGCCGCTGCTCCTTGTGCACGCACGCCACTGCATGCACCTGGTGCGCCCTGAATAAATAACGAGGGCACACGGCACTGGAAACGGGGGAGGAAGAGGGTTCAAAACAGGGGAGGGTAAGTCAAGAAGAAGAATTAAATATAACAAGAAATTGGGGAGGACGGTTTCAGATGGTGCTGTTAACTAATTCTATTTTGTCTTTAGAGAAAAAAAGGCTTCTGATAAAATATCACGCACGTGGTCTTCATTCAAGTCAATATATTTTATTCAACAATTTTCAAGATTTTTTTAAATTTGTAGGAATGAGAAACATTTGAACATTACTGTTTGATGGTTTTCTTCTTATAATAAAACGGGACGTGCATACCACGTACCATCATCGTATATAAAAGACAAAACGGTGCTTTTTCATAAAGTGAGCATTTGTCGTATACCTTTACGCACAATTTTTAAATTGATTATCTTCCGTATAGTAATTCAATAATGTAACTCAGTTATGAGAATATTTTAGCAGCTTTTGTAGTCATTGATGATTTATTGACAGTAAATATTTTTATGGCGAATAGGCAGTATAATCAATTTGAAAGATGAACACTTTAAATGAATGACGTCGCATGAAAGAAATGCTGATATGTTCAAAATAGCGGATTATTGAAATCAGTTAGTTATATTAGTTTCTCTGTAGTTTTGTGACAATCTGCTTGTATTTGTAGATTTGAGTAATGACGATACATCTGTATCGTTGAGGGTAGAGGTGCCAAAAATACTCGATTAACCCGTTATTACTGTTTACAAGAAATAGACCGAACGAATTCTGGGAATTCTGATTAAAGTAAACTAGTCCGGTTTTACAAGTGTATTTTTCCAGTTAACTAGTGGAGCATTTCAAAAAAGATTTACTGGTTTTTATTACTACTATTTTAAAAGTAACCAATAATGAAAGATTGGTCATTTGAAATTTATAAGTAGACAACTAATTTTTTTATACATTACCCACTTCAACCTGAACATGAAATAAAAAAATTATGTTTAGCAACACTACTTCGCAATTTATTACTTTTCGATACTAATTCGTAAAAGGGAGTAATTATTTCAAAATTAATAAATTCAATTTTAATTTAAAGCTTAAAACTAAATATGAAAACGAGTTCATGTTTAAATAATAGAGAATAGTATATTATGATACAAGTGTATAAGCCGGCCTTTAAAGCACGCACGACAAGTTTAAAGCCACGAAGCGAAGAGACATAAAAATAAGAATTTTATATAACGCGCCAAAACTAAACCTAGGGACTTTTAAAGTAACTAGATACAATTTCAGTGTGAAGCTAGGAATGTTTTAAACAATATTGAATATGTATATAAAGCTGCTGAGGAGGATGATTTGGATAAAAATAAAAAGATTTTGATTGACAAAGGAAAAAAAATATTGGAGTTATTATATTCTATATATTAAATTCTTATAATGTTGCGTTTTTATGCAACTGTTGGTTACCTTCCAAATGTGACATGTGACAGATTTTGTAGGATGTGTTATTCGACTGTATCGCGAATAATTGTGATAGTGCAGAAGCTAGGGCATCACTCTTATAGTAAAATTTATAAAATTTCCTTGAACAACAAGAGGTAAATAAAATAAACAAAATATTTTTTGAACTAGTTGTGTTTCCTAAAATAGACTGCACACATATCAAAATTCAGTACATTGTAATACGTACCTTATAAATGTATATTATATAGATAATAGATACACAGGATTCAAACAAATTTCAAGAGAAATTATGTAAAGACATATTCTAAATGAAATGTCACTTCACGGAAGAGAATATAGGAACAATAAAAAAATCAAATACCTCAGATTAATACGAGCAAGTGAAGAATAGTGGAACTCGTGCAAAGATACTACTACTATAAGTGTTACTTATTTTTAAGCGCTACTTGCTTAAGTGTAATTTACACAGTGCAACGGGTATAAAAGGATAAAAGAGTACAAGCAATTAAAACGGACGATATTTGGCAGGACATTAACAAAGGAGGACAGTATCTCAACAAAGAAGACGGTTACTTTAACAAAATGATACTGTTTAGTTAAATCAAGACGACATGGTGAAGCAGTTAAGGACCGTTCCAGCTGAAGCTCAGTAAATTAAAGAATCTAGTGTGTAACGCTAACAAAATTGGGCGTAATGAAATAACTTGAAAGTCGGTAATTAAAGCTTGCTTGATAGGGTGCAGTGTTGGTGGTTTCAGGGCAGCTGATCAACCCTGGTAATTGTCCTGGTGCAATAAGTTAGGGCTAGTGTCATTGCTTGCGTCCGCGTGATTTGAATTTAGAGCCGTATATTTTCATCACTGCTAATGCCGTTGTCGGGCAAGAGTTATTCCTGCAGATTTGCGGTCGCGGCTACCGCAGCTGCCAGGCACAGTTTCGCCAACTTTAAAACATTAATGGAGAGAGACGCAGGCCTGTCGCCATGAGCATAACGGAAACGATAATAATCGAAATAGCCTTTTTTTACTTTTTTGTAGACTTTTACTTTTTGCGTCGCGACGATGCTGACGTTTTTAATTAAAAGCTCTTCAGGTCTTCCTGTTGTTTGTAGAAAAAACAACTGCTTCTTTCAGCGCGCCTCCGAAATGTAATCTCGTAATGGCGACCAAGGTACTCTCGGCTCGCATTTCATTCAAATCTTTTCCTTTTTGTCATATTCCTGACGAGATATATTTGTAAATAATAAATCTTTCTCTGACGAAACGCTATTGTTACCCGGCAAGAACAATACGGATGCATTTCTTTGTTGATGATCTCTGGAAAGGGGAATGTTTGTAACTCGGAAACTTTTCTACTAATTCGAGCTGTCACTAATACCTGCACCAGAATTTAAACTTGAAATTTCACGAGTAATTGAAACTTTGATGCTAAAGAAGAAACGTCACGAATTAAGAAAAGTATGCTTTTTCATCACCCTTTCTCAATTTCATCTCCGACTTCTAAGGGGATCGTTTCTCACAAAGTTGCATTCGTTCATTCAACCATCGTCAGACATATTACAAGGATCTTTTCTATCGTTTTAATCAGAATTTAACTTTACACAATATGACCAGGGAAAATTGTTGACTGATTAAAATTACATCAAAATAATCAGACTCATAATAATTCGACCGTTTTAAATTTTCAACAAATAAAGTACTCAAATGGTGAGAAATTTATACTAGTTTAAAATATTGGTTTTAAACTTGTAAAAACTGAATATTCCGCTATTTAATATCGGGTTACATATATAACAGCAAGAAGAAATAAATTTTTAGATTACAATAGTTAAAACTATGGGGCATTTTTTATATTATGTATTAATAAAGTGTACTGGATTTAAATATAATGTTATTACCTAAATTTATTATTTGAACAATAATCTACGGAAATATATATATATATATATATATATATATATATATATATATATATATATATATATATATATCACATATGGAATCGATTTTTTTAGAAATTTCAGCACATACCTCATCGATCGTATTGAACGATTTAGTATGAAGTGACGGATGTGTTACGCACTTAGTGGAGAAAAGCGAAAAAATAACCAAACTTCTATTAAAATTATGACAGCCAAGTTGGCAACTTTTCAAAATTAACTAACATCATGGAGCAACCCAAATTCTTATCCTCTGGTTAAAACGGTAGAATAAATTCAACTAATAGATAGTAAATTGTTATTTTATCTGAACTTGGAACAACCAGGCCTAAATTTTATATTTATTTAAAGTTTTTTTTTAATTGGTGGAAGACTAATTAATTATTGTTCTTTCTCAATTTTGTTTTGTATTTTTAAATTATAATAATGCCATCAATACATTTTTTATTCTAACTATAATAATAACGAACATAATCGGATTTAAATTAGGAAAATAATTCACAAGACAACAACCTAAACCCGGCCAAACCTTTTTCTTTTTCCAACAAAACGTTCATCTCCCTTAGGAAATACATACTTCAATCTCAGTCTTGTCGTGCTAATGAATAAATTCTATTAATGAGGAGATTTGAGTAAAAAAGCAACAAAGTTATCGTTTCATAATTAAAATCCTCTGGATATTCGAAAGAGGCCAGCACAGCAGTTGAGTGGATGGCATCTTCCTGCGTGTGTTTTACATAATGCCTGCAGCACTAATAGTAATTTCTCCAGAGAGTTATAACTAACGTGGATCACGACGTTCAAACAGGAGACATTGACCGCATATGGGAGATAAACAGGATAGGATAAATATATCATCATTCCCTACGCAGATTCATGGACGATATTTTATTTGAAGATAAATATGCAGATTTTGTGAGTTTGTGCTATTCAGTTTGAAGGTACATATAGAAAAAAACTAGTACTAATTTTACTCAATTAAAATAACGGTTATTTTTAAAGCTAAAGAGTCAAACGATTCAATTTTACACAGAGGATACAAATATTTTAGTGACTATATCATTCATTAAGTTTTAAACCAATAAGAATATATGATTTTTCTGAGTTATCACGTATTACAGCGGTTATTATTAATTAACCATGGTGAACGAATATACGAACCATTGTATATTCGAATATACCTACCTTCGTATATTCACTTATAGGTGCGTTTGGTTATTTTGTTTTTTGTACTCAGAACTGTCAATGTCCTTTTTAATTATATTTACGCTAGCATAAAGTATGGTCTTTTTCCTTTGGAACACGGTATGGAATAAATAAATGATATCTGTGGTTAGACTTTGAGAAGAAAAATCGTGCTTTGATTGTATGTTTAAGTAGACATCTTAAATGACTCTGACAACTTCAAATGTACCGAAACAAATAATTGATCGTACCTATTATTTGACAGCAAGGCAATACTGAAGTAAAAAATTGACAATTAAACAAATAATTATTTGGATCACAAGTCTAGAAACTGCACTGTTACTAGTTTATTTCAAATATGAGCATTTATTTTGAAATACCAGCATTTCAATGTAATATTACATACTACTACAGCTATATTTTTAAAAAAAGCTTATTTAGCATACAGTTTGACGTTTCTGTCAAAAGAAAATAGACTACGGGCTTACGTTAAATTTACTATTTACTTTCTAATTTATTTTTTATTCATGATACAGTCTACCTATATACAACTCGATAATAGAAAATTCTCGACATACTCAACAAGTTGCCTATTGCCCATTCCAGGCAACACGTTTCGTATAATCGAGAATTTTCAATCGTCTTATTGTATAATATATGACTATATTATTCATTAAGTTATAAACCAATAAGAATGTGTGATTTTCCTTAGCTACCACGTATTACAGCGGTTATTATTGAGTATCCATGGTGAACGAATATACGAACCTTGGTATATTCGAATATACCTACCTTCGTATATTCACTTATAAGTGCGTTTGGTTATTTTGTTCTATGTACTCAGAACTGGCAATGTCATTTTTAATTATATTTACGGACATGATCTTTTTCATTCGATCACAGTATCGAGTATACGAGTATAAATGAATCTGTAGTTAGAAGTTGAGGAGGAAAATCGTGCGTTGTATGCTTTAAGTAGACATTTAAAATCACACTGACTGCTCCAAGTGCACCGAAACAAATAATTGAACGCATCTATTGTTTGACAGAAAGGAATTATGGAAGTAAAAATTTGACAAATAAACAAATAATTATTTGGATCACAAATCTGGAACTGCACTATTGCTAGTTTATTTGAAATACAAACATTTATTTTGAAATACGAGCATTTCAATGTAATATTACATACTACTACAACTATATTTAAAAAGATAGGTTATGTAGTATATAGTTTGACGTTTCTGTCAAAATAAAATAGACCACAGGTCTACGTTAAATTTACTATTTACTTTTTAATTTATTTTTTATTCATGATATAGTCTACCTGTATACAACTCGACAATAGAAAATTCTCGACATACTCAACGAGTTGCCTATTGGAAATACCACTCGACCTTTGGTCTCGTGGTGTTTCCAGGCAACACGTTTCGTATAATCGAGAATTTTCAATCGTCTTGTTGTATAATATATGACTATATTTTTGACGATTCATTTGACAGCTGAGCTAACATTTGTAGGATAAATAACATTAAAAGAGAGAAAAAAATAATTTGATTTTACAAAAAGATGTTATAGGTTTTTCCTGACTTTGAACACTTCTGTCATTTACACTTTTAATTAATATTTTAATTAGATTTTTAATTAATTGCATCGTCGAAATTAGGAAAGTGCTTTCGATGCATGGTTTGCTTAACCCACTTGCAACATGTCATGTGTCATGTTTAAACTGACATTGGTTATGTTAACTTGTCCTTGGCTAGATGGTGTGCTTATCTGCTGTCATATTTTTCTTTTTTAATATATCGTCTATTGTGTCATCCCATCGTTTTTGACGTCTTCCCCTGCTTATTTTCCCTGTAGGACGCATTTTCAATATGGTTTTTACTGTTCTATACTGTGGTAATTTTTCGAGGTGCCCATACCAGCGTAGATGTTTTTCTTCTATTATTTGTTTGGTTGACTTCACTTCAAGCAAATTTCTGGTTTCTTCGTTTCTCACTCTGTCTAGCTTTCTTGTTCCTGCTATGGTCCTCAAGCATTTCATTTCTATAGTTTGTATTTTACTGTCTAGTCTTTGGTTTGTAGTCCAACTTTCGCTTCCGTAGAGAAGAATCGGTAATAAAATTGTTTTGTAGATTTTGGACGTCTTGGACATGTTCTTGCTCTTTAGGAAAGTTGTTCTTAGCTGTTGGTAGGTTTTGGTAGTTGGTTTTATTCTGTTGTTGATTTCTTCTTCGTGGCCTCCTTTAGTCTCTATTATGCTTACATCTGTTTGTAGTTTAATTTGAATAGTATTGACAAAATTTGTAAATTTGGTAATCATTGGGTAGTTAGGAATAGTCCAATTTTATGGCCCTAAGAAGCCCAGATGTGACAATACAGATTTTTATTTGTGGGGAAGTTTAAAACATTTAGTTTATGCAGAAAACTTACATATCAGCGATAGATTCTAGCAAACTGTTAAATTATTTTGCTAGTCTAGTGCTGATTAGCGCTAATACTTCATGAATTTGCTTCGGTGTTAAACTCTTTTTGTGCAGATATTTGACGACTACACACTATACAGCGTTCTATTTTTGTATATTTTATTTTTCAACGCACTCCTTTCCTCTTCAAATTATCATGTAAAATAAGAAACCGTATTTCGAAGTCAGAAGCCATAGTTTAATATTTGTTGGTAAAATTGACCGTGTAAATTAGAAGTAAAATTCCCGATAATAATAAAAACAACATTTCATGTGAGTGAATTAAAGTTGTAGTTCATTTCCAAGAAGGTTACGCAAGTGTTCTCGTCAGCCATTTCAAGTACATAAACACGAGTGTAAACAGAATGAAGTTTTCATCTTAGGATGAATAATAATAGCAGTTGCACCCGTCCTGGCTATTAAATTATGCAACATGAGCATGCAAAGTTTCGTGATGGATTCAGAATTTTTGTGCAGCAAATATCGTGCTTAGCGAGCAAGGATCGCTAATGTTTGTTTATTCAATATGCGCGTCGAATTATCGGGTACTAATTCGACAAGTTGGTGGTATGAGAACTTTTGTACCTTGAAATTCACTATTTCCTTCCCAGGAGTTAGAATCTCCCTGCGAAAGCTGTATGCTGTATGCACCAGAATAACATAGCTACTACCGATGCTGAAGGTCTCATTTGCTCGCTTTGTTTTGCGTTTAACTCGGGAGCTGTTTGTGTGGAATAAATAGAGTATTAACGTTCGTGACAACTGATTCATATCCGCGCCCAAGGTGCGGATTGTTCTACCACGATTCATGATTCGAATCACTGCTTTTCATCCAATCCTATTTGTTCATTAATCATATGTTTAATCTTATGTAGACGCCTATATTATCATAAATACAGTGCAAGGCTCGTGACCGTTTGTACAATCGCTGTTAACTAGGAAAGTATAGACAGAGTGAATAATACGTTCATCATTGATTCGTAGTATTCGAATAGGTGTTAGAAATTTTTGATGAATATTTGTGAACTTCATAGACGGTATCCCAGTTTTGACACTGATTACATCTTACTTGAAGAAATTAACTGTAACGATACATATCGATCTCAGTTTGCTGTTTGGTTGTTGTCTCCTGTGCAATGGACTGTGGCGGTTCTTCAACTGGTGGTTCCCTGGTGTTTTGAGGAATGATCTTCTTCCAAAGTGGTTTGATTTCTACACTGGCATGGCTGAAGACCTTTTCCCGGTTTATCATGATGTACGCGGCCTCTTTAAACTTTCGTTTGAAAGTATGATCCTCTTTAGAGATGATTTCCGCGTTGTCCCTTAAAATTCTATGATGATTTTCCCATGCGTGGTCTGCAATTCCGGATTTCGATGTTTCTCCTCTTGTTGTATGCCGTTTGTGTTCCTTCATCCTGATATCCAGTGGCCTCTTAGTTTCGCCTATGTACACTTCCCCACATTCACAATCCACCTGGTTGATTCCTTTTTCAGATCCCGCTGTTTTCGGAGGTGCGATGGAGGAGAGTAGGTTTTTCAGTGCTGTAGTATTTTGGAATCTGGTGGTAATTCCGTATTTTTCACCTGTTCTTCTATTTTTTTCCGAAAGACCGTTGATATACGGAATATATAATTCTTTCTGGGTCTTCTCTTGTTTCTGCCCTGATGTGTTGTGGTGTTGGTGCCTGGTGATGATTGCCTTGATCTGTTTCTCGAGATATGCATCAAAGTTAAAATCTTCACATGCTGCAATCATAACCTATTCAGAGATATACAAATAATTGTATATTTTGACTTACCTATGTGTAGTAATACTATGATATCAAGCTTGTACACTGTGTATATTGTTGTTGTACTGTTTATTTATATAAGATAGGATTTGTTACACATTTATTTGACCGTTAGAACTATGTCATTGTTTTGTTATGGTTCAGCGCCGAGAATTGAGCAACACTTGCAAATGCATGCTCAATTATTATTATTATAAAATATTATTTTATAATATCTGTTATTATAATTTTGATGTATATTACGAAAAACTATGACTGCCTGTAGTTGTTACGATTTTTATTAAATTAGTTTTTGTTGGATGAGCGCTCGCAGCGCCGCCAACCATATTTTAAAGTCTAAAGTTTCACACTATGTTATGTGACATTTGCCCGTTTGGTGGCGGCGTCATCATGGTCAAGCCCTCTCTATCTAATAAACGATAAAGTACAAATGGATTCATCTACGCAAGGTATCGGAGATACGGACGGAGGTTTATCTTGGCGAGTGGTAAATTTCAATCACCAAACTCTACAACTCGGACGTTTTAGCTAAGGAGCTCAGATGCCAAACTCCACGCGGAAGAACTGATTTTACTAGAAAATGTGCGGCTTTTTATACCCGAGATTTGGTAAATCAAGAAAAATCTCGCATATTTTAAAGAGGGGTGAAACTTTAGACTTTAAAAATGGCTGGCGGCGCTATGAGCGCTCATTCAACAAAAACTAATTTAATAAAAATCGTAACAATTACAGGCAGACACAGTTTGTCGTAATACACATCAAAAATATAATAACAGATATTACAAAATAATATTTTATAATAACAATAATAACTGAGTATGCCATTTGCAAGTGTTGCTCAATTCTCGGCACTGAACCATAACCATAAAAGAATGATAGTTCTAGTGGTTAAATAAATCTGAACACAAATGTTTAACAAACCTTATCTACAACAAATAAAAAGTATAACAATATACACAATGTACAAGCTTGATATCAAGGTTTTAGGTAAGTCAAACATACATTTATTTGTATATCACTAAACAGGTTATGATTCCAGCATGTAAAGATTTATTTCCAATGTACATAGTTTATGGCTGGCTAAAACCATACAGAAAGTTATATTAATTTACAAGACAACTATTGCAACAAACTAAAACGAAGTATGTATAGTCACAATTACTTGTGCTAATTAAGGTATTTTTTATTTCTTTTTTATATAATCTACCTGTACTTGGGATATGATGTCCTGTAGATCAGATTAATAATTCTTAATAATTCGAGTCCACCAATTTTTTAAAAAATCTGTGATTCTTGTATCTTCATATCTTTTTATTATTCGGTATATGGTTGCCTCTTTGATTTCCTCCCTTTAAAAGTGCCGAATACTTGTTAAATTACCATTGCAACGGTAGTAATGAACAATTATTTTTCCAAAACATCGTTTTCTAGTCTTTTCATTCTAAACATTCAAAACATTAGCAAAAATAGTTTCGGGTAACAAATACGAACACTGTCGAATATCTGTATAGCAAAGCAACCTTGTTTTACTCATTCATCAAAAAAATTTCACATAATTTATAATAAACTGACATAGGTAAATATTTTTTGGAGTAATAAGACAACGTATTTTTAATGTCATTGTAAATTTTCTTGGTAAACTGATATTGAATGATTATTGTGTACTTAGATTGTATATGCAAATGATACGCTATTTGTTTTCATAACATAGAAGATGACATGTTTTTAGTCTGTAACAAAGAAAAGGTAATATATCAAGTAGACATAAATTGTAGTTTGAGTTTGTGTATGAATTTGATTATAGAATATTATTAATATTAAAGCTAGTTGTAAATTTATGTGGAAAGTCCGTAGTTTGCATATTTCTTTCGGAACGATTGCGCCCAAGTTGCAAACAAATTTATTCCAACTTTAGGTTCATTAGTTTCATGTTTTGCTTGCCTGTGCTGTAATATTCTGGCATTGTTTACTTGCACTTATATTTCGATAATTTATTTGCTAAGTAAATCTGTAAACTAGCGTGGAAAAACAATAGCAAAGTTGTGTAGTTTAGCGTTGGGTACCGTGCCCGTGCCGTGAGTGGTGTTGTGTGTAGTTGCCATAAATGTGAACTACAAATTACTTTTATGTAAATGTGGGAAGTTTACGACAAAAACATAACGAAGAGGAACTTCAGTCGCCAGTTGCATATGAACTGCGGAGTTGTACGCGAGTTATCGCCCAGCTCGTGCCATTTACTGCCAGGATGCTGTGTCTTTCGTCCTTACAAGGATCTCGCCATGCGAATGAGCGTGAGGATTATGGCCAACAAGGAAGATGCCGGGATATTACGGCCTGTTTATTATAGCACCCCCAAAACATTTAAATATAATGAACAAAATATTAAATTGCTAATGTTGAAATGGGATAATATTTTAAATTAATAATAATAATAAATCGATGTATAGTTCGTATCCAAATGTGTAATAAGTAGAAGAATATCGACGGATGATGGATAAATTGAAGGAAATAAAATATAATCCTTGTTGCAAACGTTTCGGATTTTATTAATCCATCCTCAAGGCTGGAGGACAAGGAAGAATAAAAATGTTACAGAATAAAAAACAGCATATTTATTGCTGGACTATGCTGTTTTTTAATTATTAATTGATTTATTTGTCAATAAAAAGTATAGTGTTTTTTCAAAATTTATCTTGAAAGTAAAGATTCAAATAGTATTTACTTGCTTGTACTCTTAACAAATTTTTGAACGTCTCACCGATAATAATACATAAATACTATGAATATTTTATGAAGTAAAACTTTGTAAACGATATATGTGATTTTAAATGAAATTTCAACCTCTGGACTATTTTTGCACCGAACATTAATTGAGGTATCAATGTTCAATTACGACTGATATATCTCTGAAACCGAATAGTTCCCTTTGAATAGCTCTAATTACCTCTACCTACAATGGATGTCCCCAAAATTGACACGCCCTCAAACAAGCCTCTGACATCGTGTATTGATTATCTCCATCCTAACCATGAAAATTTTAATAAAGTATCGTGTTACATTTACGCCCGGATAAATTACGTAGAGGAAGACAATATTCCGGGCGAGGGGTGTGTGGGGAATCGGGTGACGTCATTAGGGTAGAAGAGAAAGGAGAAAGTAAATATTTGTTGTGCCAGGTGCGAATATTCCTCCCAGGGAAATGGACACAACAGCGAAGAGAAGGAGGATAATAGAAAAAGAGGAATTAATTTCTACTAACAAGGATGAAATTTTCTGCACGTAAATTACTTCTTATATACGGGATAAATGTTATAGACAATAATTAATGCATTGCTGTAGGGTCCGCGTACTTGCATTCCCATCTCCATAACACTGATCTTTTTATTGAATTAGTTTTCATAATGTTTCAATTGAATTTTGTTTATCTTTAAAATATAGTCTCCGAGAATTATAAAATAAATTACTTTATAAATTTATTTACATACCGGTAGAAAAATCACACACACACACACACATACATACAGAGAGAGAGAGAGAGAAAATGCTGAAATCGCATTCTATGAACTTTACTAATGGTAGCGGAAGGTAAAAATACTGGTCCAACTATTATGAATTTGGGTACATATATGTTTGGCTTTTATATGAAAAGGCGCCCGCTTTGATGCAATCTTTTAGTTTTCTTCGACGTAGATTAAGTTATACGTAAAACAAATCAAATTCCGAATCCTATACCGTGTATTTCGTTGCAAAAACAAACTAGAGAAATAAATGTGTTGAGTTTTAATTTGAATAAAGTGAGCTCCCGAATTTCCATTTGTAATTTAGTTTTTGTGTCATTTATATTCTTGTTGAACATGCAGCATTTCTGTCTGTCGGAAGTTAGTTTCCCAGACATAAAGTGTCGCCGTCTACGCCTTCGCTGATCCATTATCAATCACAACTAATCCGCTCAACTATTCTTCTAATGCTCACATCATTAATCTTGGTTCGTTGCGACTCCCTATGCTTCCTGCATCTCGATCAACTTAGCGAGAGAAGTGAAAAACTTGGGGGAAAACCAACAGCGAATGGCGTTCGCGGGGTTGTTCATTGATTTAATTGCTCTTGAACTTGAATCGATCATGTGAATGATTTTCACATATTGGAACAGTATGGATGAATAGATTAAGTGATAGGTTAGGGTTGGGACTATTTTCAGGCAAATTTGATGTGTCATGCAGTAACTATTAACAGCATTGAAATTTATTGACAGGCAGGCTTCCATGTTCCTGTTCCATATGTTCTTTCCTGACAAAATTATAATTCGCATATCCAGATTTTAGTGAATATGCACGTTCTCTCTCTCTCTTTCTCTTTGTGTGTGTGCGGATGTTGGAGGTACGGTTTCTCAAATTTCATTAGACTAAAGACCTGTTTAACAACGAATTCCTCAATCTAACATTAATGGAAAGAAACAGTACTTCTACTATTAATAGTAGACTGGAACTGTCCAAAAGTAGTGACACAAAAGACTTTCACTATTCGTTACGAGTCGAATGAAATTTTCATTCGTCTCAAGCGCATTTGAATTAAACGAATTGCCAAGAATATCGTAACTATGGTTTTCGTTCGTATTCGCGCAAATGCTGAAGAATAGAGGCCTGGATAGCGTCTTTTGGGGGTGCGTGAAGTTGGCACCAAGGTATAGGGTACTAATTTTTAAATTGTTACTATGATTTAGTACCCAATTGGTACCAATTAGTACCCACAAAAAAACTTTTGTTTTTTACTCTGCGTAGGAGTTATTCATTGTTTAATTATTTTGGTGCCAACTTCACGCTAGCACCACAACATATTTTTTTTTAAAAATAATTATACGAAAATTTAGTACCCAATTGGTATCTTTAGGTACCCAAAAATTTGTTTCCAAAATGTTTATGGTAAATAAGTTATTTCATATTAAATATTATTGGTGCCAACTTCACGCTAGCACCAAAGTATTTATTTAAACCAAATTTTCTTTTACTAAAATTTAGTACCCAAATAGTACTAATTAGTACCCATGATAGTATTATGCTATTGTTTATATTAAATAAGTTATTACATTTTACTTTTTTTGGACCGTGAAGTTAGCACCAATCATATTAAAATAAAACGTTTTCGTATTTTATTTTCATATAGGGATTTAGTACTTTTTAGGTACCGCTCATAAATGTAAAATTTATTTCGTTATTTTTTATGTAACGCAAATTATAACACTTTACTTTTTCTGTGCGAGAAGCTAGCACCACACATATTAAAATAATTCGCTTTTCAGATTAATTTTTATGTACAGATTTAGTACTATTTAGGTACCTTTCATAAATGTAAAATTAATTTTGTTATTGTTTATATAGCACATATTATAACACTTTACTTTTTCTGTGCGTGAAGCTAGCCCCACACATATTAAAATAATTCGCTTTTCAAATTAATTTTTATGTACAGATTTAGTACTATTTAGGTATCTCTCATAAATGTAAAATTAATTTTTGTTATTGTTTATATAGCACAAATTATAACACTTTACTTTTTCTGTGCGTGAAGCTAGCACCAAACATATTAAAATAATTCGCTTTTCAAATTAATTTTTATGTACAGATTTAGTACTATTTAGGTACCTCTCATAAATGTAAAATTTATTTTGTTATTGTTTATATAGCACAAATTATAACACTTTACTTTTTCTGTGCGTGAAGCTAGCACCAAACATATTAAAATAATTCGCTTTTCAGATTAATTTTTATGTACAGATTTAGTACTATTTAGGTACCTCTCATAAATGTAAAATTAATTTTGTTATTATTTATATAGCACAAATTATAACACTTTACTTTTTCTGTGCGTGAAGCTAGCACCACACATATTAAAATAATTCGCTTTTCAAATTAATTTTTATGCACAGACTTAGTACTATTTAGGTACCTCTCATAAATGTAAAATTAATTTTGTTATTGTTTATATAGCACAAATAATAACACTTTCCTTTTTCTGTTCCTGAACCTAGCACCGCACATTAAAATAATTCGCTTTTCAATTTAATTTTTGTATACATATTTAGTGTTATTTAGGTTCCTCTTATAAATGTAAAATTTTTTTTTTTATTGTTTATATAGCACAAATTATAACAATTAACTTTTTCTGTGCCAGAAGGGCACCACGCATATGAAAATAATGCATTTTATAATTTAATTTTTGTATACATATTTAGTGCTATTTATGTACCTCTCATAAACGTAAAATTAATTTTGTTATTGTTTATATAGCACACATTATAACATTTTACTTTTTCTGAGCATGAACGCAGCACCACGCATATTAAAATAATACGTTTTTTCCAAAATACAGATTTAGTACTTAATCAGTCTTAAACTAAATTACATATCCAATATTTCTGATAAATAGGTAAAAATCTAAAGAAACTTGAATTTAACATGTCGGTGAACAAAGCTGATTTGGTTAAATTACTAGTCAATAATAAAGAAAACCCCAAAAAAGACGACTTAACAGGTACATACGAAATTCAGTGTAAAGACTGGGATGCAATATATATTGGTCAAATCGGCAGATCTTTCAAGTTTCGGATGAATAAACATATAAATACTATGAATAAATATATTTCCAATACGGGTTTTGTCGACCATTTCATTATATCAGGCCATAACCAATGGGGAATTCAAAATTATCCATACAGGTCAGAAGCGGCTAAGGATGAATTTCTTAGAAAATTTTGAAATTAGAAAAGCCGCCAATACCTACTAATGAGCAACTGGATGTGACAGATTCACCAGTACTGTTCATTCATTAGGTTTTACTTATTGTAATCCACTTGTCTGCATATTTGTATATCCGAAAGGACAACTTGTAATTGTAAATTATAAATTTCTTTTTAACATATTAGAAATATGCCACTAAGTGAACGCAACACAACGCATATTAATTTTTATATACAGAATTTGTAATTTTTAGGTACCTGTCGTAAATGTAAAATTAATTTTGCTATTGTTTATATAGCACAAAAAATAAAGTGTAGTAATTTATACAATAACAAAATATCTTTTACATTTATCATATGTAAAAATGTATACAAAAATTAAATTGTAAAATGCATTATTTTCATATGCATGGTGCTGGCTTCTGGTACAGAAAAAGTAAAGTGTTATAATTTGTGCTATATAAACAATAACAAAATTAATTTTATATTTATAAGAGGTACCTAAATAGCACTAAATATGTATACAAAAATTAAATTGAAAAGCGAATTATTTTAAAATGTGAGGTGCTAGGTTCAGGAACAGTAAAAATTAAATTCTTATAATTTGTGCTATATAAACAATAACAAAATTAATTTTACATTTATGAGAGGTACCTAAATAGTACTAAGTCTGTGCATAAAAATTACGAGTAATTTGAAAAGCGAATTATTTTAATATGTGTGGTGCTAGCTTCACGCACAGAAAAAGTAAAGTGTTATAATTTGTGCTATATAAACAATAACAAAATAAATTTTACATTTATGAGAGGTACCTAAATAGTACTAAATCTGTACATAAAAATTAATTTGCAAAATGCATTATTTTCATACGCGTGGTGCTGGCTTCTCGCACAGAAAAAGTAAAGTGTTATAATTTGTGCTATATAAACAATAACAAAATAAATTTTACATTTATGAGAGGTACCTAAATAGTACTAAATCTGTACATAAAAATTAATTTGCAAAATGCATTATTTTCATACGCGTGGTGCTGGCTTCTCGCACAGAAAAAGTAAAGTGTTATAATTTGCGTTACATAAAAAATAATGACATAAATTTTACATTTATGAGAGGTACCTAAAAAGTACTAAATCCCTATATAAAAATAAAATTGGAAAACTTTTTATTTTAATATAATTGGTGCTAACTTCACGGTCCAAAAAAAGTAAAATGTAATAACTTATTTAATATAAACAATAGCATAATACTATCATGGGTACTAATTAGTACTATTTGGGTACTAAATTTTAGTAAAAGAAAATTTGGTTTAAATAAATACTTTGGTGCTAGCGTGAAGTTGGCACCAATAATATTTAATATGCAATAACTTATTTACCATAAACATTTTGGAAACAAATTTTTGGGTACCTAAAGATACCAATTGGGTACTAAATTTTCGTATAATTATTTTTAAAAAAAAATATGTTGTGGTGCTAGCGTGAAGTTGGCACCAAAATAATTAAACAGTGAATAACTCTTACGCAGAGTAAAAAACAAAAGTTTTTTTGTGGGTACTAATTGGTACCAATTGGGTACTAAATCATAGTAACAATTTAAAAATTAGTACCCTATACCTTGGTGCCAACTTCACGCACCTGTCATTTGGTGGTTTTTAAGGTCTGTTACGAATTAGCTTTGATGTCATCAATAGTCTGAAACCGGCGTCCTTTCAGCACTAATTTTAATAATAACATAATTGCAAGAATGTTTCATCGTCATTGGTTTGTTCAACGAGTTGCCGACAAACGTCAATTCGATTATCTTTATATTGTTCGCACATTAAACAACAAAGTATTTTTTTTCCTTAAAAACACTGAAAACCGGGCCACTCAAAATAACAGTTCAAATTTTCTACTAATTATAATAAAAAATGTAAAGGGAGAGGGTGAGCGTCTTCCCAGACTCGCCCTGTATGTATAGTTGATTCAAACATTTTCGCTATTGAATTAGTTAACGAACAAGTCCAAAATTTGTTCCATGTCTCTTTACAAACTTTCCTAATGAGCATCCTGTTTGCGGTCCAAAGACATGCACCGTTCAAAGATTTCATAATTTCCAACTCGTGATTTTAATTTAAAATAAACTATTAACTTTCTGCGGTGAAACTTCGGCGCGTATGAACACATTAGTGAGCTATAGCGACATAGGTTCCCCCTCTTTGTGGTTAGTTTGTTGTGGGCCCGGTCCTGGCCATCGTCGAGCTCGGCAATGTTTTAATAAAAACACGCGAACAGGCTGGAGCCGTCCTGGATGTTCCTCGTTATTCGGTGATTTTGATGAAAACAGAAGTGGATAAATGGAGAGGGCAATTTTGTTGACGTAACAAGACTGAAAGGGAACCGAGACCGGGATGAGTTTCTCAGATCCCGGGGGATGGAACGGGTGACGGGACGACACGTTAATTACTACACTCTGAAGGCTCATCAGCCAATAACGATATACTATTGCTTTCTTCCCATAGCGACAATGTTGCTGTTAGCATCCAACAATTTCTATCTGAGATTCATTGAACTCTTCTGATTAAATTCTAGCTGATTTTTTTTATCAGTCTTATATAAGAAGACTCAAGGAAGTAAAAAATCCAAACGTTTTTACCGACCGGTTTCGATCGTTTAAATGATCATTATCAAGGTACCGATGTGACTATAGAGGAAAAATTATAAATGTACAAAATATAATAAAGATACAAAGTACTTACACAAATACGAAGAACTGTCTGAGATTAAAATGAATTGTAACAGAAAATCATGTTAGTAGTCGACGAAACAATTTCTTATAAAATCTTTAAATGAAAATTTATTTTAGAAAAAGTATGCATGGGTGACTAGAGAAGCTGCACAACTGCATAAAGTAGGAAATGTCACGCAAGGACAGAAAGGAATAGAAAAGGCATGAACAATCACGTAACGGCATCGAAATCAATCAGGATGTTAATATTGGCCTAGTATTCAAATAAGTTTGATCATTGAGGCAGAGGACTCTATTGTTGACAACATGTTTTTTTATTTCTAAATTTTCTAGAAAATCGGGGGCTTTACTATTCCATTTGATATGGAGGAATTCGATATTATAAATGTTGAAATTATGACACTGTGTCAATGATATGTCTGCAAAAGTGGATGTTTTTTACCTTCCGTCACCTCTAGGTAAGGAAAGTATTGTCTTTGGTCAAAAAAATCGGTGGTGAGTTTTCAATAGATAAGTACGTTTTAAGGTCCCTACAATACGATTTTACTATTTTTACGATGATGTTTGTATGTTTGTTGGTGTGTGTGTGACTATAATTTCAGGCGCGATATCTCCAATACTAGAATTCGGAAAATTACAATTTTTACGTATTCCTCTTCCTTACATCCATATGCAGACTTGATTAGATTTTGGTCATAATTGATCAACCCAAAGTACCCGAATTTAAAGATTTTAACAGTTTTTCTTGAAAAAACGCTGCTAAATATTATTTTTTGGCATTTAAACTCAATCCGGGGACATACTGTATATATAAGTTGGCAAACGTTTTTATTCGATCAAGTGAACGATATAGACTTCGAAGAAATGTGGTTTCAACCACATGCCATACAACAAGCGAAACCATCGATTTAAGACGTTTTCCTGGTTGTATGATTTCCAGAAATGCTGACGTTAATTGGCCGCCCAGATCTTGCACCTTGGCACCATGCTACTTTTTACTATGGAGTTTTGTAAAGTCTACGCTAACAAACCACAAACAATTCCTGAACTGAAAACAGAAATCCAAGGCGTTATTGGTGCAATTGAGCCAACTGTTTTGGAAAAAGTTTTCGAAAATTTGATCAAGAGGGCCAGGGTATGCCAGGCCAGCCGTCATTTGGGCGACATCGCATTCCATAATCTCAACATGTCTACTTTATAAATAAATAAAACTTGCCCAAATAAACAATAATTTATTGTTTAATTTTATAATTAAGTCCGGTAATCACCTCACTGCTTATCGTTGTTGGACAAATTGATTTAGTTGATCAAGAAGTTGTTGCAAGTGGATTTGAGTCTTCTCTCCTTAATCCTGGGCGCCGGAGAAAGTGGGTTGCGTATCATTGTCGCTAGGTGTGATTTATCCCCGCAGTAAATTAGAGCCGGGGGCGTATGGCGGCGTGATTGCGCCCTCTGACGGATTGCGGTGTCTGGGACCCCGAACTTTGCGCTAATAACGTCCCGTGCTCGAGACCAGAGACTCCGACTCCGGCTTTGACTCGATGCTAAATAATAAGGCCAGCCCAAAGCGATGTAGTCATCAGGGAGAATTTGTTACACATTTTTACTTGTCCCGGGATAATTAAGACAGAATAAGGAGCGAAGGAAATCGATGACGGAGGATTTACTTTTTACATTTTCAAATTCTACACCCGGTACACAATTGTCAAATGTATAAACTTTATTATTTCAAACTCTACAGTTTCGACTCCACCTGGGTCTTCTTCAGGAGCTACATATAAATATACAGTTAAAGACAATTTGTACAAATCTGATAACATAGAAAGCAGAACTTACATGAAATTTATTTTAAGTGTGATGATGCATAATAATAATGTAAAAAATGTTTATAAACAACATGGAAATAATCGTGTAAGTGTTAAACATGGTTTAACACAGTCGTCGAAATAATAAATCAATAAATATAAACCATGTATGAAATATACATAGAATATAAATACGTCAAAAATTTAAAAAATATAAAATGTCGTTGTACCACACCCATAACGGACATTCAAAGTAAGTAAGGTAGGAACCTGTTGAATTGTTAAAGGTTGAAGGCTAAGTCAAGGTTGTACTTTGCTTTAAACCGAAAACCCGCCAAATGTTGGTTTAACTGCGCAGGTTATACAGTTGTGCTTGTTGCCATCAGATGTAGAAGAATGTTACTTACTTTTAGTTTTATTTTTGTTGTATTTTAAAATGTTATTATATATTTTACTGATGTGCATCGTGTCCGTTATTAGATTTATGTTATTGTGATCATTGTTTATGTGTAACATTTCAAGTGTTAGCCTCTCGTGTAGATTGTGTTCTGTGTCCAATATTGTTGCCTTCTCAAAATCAAAAACGTGGTTATGAGAATGGGCGTGTTGCACAAGAGCGCATTTGTTAATGCTATTTGGCTTTTTATTACAGTTTTTTCTGTGTTCCTCCAACCTAGTTTTCATGTACCTTTTTGTCTGGCTAGTATATTGAGCTGTACAGTCTTTACAGGGAAAGACTGTACAGCAAGTCTCAATCGATTTGCCCGGATGCTTGCGAAGATTAACTTATTCTATCCAGTATGAATGAATTAATACGTTAACAAATTTGACAGGTCATCCTAGCCACCATTCCAGGTGTGTTTATAACGCCGCCAACGTATTTTGCGGGTCCCAATTACGTTTTATGGATTTTTTGGAGAAATAAGAATATTACTTCAAAACATCGCTAAAGTGCTGTTTCTGAGAAAAAGATTAAAAGCCAATCTGATCTCATTTGTGCAATAAATACTTGTCTTAAGAAGCAAGTTTATCTTGAAAGAAAACATCATTTAACTTTTCATTTATCCGAAACTTAGTAACCACATCTGTTTGATAAATGAATTCATCTCATTCACCCACACATGTTTGCTGCATACAGAGCAGCAGTGCAGTGCAGCTAAGAGCCATAAAACTCTGATCTTCATCTTGCGCTATAAAAACTAGATCGGGTGAATCGTGGCTGGGGCCGGCTAGCTCGCGACACTAATTGAATTTACGGCGACAGGAGCTGTGCCGTAGTCGTAGCCGCAGTCTGGTGGCAGCAGTACTGGTGCTGGTGTCTGGGCGTCCTTGCACCACACGCACACCTGCCATAATTGAAAAACGCCGTCCGTCCGGCTGAATAATTAACCACCACTGCAACGACATGGGATTTCGATTATTTCCTGCACCTACACTGCAGAGGGATATTTACAGCGACGAGGGCACAGAAAAATACTACTTTAAAACTTCAAATTTAAATAGATGTTTCCGAGAAATGTTGCAGGCTATCTAATGAGGTAGTTGAAGTAATTTATCAATGATGTACCGCAACCCAAATAAATTCATTATTCGTCGTAGTCTACAATTAGGGCTCCAAAAAACCAACTGTACTTGATGTTGCGCAAAAAAAAATTGAAGCTACATTCACAAAAAATACAATTTAATTGAAATTATTCATACGTAAAACCCCTTTCCGGGAACCCCATCTTATTAAATTCATACAAAAATTGTTACGGCATTTCACCGTCTACCTGCGTTTTATTATTATTATCTCTTCCCTTCTTTTGTTTCTCACTACCTCAGGAATCCTGGTTACCACTGACCTGCCACTCAGCAATGGCTAAAGAAGCTAGGCGCGGAAGATATGGTCAGGGTAGCCACCCAGGTGGTCGGGGTAACTTTGTGTAGTACGCCTACAGACGAGTACTCAGGGTGAAGTAACATTGTACACACCTGGTACGGGTTTTCACCAAGTAACCAGGTGGAGGATGGCGAGAGGTGAGAACGGAGGGACACTTCCTAGACACTGCGCACCCATATGGGAGGTGCTGCCATCCTTTTAGTTCGGGTACGCGGGGTCACTAAGCCCGAATAGACTGCTGTAGGCCAGTCTACCCCTGCGGGTTTATTTTTATTATTATTATTATTATTTGATACAATGCCCTACAAGATGACCAATTATAGGGTATGGTAAAACTGAGGTAAATATAAAGAAATAATCATGTGATAAATATTAAGGATACAAACTTGATATAGCGTCCATAATGAAACGCGTGTGCTGTTCGCCTCGTGTTTTAATCACGCAGATGCTTTACGTATGTGTATCGTACAATATTTTATCTACGATATAATGAAAAAACCCAATAAATATTTAAAAAAAAACTTTTATTTATGAATCAGGATCACAAAAATGAGAAGATTGCCATCATAACAAAATATTTAGCTAGTTTTAAAATTTTAATCACTCGTTGCCCGGCAACCCGTGGCTAATGAAACCTTGTTACTAAACAACCGTTTTACAAATTTAAAACTAACATCTAAACATCAATTTTACGCACTATCGTAGATAAAATTAATAAAATAATTTTTGATGTCATTAATATTATTATAAAATAAATCAATGTGGGGCTCAACGCTCAAGAATATTGTAGCTAGTGAACATAAAATAAAGAGGTGATTTGATTTTGGGAGCTTGATAATAGAATATCATGTTTTTGGATGATAATCTTGGTACTAGTATCGAAACTTGGCTTCAGATGTGTGGACAGTAAATGAGCCAATTAAGAATTTTAATAATAAAATGACGCCATTGGCACTACGTCTTTAGATATTTATATTGATATTCCTTCCACTGTATGTTATATTTTATTTCAATTATTCATACATGTAAATTCTATCCTAGGACAATATTATATCGTGAATAATTCCTTCACAGAATACTTTAAGTATAGAGCCAGTGCGTGGTACATATATCATCATCGTGCTGGACAATGGTTGGCTAATCCCCATCATTTGACTAATTAAAGAGCAAAGTAAATCCTAATTAAAATGCAGCGCAAACCGAACACGTGGGTTATCGACAGCGAACGACAATTTTTACTTTTTAATGAACGATAGCGCGCGCTCTTTTTCATTTTCCAAACAGCTCGCGATGCACACATGCATATTTGATACGTGCCCTCACCAAACGAGGGTGGCACGCTAGCCAGGGAGGTATTCAATGCAATTGAGGGTGGATACAAATAGAAAAGGAGGAATTGTAATAGGGTGAGATATAGCACGTATAGAAAAACATAAAAAATATACTCAACTGAAAAATGATTATTTAGAAGAATAAACTGAACGTATTTAGGTTTTATTATTTCTAAGAAAAATAGTTTATGAGTATATAGTAATCATATTTTCGTATACGAGCCCAAACTCATAATAATTGGGCCGGTTTACATTTTCAATAAATTATAAAATCTGCACGTTTGCCCCGTTACTAGTTAAGTAGCACTTAGTAATCAGCGGCACTTAAATTAATAAAAACCTTTGCACCAAACCTTAAGTTCCACTTTATTTTTACAAGGTGAGGCTTATATTAAGCCGTACTTCATTTAATGCTCAACTGCTTTAAGTTAAGAGTTAATATAGTAGATCAAATTTATTCACACAATAGATGACGGGAATATAGCAAAGATTTCGATGATTTCGATTGACAAATAGAAAAATATTGGAGTTGGCGTTTTTATGCAACTCACAAATATTGGTTAATTTCCAAGTGTACATTTTGCAGGAATGCATTATTTAATTGTGTCGCGAATAATTGTGAAACTGCAGAAGCTATGGCATTACTCTGAGAATATAATTCCTTAGTCACGTGACATGTTTTCCGCCAATCAACATTCAGAATCTCCCTAGCTACGCGTTTATTACAGCGATGATAAAAAACAAAGAAATAAACACCGTATTTATAGTCGTTACTAAGGGATTTGTTTTCTTTATTTATGACATTGACAGTTAATTTTGAGTATAAAAATAAATAATAACAATAATTCAAACTCCGAAATATTAAATAAAACACGTAAGTACCATGTTTTAATACAATATGAATATGTATATCAAAAGTTAGGTTAGGTTAGATTGCAAAAAATCATTATATTCTCTCATTAAATATAAGCTCGTGATATGATTAATAATCGAAGATATTGCTCGTGAAACCGGAGCAGCACATTTCAACTCGTCCTTCGGACTCGTGAAATCTGCAGCTCGGTTTCACTCGAGAATATCATCGATGATAATCATATCACTTGTTATATTACGTATGACAATAATTTGTAAAATAATAAGAACCATAGGCACATATATCAAAATTTAGTACATTGTAATACTTTCCTTAAAAATATATTTTATAGATAATGGATTCACAAGATTCAAACAACTCTCAAGATAAATATGTAACGACATTTGGTAAATGAAATGTCATTTCACAAAAGTGAATATAGAAACAAATATAAAATCAAATTCCCTAGATACGCGCAAGTGACACTTAATAAAGTTTTTTTAAGTGAAACTCGTGCAAAGGTACTAATATATAAGTGTAACTTGTATAGTGCAACGGTACAAACGGGCATGAAATTTCTACACAATTATTTCAGCTTCATTAAATATAGACTTAAATTTTTTAAAAACTATGGGCCAAGTGACTGGTGATATTAGCTCGACCTGCATTTTAAGGTGCATCTTCTAGTCCAAATTTAGCTTCTACTGAGAACCTTTACTTTTGGCACAATGAAAAACAACATCGTAAAAATCTACTGCATATTTTTTAAAATTTCATGCAATGTACTAAGAAATGAAGTAACATGAATAATAGATAGGTGTGCGTGTAGAAATATTTTTTCGCTGGTTAGCATTAAAAGTGTGATTCCATTGTCTATTAATTTTTAATAAAATCATTAAAATTTGTTTTTACTTAGCAACCCTCTGTAAATAATGGTAACAACGACAGAAATAACATTGTGTTCAATACCGCAAAAATGCAGATTCTCTGCCTAGAGTAAACACTACCACGGTACTGAATCTGCTACTTTTTTTACCTTGTTAAACAAGTAACTATTGTCTATTGGACAATATTTGTATTTGTCCAGAATTTAAATATTTTTGTAGAAAACATTTTAACTCACCAAAGAAGCGGAAAATCGTAAAATTGCTGACTTACCTGAAACAGGAAAAACATGTATTAGTTTTAAATATCTAAATACCAAAATGAAAAGATTTAAAAGTGCATCATAGTTACAAATTGAAATTTATAATCCAATTTAGCTAGTTGCAAAGGTTTCAAATATACAGATTTACAAGATTATGGACGTGAACAAATCAGCAAATTTTATATTAAATTAGAATATTGTTAACCCTAGAAATAAAAAAAATCTAATCTAATTACATGTCAAATTATTATGTATTGCTATTAAAATTTTGATTCTTATGTTTTAGTTAAGGGTCCCATAAAATTTAAGTTTGCACATTATTCTTCTATACCATTTTACTATCTACTTGTACTATGTAGGTTTTCAGGTGACTTATTTTATAATTCTTCCATAGTTCTTTAACAAGGTTATAAAATAGTGAACCACAATCACAATATAGAGAATATGTCCAGTAGCGACACTCTTGTCGGAACCTTTGATGTTTGGAAGTAAGATTGCACCGCACAACATCCCTAAGAAAAAACCAGCGTCAGTAAGTCAAAAAGAGATAAATAAGTAAATATCCCCTACTATCTACTTGCTACTAGTATCCCTAAGTCTCCCCCTGGTAGATATCGATCGCTTTAGTGTATTGATAAACGTTTTTGCGGCGAACGACCAACCTACTTCTTCATTTCTATTAATAATTGCAGTTCGATAACGTCACGTCAGGCGACGACGACGGGCGTCGTCGATGACAGCCTATCTCCCCCGGGAGGCGGCGAAGGGAAGAAACATGATTGCCACAGCACCGGGGTGAATGGAATCATTCATACCGCGGTGATAACAGGCGTCATTCACAAGAAAGGAGAAAGGAGGAATTTACTTGATAGAAATATTGTTTCAATGTAAGGAACAATAGATGTGGTTGTTATAGCGTTAAAGTATATTTTGAGCATACTAAATATAAAATATCGATTGAGGTAGTGCAGTGGCATAGTGTTACCACTTGGGATACCAAAGGTCCTGGGTTCGTGGTATGTGCCCAAATTAAATCACAATTTCGACGAGGAGTCACCAAGCCTGGCCCCTTATTCTTGAGCGTTCGTAATTACATTCGTATTCGCATTCGTTTTCATGATAGTAGTGATAGTAGTCTTGTAATATGCTTCATTATTTCATGTAAAAAAATAGCGTTGGTTAAGATAGGAGTATAAATTCTGGCCTTCAATTGGTCAGAATAAGGCCCGGATTAGCACATCTTTACGCCCTAGGCCAAAGTTCATGATTGCGCCCCCTTTCAATATATGCCGGATGTCTAATATTTTGTGGACCATAAGAATGATGTAATAAAATTTTCATGTAGTTAATTTCTGCCTTATTAATTTCAGAACAAAAAACGTTCAGACTTAAAAGCTGCATATAATGTGACAAAGTTTCTGACCCAGAATGTAAACAGTTCACAAAAGCGAAAAAATATATGATTTAGACCAAAATCTAATGGATTCTTTCACTATAAGAATAAGATCGAAATTCAAGGTTTCAAAATTTTCTGAACGATAGTATTTGAATTAGAGCGTAAACGAACAGAACGGTAATGTATGTGACAGCTGAACTCAATCAGTCTCATCTTTTGTGAAACTCTATTGAATAACTTTGAATTACATCTTAACATGAAAGTTAGTAGAGCTTCTTTCATATAATACTAACGTCTTAATAACTAATGGTTGTAGAAATTAATTTTCACCAAAATTATCAGCGTTAACAGATATGAAGACATACAAAGTTCGACGTAAGTTAGTTCGTAGTAAATGCTCTTATTTCTCGTACGTACACTCTTCGTAAGCCTAAGATACTCATCGGATTCTGACAACTTTATCGTATGTTACAATATAACTTTGATCAAAATACTTATTTGCTAATGCTCTTATTATTAGAGGACTCCATTGTATTTTTAACTTTTTGGTATTTTGGCTTCTTTAAAAACGTTACAAGTGATTTGCAGAATTTGAATCCTACAATAATGGGCGATGTGTAATAACAAATCTTTATATAAACATATCAGGATCCGCTTCATAACAAGCAGTAAGTCAAACGATGCCTAGCAACAAATATGAAGGACTCAAATCGAAGATTTTTTTGTTATTCCTAACTCATTGGTATCATAATCCATTGAAACTTTGTACATTCTAGTCAGTAAGTGCGAAATATAAAGTATTATCTACCTGCTTTCCAAATCGGATAAAGATGATTCTTGACATTGCATATAAAAATGACACGGATGTCCAATGTCATGTACACTGACATAGTTCAAAACTATGCCCTATTCTCTACAATACTGAACATGGTATATAGTTTCATTTTCAGTGAATTCTAAGCCACACGAACACAGTGAATTTTTTTGAAATAAAACTCCCATCTCTTTGTTACTTACTACGTTATGACTATCCTTTGCATCACTGTTTTTATGTTTTAATTAACGCAGATCTTCTTGTGAATAATCTCACTTTGTGTTTTCCCTTTCACTTTGTTGTTCACCCCAAGTGAAAACGCCACTGCGTTTTGTACCTGTATTGCAACAAGCAACACATGAGTTGTCAAAGTCAGCAACAAGCTACCTGGCCACAATTACCCGGACTATCGGTCACTTCAGGCGGCCCGGACGATCCGGACAACAAGTTAATTGCTGTATCAGACGTAATTACCCGCAGGACGCACACAGACCAGGTGTGCCCGTTCAACACCCCCGTGGATAGGATAGATAGATTTATAGAAGGATCAAGATACAGAAACAGCAGTAATGGGATAAATTGAGAAATAGATAAAATGTAGAAGAATTAGTGGATCTTAGGCCTAGATAGATGTATGACGTGTAGATGACTACATGGTAATAGATGAAATAAAAATAATAATAAATCTTTTATTTCTGCAGAAACATTACTGTATATAGAACACGTCGCAAGTAAGAATTCAAAACATAAATTCATTCACATAATAATAATAATAATAAATAACTTTATTGACAAACGTCAAAGCCGTGGTTCAGCCAAGGCTGTTCTACTACCTAACCAAACGATTACAAAGAAATATATTCAAAAATCAATTACAAAATAAAGATTCAAAAATTCATACAATAATTTTAGTAATGTAGTATTACAAAGAATAAACTAAAACAGTATATACCGAACTAATTATTAACTTGAGCAAAAATGTACATAAATACACAAAACCTGTAGAAGATCAAACCATAAAGTTAAGCAAATTTTAACTGAAAAAAAAATTTAGGGCAAAAATAGGAGTTATTATTTTAAGGTACGGAGCACCTCTTTTACGTTATTTTTAAATGAATCATAAGAACATTCTCTGAGGTTATATGGTAACGAATTATAAAGTATAGGAATCAAATAAGAAAAAGAGTTTTTATATTTTACCTTATTAAAAGAAGACACAGCGTTTAACTCGTTGCCATATTGATAAACATACTCGTAAAATTTTAAATGGTTCTTTATAATTTTTAACAGTCGACACTGAAAGACAGATTGAAATGTAAATTATTAAGTTTGATCCTATTTCTCAAAAATTTTAACGAGCCGTTTTGAACCTTCAGGAGTGTTTATGAATATGGGTATAAGAGACCGAAAACTAGAAAACTCAATTTTCCAGAAGTACTGAAAAAGCATCAAAAGAAGGGAAGAACAAGAAAACAACAAACTAACAAATTAAGGAAAATAAAGAATAAAGTACAATAAAGCGACAGGGAAAACAAAATGCATCTACAAGGAAGCAAAATTAAGAAAATGTTATTAATATTGCTATGAATAACAGCTATAGTAATAATCTATAATGTGAAGTAATGAAGTTTGTAATATTTCAAAGGAGGAATACCATACCAAGAGTACAATAAAGAATGAGAAGAACAATTCTGAAAACTGGGGATACCAAGCTTCATATCCAGGATTTAATTTGAAATTATTAAGAAAAATCATAATCTGTGATCAATAAGGTTAATAAAAGGTAAACACGGTTAGTAGGATGGGTAGTCTATAGAAACACTGGTAAACAGGATATACCTAAATAATAAAAAAAAATTGGAAATATACGTTTTCGGTTTTCATAAACTGTGTTGAATTGTATCGAACAGATTTTTGTGCAAATGCGATCACGTCTCTTGTGGTTAGAGCTGCATTTGTCTGTTTTCTCTGCTTACATTTCCCGGAATTCGCGAATAAAAGTAATTAAAAGTTTTGATGAGAACAACGCTTGAGGTCAACCGACAGCTGCAGTTTAACTTACACGCCGCCAGCCTAACTATGAAGCCTTTGATGTAAATTTGAAGAATCGTCCCCGACTTTTTGATTAACTATTTTCTTTACAGACTTCCAAAGAAATCATATTCTCGTTTCCTTTATATTTAGTAGCAGGAAATGCATGTTAATTGAATGAATTTTTATTTCTTTGATAACAACTTCAATACGACGAAATTGTGTTTTTCTACTGCAATTATGAATTTTTAATATTGTTGTTTGCGAGGGTTTTTATTTAACTTTCCAGTCGTATTTAATATAGACTATGCTCAAGTTAAAACAATAATTAACGTTTTTCAGAGCACCATTATAGTGAATTCTGCCTGTTTACTAAGAATTTTTATTTTAATTTACACAATTCTTTAGAGAAATTTATGCTAGGAACTTACAAATAATTCTTGTATGTTTTTAATTAATTCCCTTTTTTGCCTCCGTCCATATTACAAATTAATTTAATAATTAATATCATATTTTGGGTAATTAATTATAAACTTTGTAAGGGTATGAACGGATATTCAGAATAAAGAGCTCTATTGAACGAGTAAAAAAAGTGTCTGTTTCTATTTAAATTTAAAAAGTTGGTATCCATATATTGAGAACCATTGGTTGAATTCTTTTTTAGTTCATCATTGAAATACCCATGGAAAATAGAGATTCTTTGCTAATTTAACCAATTTCGTATCCCTTATAGTTCTCGAGCAAAAAATTGCAAAAAATCTTAAGTACCTATATATCAAGAACCGATGAGAAACATTATTTTTAAAATTCCGCTTTTCAATCATTACGAAAAGGGATGACCGTGCTGTATGGCCACTTATTAAAAAAGTCGCAGGGTTTCTATTTTTGGGATGATTTTCGATATTTTCATAACTAATTTCTGCAGTTTCAATGCATGCAAAATTAATTTTGCTTATTGAATCAGATGTAGAATTTTATGCTTTACAACTTTTATTTGAAGCTTTTTTATTTAAAACAAGTACGCCGACTCGCTATTTTCTTAGAAATATGTAAGTGCAGGCCCCTTTCACTGCGGGATTTCGAGCAAAATCCCAAAAACCCGACCTTTGAACCGGCCCTGATTTAAAGATATGCAATTTTTTTAAAATTTGTACTAATTGAATAACTATTGATGATCCTAGGTAATTTGTAAATACAAATATCAAAATATTTATTCGTCTAAGTAAATAAAGGAGTAAAAACTAGAAATTCTTTTATTTTTCTTGTATTTACTGCCCATATACGAAATTGGTCGTTATCGTTAGTAGTATAAGTAATGAATTAGTGAAATATATTGTAAAGCGATCGGTAAACCGTCCCTGTAGACTTCATGCATATAACATAACGTGTAATTCCTAATGCATCATGCACTGTCTGTGCGACTGATACCTTCATAATAAATTGATGTACTCGGTTCTACTCCAGACAGCGTATATTGTTTAAATTACAGGTTATAAGTTTACAGTTATTTTATCGATCTTTAAAACGCTTTACTAATTCACCGCGATCAATCAACGGCGCTTTCACAAATTTTATTTATGGTTCAATTACATATCGTTCCTAATTTCAAGAGTGTCCTGGTTGGGCAGCATTTGTTCTGCACTAAGCTAGGCTGACACGGTAACGCACTATACGTGTCCATGTCATGGCAGCCGAATTACGCGCCCTGCATCCTGCATTTCTGCACCACGAAAATTGGATTTTGTCGGCGCTACTCTTGCATGCTGAATTAAGTAACTTTTAATGTAGATTTTTTCACAGTAATTTGATCGTACAGTTACTAGCACAGATACCTGAAGGTACTTTAATTTTTTTGGCGGCCGCTAAGACAATTATAATCCCTTATAACAAAAAAACATCATTCCGTGGCGTATTAACCTAGTTTGGCACCAAAAGCCCTTGCGCCGTTCGCTTCTTTTTTATATATAATACGCCGAGAGCATCCTACTACAAAAGAAAGGTCCGGGGTTCAAATCCCAATGAAGTCCATGTCCACGACGTCATCAATCGTGACCATATAATTCAAATCGACAGAGGGAGAGGGAATTGATGACGTCATGTTGTCGGGTGAAATCGGGCGAAATCTAAATTTCCGTAGTATTCATACAAATAAAAACTGCAACCAATACATAGTATAACACCGTGTGGATATTATTATCCACCAAAATTCGAAGACATTTATTTCGTAATAATAAGTCAATTGAATAATTATGACGTAATATCAAAACTGACAGTACTTATTGTGTCAGTTTTGTTATTAATAAAAATTCGCAGTATACATATTTATTTAGCACTAATAAATATGATATAATATATGTCTTTTTATTGTCCAAAAGCAATATGTTGTAATAATTGTCGGTAATCTTACATTAGTCATCTTTGTAATAGCAAAATGCACAATATAATACCAAGAATTAACAAAACTACCAACACACAACGAAACACAAATTGTACACACGAAACCCATCGTTATCAGATGATTGACAGAATGACACTAATATTCAAATAATTCAAATATTTGAAAATGGCATTTGTTATCGCGGTTACAATACCGTGTCTTTTTCATTTTGTGCCGTCGGTCGATTGGAGATAGCGTATACCTCTCTGAAACACAGACGATAATGAGATAACGAATAAAAGTCTCGTATATATCATGTGTGTATGACAAAGATGCTAGATAAAAGTTTAGTAATTCTTGTCTCAGAAATTGATGACCTGGGGATCAACTCGGAGAAAATACTATTATAAAATGTCAGTATGCCAACACTTTATACTTTTGGGAATGACTGTTATGAAAGGAACAAGAACAAGAAACCAAATTTGAAATATGTCGTCGAGTATACAGACACCTTTACAGTGTAAAAATATAAATAGGGATACTTTGATTGTATTTTAAACGTAGACATATATAAGTACAATATTTTAAAAGTTACAGTAATATTAACATTTTTATAAAGTAAATGAACTATTTAGCAGGATCCTCTCGGGCGATATGATAATCCAATGCAATCTTGGTGGAAATTGTATCTGTGTATAGCTTTAGTGTGCCGCGTACTCGACCGATGCGATGTCTGTTTACTCCAACATGCTACACAGCCACCAATTACCGGAGAAATTGTCAGCATGCACTACACAGCACAATGTCAATGTTATAATTGTTCTACAGCGGAGCCAAATTGAATCCGAGTGGAGATTCAAAGTAATCAATTCCCTCAGAGCATCAATTTGTTTCGTGTAACTTACTAATTTTACATATTCCACTATTTATTTATTTATTTGTTGTTTAGACTAATGTATTACAGACAACAATCCAATTACAATATCTCAGTATAATAATGGTATAAACATTTCAAAACATTTAAACAAATAAAGTTAATCTTACTTAACTCATACATTTAACATATTATTCAGTTCTTTGATTAAGGTATTGAATATATCTAAAGTTTCACTTTTTTCTACATATATATTTGAGACTAATATTACTGCGTTCAAAGCTGACAACGCACAACTGCAAGATAATTTCATGTCTTGAGCTTAGTTCATCATCAGGAACACATATATTATATTCAACACAAGTTCTGGTATGTCTGTAGCATACATTGTACAATTTTATGTATGAATATGAGTTTATTTTTTTCTCTCCTTCCATGCAGAGATTATGTGAAATTCATTCAATTTACAAATTTTGGGTAAACATTATGCTCATTGTAATAGAAAATCTGAAGAAAAGTTTTTGGATTTTTTCAATCGTACTGAAGGGGATATTTTTCGCCACGCTATCATAGCGTTGTTTTGGGATCCCACTCCAGGAATGGACCCTTGTGATACACCGGATATTGCAATATATGATTCTGAACTTGTATTTTACCATATATGATACGACATAATATGTTCTATTTTCTAGATAAGAATTTATTAAGGTTATCGTGTCTCGCTGAATATTGAAATTATTTAATTTTTATCTCGATATTTTGTGATTGATCTTATCGAATGCGTTCGTCGTATATTACATCCATTTGTAGTCCAATTTTGATGCTTTCGCTAACATCATGGGAAAAGGTTAATAAGTTAGATACATTGATATATATATATATATATATATATATATATATATATATATATATATATATATATATATATATATATATATATATATATATATATACATATAAGTCAATTCAATGTAAGTCTATTCTAGAACCGTTGTAAGTTTATCTACCTCATTTTTTGTACAAAAAAATCTGATTTGACAAATCCAGCCTTGCGTGTTTCTAAATTTTTTATCTGGAACCGCCTAACTGACAGCAGTGCGAGCAATTTGTCTGATAGAAAGAAGTTGTAAAGTTTGAAACTTGATTTATTTCACGTTAAAGTAATTTTATTTGAGTATTCTGCGACTCTGCTGTAAGAATGTTTGAGTCTCTTTAAATTCCTTGCGCCATTTGTCATACGTCGCTGAGAACGTCTGTTGCTTTTAACCGGAGGCATATTGCCCATGGTTAGAATTATGAAACTGTTTCGTTATAAAGCTGACTTGTTTTGATTCCAAAAAATTACTATTTTGTTTTTGAGAATGAAGAAACATTTCAAATTATAACTTTTATATCCATTCCGACATTTAATCGAAAAACTAGTATGTTAGTAAACTAATTAACGGATTTTATGTAAGAATTTGAAAAATATATACCACCCTTGCCTCTAGAAAATTATAATCTGAAGATACGATAAATAGGTAGAATTATACTTGACAAACATGTACAAGCGTTCCAGAGTATCAGTTAAGTTAACAACGCCCGCTTGGTATTAGCGAATAAGAGGTGATCTTTGGTTAAAAGAATTTCAGACGTACATTCGAAGGAAATATTTTTTATATTGGTATTTTTCGTGAAAACCATGAAAACTTTAAACAGTATAATACTACTTTTGTAATTTTAAGAAAGATATATATTAATTTTTTTTGCAGTTTCCATTAGTAGTTTAGAATTAGTATTATATCTCAAAATATCTTATTACTTTTATACCCGAATGTACCAATAAATGTCTAGGTGCGACGTTGCCACAGTTATTCTTCAACATTGAAATATGACACTTGTGTATGTGCTAGTGCGAGTGGTACAGTTAAAAAAAAACTTTTCTACGGAAAAATAAAGAAAATTAATCTGTTACAGTGTTTGATATTAGCTTTTAACTATGTTAAAAATATAAGTTATTGCAAATATAAACTTCATTAGATATTTTTTTTTTAATTTTGAACATAGAACAAGTTGTCACTCGAGTGACAACTACCTTGTCAATTCTTAACTGGAATATACATTTTTAAAATTTTGAATAATTATTTGTATTATTTTCTACTGACTCCTTTTAACAATAGAAACAAGAATTAAACTAGAAAGTAGCATGTAGACAGAAAACATATTTCTGTTTGCAATGAAAACAAATAAAATACTGTTTGATTGAATAAATAAATATATCATCACGTTATGTCGCATGTCCCGAAAGAGTACTTTTATGAATAAATCAAAGATATCCCGCAGTAAACTTTGAAAATACAAAACTAAATTTTCTTTCATATTACATCAAAAACGTTAGCTTTTAAAAGCTTTATAATGTGGCAAAATTCTAAACTCTTGTTTCACGATAATAACCAAACTTGGTACTGAACTTCAAGCGGCAAAGAAGAAAACTCCTGCGAAATTCCTGCGTCTAAATACCTACAACAAAGTTTCCTGCAAGTAGCAACAGACGCTGAAACTCGGAAACAACGAGTAACATTCAAACATTGCTGCAGTGCAGCGGGAATTCATGCTCGGACAAAGAAGACTCTCTAGTCTCTAATTAGGGTGTCATTGCTATCCAATTAAACATATTCATAAAAGGAAATAGTTAGCAATGGACGAAGACAAATAGACAACGTTCCAGCAATGAATATTTGACAATAATGATCTTGAAAAAAATCAAATGATGTTCAATAAACGGGTTTTACATTTTCAAAAAATATTTTAAATAAAGGTTTATGTAATATTTTTTATAGTAATAACAAAATAATTTGTGTTTATTTTCATAAATAATTTGCATCAGAAATAGGCATGAAAAAAATACCCCACTCCTGTGACGTTATATTACATACAGCACGTCATTCATAGCCAATAGGAAAACAGTTTTTCAATAACATACGTTATATAAAAAATCTGACGTAACCAGCACATTACCTTGCGTCAATTCTGTGTATTGTGTACAGAGTGATCCAGAATAACTGAAGGTTCCACCTCGTTCTAATTTTTTGTTTGCCGCATCGTTGTAATAGTAAAATAAGATTGACAGATTACATTGGCGTACATATTTCTATTTTCATTATTCCTCGCAGAACGAAAATATACTTACAAAATGCTGTGATATATATATATATATATATATATATATATATATATATATATATATATATATATACATACATACCTGCATATTTACTAATGCTGGAAATTATGTATGTTAAATTCCTTTTCATATAACTATTGTTCTCTTTACAATTTTAGTTTTAAAACATTATTATTAATTTGAAATTATATTAAGTTCCTTTCCATATAACTATTGTTCTATTTACAATTTAAAGGTATTTTTTGAAGAAAACCTATTTTGAGCGATGTTAAATTCCTTTTCATATAACTATTGTTCTCTTTACAATTTTAGTTTTAAAACATTATTATTAATTTGAAATTATATTAAGTTCCTTTCCATATAACTATTGTTCTATTTACAATTTAAAGGTATTTTTTGAAGAAAACCTATTTTGAGCTTTAAGTAAACTGCCATTCCGGTTATCCGATTGACACCAAAATTTATGGTTCCATATTAGAATAAGATAGAAATACATGGTTTCAAAAGTTTCTGAATGATGGTATTTTAGTTACAGTGCCCAGAAGATCCACACACACATACACACATACATACACACACACACACATCACCCACAGACATGATCGTGAAAATGTTAAAATTGGATTATAAGGAGCTTAATACGTGGTCATTTACCAAAATCGAGATATGCGATTTTTAGTACGATCCTTATAACTCCCTCACCAAGGGTAGCGGGAGGTAAAAATCTAAATATAAATAAAAGTACAATTTTTAGTGTAGAGTGTAGGTATACATGAAATGTTAAATACAATAGGGCGCGAGTAGTGATAATTTTTTTAAAATTTAATACTTAGAAAGCATATGTATAAAAATTCTTGCAACAAGTCTATTACATTCTACAATAAAAGGGGTGATCATATTTTTATTATAAGCAGATTGAAAGACTGCTGAACCGTTCAAGTTGGAGTTACGGCAGAGGAAAGGCCAAAATAAACACATATTTTTGTTACGTTTCTGAAATCTGCCAATTAAAAACTTCGCCTCTTTATAAGCCATCTCTATAGTCTTCACCTCTTCACAATCCCCCTCCCTCTATACCTGTCTTTCAATCCGCGTTTCATTCAATGCATCACGATGCTAGTTGTGATGGTAACGAGGTTCAGGGACACGGGAGGTCAAGCAGCATCACGAATTAGACCGATGGGCGATAGCGCACGTTCTGTGGGGCTCCAGTGATAACCGACATCTACAACGAGCGCTGCTCTCACGCCTACGATGCATCGCATCTGCAGATGTAGATGCATTATTCAAGCGCGCAAACACTCGCGTGAATTTTCACTATCGGTTTATGTGATTTGTAAAGAGGTGGATTTGGGATGGAGAAGATGTGGTGGTTAAACAATAATTTGATAATGGACTATCATTCTAAAGAGTGTGCAGGATAAATTCTGGACACCTATATACAAACGTGGCCAAAAAAACCGGACATGTAAAAAATAGTTTTTATCGACTTTATTTATTAAGAAAAGTTACTAAAACAGAAAAATAACAAAATTATTTTTCTTTATTAAAATAGGTTTTATAGCGAAGGTACGATTTATTTTGAGTAAGTAATAATGTGCATTGCCTCCCCGAACTGTAAAGACTTCTACCACATGGTTTGCTAAACTTTCAATTCAGTTGGTAAATCTTCTTGCTAATAATTTTGCCATTCTTCAGAAAGAAGTACAGTTATATATTGAATTGTTTTAGGTACGGATTATCGATGCTGAATTCTTTGCCTTAACGTAATCGCATATTTTTCGCAGCAATTTAAATTAGGGCTGCGCTCCTACCATTGTAATAATCGAATATTTTAAATGCTGTTTTGTTATGTGTGCAGAGTTAGGACGCATGTTGTCAACTTTTAAGATGAAATTATCGAGAACTAATGGAGTCTTTATGTTCCTGCGCAAAACATAGCCGCTATAGTTGACATGCTACGATCAAAGCTGGGCAAGCAACGGACATCCTAGGACTTAAACAATATTTGCATAACCTTCAGCGAACGAATTCTGCAGAAATTTCAATTTTATGAATATTTGCCACTTGGCAAAAGACTATAGCTGGTAGTACGACCTATTCTTGTAGTGCAAATATTGCTATAAATCGATGTTTAATCGGGTTTGCAATGCATAGTATTCCTGATATTCGTCATTTGATGTATTCTTCTATTTGATAATAATGCCCAGTCACATTTCGGACAGTACTTCTGGGAATAGCCAAGCTACAGTGATGTTTTGAATAATGTGATCATCACCTGAAGTTTCTGTTCAGGTTGTATTTTCCGAGTAAATTGTAACAAATTTATTATTGTAACTTTTATAATTCATATTTTTACACTGTAACTTATGTCAAATTGACATTTAATTAAATACTTATAAATTGAGACATGTTTCTTTGCTTATAGCCTACTTCAAGTTAGTTTTTTTTTTCACCTTATACTAATCTAGAAAATCAAATCTCCACAATTTGAAACTATAGTAATAACTTTGATGTTAATAATAAAAACTGGGCCCAACTGCATTAGAATCGCCACTCTGAAGTATTACGGGAAAAAGTTATTTATAGTTTTGAATCGCCGACTTTTTTCGAAGTTGATTCTGGATAACTGGGTTATCGCTTGGAAAAACCAGATTGGCAATGATTTATGTTGCAAAAAACAAGTGTGAGAAACAATATGAAAAGTAGTAGAGTTGTAGGGGTTCACAAGTATGCTTATTTATAAATTGAATTTAGCAATTTCACTAATAGAATCCGGACGTTCATTTCATTCCATTTGGTGGCATCGGAACAAAACAAACAAATCCTAAGTTACAAAGGCAATTAAAAGAGCTGAAAGAATACTTGTAGAATCGAACAGTGTAACAAATTCGATTCAAAATGAAATGGAACAAAAACTTGTCCGGTGTTCAAAGTACGCCAATTTGATGGCTGTGTGCCAGCGCACACGAACGACCGTTTACGTATTTCATTGCGTCGGGCGACGGCAAAATTGCAAGCAAGCGTAAGCGTACTCTTCGTGAATACGTGGTGTGTAAGTCGACGACCACTCCATCGAAAAATTGCTGCATCGAAAAACCTGGACGTCGAAATCCGACAGAGAGACGCGCCCATAAGACATCATTGAAAATGTCGGGTCCTGTTGGTTACAAATTAAACAACGATTTTATCGTGAATAAGCCTAATATTATAATAATGACAATCGCCAGGGTATATTATCCATTTTGATTTTATTTGCAAATTTTGGTAATGACGATATATCTGTTCTATGGGTCACGATTCACTGTTTAAATTTTTAAACTTGCATTTTGATGGTTATAACCACGGAACACAACATTAAAATTGCCGCCAGTTTCACTTCAAACATACTTCCTTCAACACTATCACACTTTTCCCAACGTATCTTCAACTGTGCCATTCCGTCAAAAAAATATTTTTTTCGAAGATCTGCAAAATAACTGTCAACAGCATACGTTAACTCCTCATCTGATGCAAATCTTCTTCAACTTTATGCGCTTTGTGAACCTTGCGATTGTCATGCAACAACAATTTCTTTTATTAGCATGAATTCGGAAGGTTTCTTCCTGGGCAAGTTTTAAGTTCTGAATAGTTTTACCCGTCATTATCCCAAAAAAATGTTGCCATCAACTTTTTCGCTGAATATTGTGCCTTGGCCTTTTTAGGCGGAGGGGAGCCCTTATGAATCCACTGCATGGTAGGCAGTGCTACACCCATGTTTCCATCTCCAGTCACAATCTTCGAGAAAAAGTCGCTGTCATCTTCCAAAGCATTCAAATTTCCTTGCGAAATTTATTTCCTTGTCTGTTTCTGCCCCGGTGTAAGCAGTCTGGGTATCCACCGTGAAGGCATCTTCCTTATGCACAAATCATCGTGCAAAATTTTCTACTAGTTTCAGATAAAGACAGCTCCTTGGCAATAACAGAAACCTTCAACCGTCGATCTGTAAGCACCAATTTTTCAACTTGTTGAACATTTTCTGCAGTTCGTGCTTTAAGTGGTCGATCAGATTTTGAATCATCCTGTATCGAATCGCGCCCCCCTCGAAACTGTTTACACCAAAATTTTACTTTAAAATAACTTCGGGCATCTTGCCCACACACGGTCACCATTCGCTCATGAATAATTTTAGGACCATTGCCTTCTTTTGTTAAGAATTTTATAACATTTCGATGCTCCAATTTAGTTTCACTAATTTTTTAACCCAAAATTTTACGCTAAACTGTAATAAATAATACGATTTGAATGCAACTTACTGTATGACCTTAAAAATGACAACGAATCCATCGTTCGTCTTTTGTTTCATGGCTAGGTAGATTTATTTATAACTGCAAATAAAATAAGTTTGACGTCGATCAGATTCTAGCCCAAATTGTTCGATCCGTAACCGATCATATAACGTCCTCAGGCACGGAAACCTATTACATTATTACATTCCACAAATTTAGATGAACCAGTATGATGATTATTGTCGATATAGGGTCTTTTCGTCGGTGCGACTTTTCGATTCAATTCGACAGCACAGTTGTCGACTGCAGGCAACGTACTCTTCTCTGTGCCTTGTTGCAAACAAACGGCGAAACAGATTAAAGTAGAATGGTCAAGTGCTTACGACAGAGACAGAACAGAGGTGCAGATATTACAGATAACCCCCAGGCTGGTATATGAATTATCAACATCGTGCCACATCAAAGGGGAAGCTGCTTGTTGTCCATTAGCTAAGTGATGACACCCTGAGGTTCCTTCCCCTAAACACTACTATAGTACGCAAATCGCAAATGACATACAGGGTTGCAACAAGGAAAAGACGACATAGGGATTTGAGATGGAAAATCAGTTTCGGTCTGTTTGGTGATTGCGTTTGGATATTACTATGAGCTTTAAGTTGGTACTTTGCTAGTAAACTATAAAGTAAACAATATGTATTATTATTGTTAACATACAAGCATACATAGTTACTGTTTTCGTTTCGTATGTGAAACAACAAGAAACAGGATCAAGAAACACAGTAGTGGTTTGTAATGTAAATTTTAACCCTACATTAGTCGTGGGGGTGACGTACGTCACCCACTCTACTTTAATAAACCCTAGCATCTATTTTTGCAATAATAAATAATTTCCTACTTTCAGATTAGATATTCTGAGTATATCTCTTAACCCGGTTTTAAAATGACGTTTATGGGGAGTTTATTCCAGAGTTAAGTCTTATTCCATGTTTATTATTATATATTTGTGGGTTAAGCTCGTGATAAACTAGATATAGCTATTCCTATGTTAAAAGGAAGCTATTCTGAATTTAACCCTTATTTATTATTGCCGCAGTATCTTTTAGGAATAATAGTAGGTATATACAGAATGTATCACGTAGGCGTTTAACATGGGAAATCAGTTTTTCCGTTCGGATTGCTCCCCTAATTATTTTGGACAAAAAGTTTCAAATGAATGTGTGTAAAGCAAAAATTTCTACATCCGAATCAATAAAAAAAACATTTTGGCTACTTCATAACTGCTGAAATAAAATTTGAAAGTTCACGGAATTACATTTATATAGTATTAGCCACGGAATTAGAAACAAGAGACGAACAAAAGAGTAACGTTTTATACGTCAAATTATTAGTATTTATTTTGACAATCATTATTTTGACACTGACGTAATAAAATGTTACGCTTTTGTTCGTCTCTTGTTTCTAATTCCATGGCTAATACTATATAATTGTAATTCCGTGAATTTTCAAATTTTATTTCTGCAGTTATGAAGCAGCCAAAATGTTTTTTTTTATTGATTCGGATGTAGAAATTTTTGCTTTACAACATCCATTTGAAACTTTTTGTCTAAAATAATTAGGGAAGCAAGGCGTACGGAAAAACTAATTTCCCATGTTAAACGCCTATGTTTCACTTGCCGTAGCTGATAGTGGTCCAAAAGAGTGAGTGGTTGACAACAAGTGCGTTCAATAAGCCTAGCAAAACAAGTAAACAGAAGCAAAATTGGTTGATCGACTTTGCTAGCCTAGCATTTGCTTGATTTGCTCGCCAGCAATTCATTTTTATAATAATAAAATAACAGTAGTATCTCATGTACCCTTATAAAAACTAAGTAAACGAAACAACTGAATTTGACAGAATGGGCGGAGCTAAAATCTTAATTCATACAATTCGTAGATGTAAATTTTATTGAGACATTCACTTCCAGGCTATTAAAGAATTTTAATATCAAAATACATTCATATCTATATTAGGTAATTTGCGTAGTATATGTGTATAGTAAAGGTTGTAGTACGGAGGATAGTGGAGTATATCTGAGTCGTAAATTGCAAATTTGGTGTTGTAGTGCGCGAGCAATAGCTCGAGAGCAAGGTAATTCAAGATATGGCAATGAAAGCATCAATACTCATAAATCTTCCTGAAATATCTCTCCATAAATCACTTCCTTTTGAGGGTGTCGTTTTAAAGGTGAGCGCTTGCTATTTAGCACCCCTTAAACTTGAAAACAATACGTGTCGTGCGCCACTGGTGTCATTAAGCGGGTGCCCTATTGCATTGGCGTACATAGCACTCTAACAATGATCTAAAAACTGTTATAGTATACCTTTTCATCTTTGACACACTATTCTAGTTCTCATTAATGTTTATCGAACTATTAAAAAATATCACTAATTGAATACATCTATAAATAGCGAAAACATGAATTATTAAATCTCAAATACATTTTTGTTGGGTAATAAGTTTAACTAGTTGCCAAAAATTAACCACTTGTTACAAATGTCACTGTTGCCTCACTTCACTCTGCTGGTATTAAAGTAGTTGGACCATGAAGTGAAATCCATAAAATCTTAATAGTCTTTGACGTACAGCTAGATTATGTATTGCTCGATGTAAATCCAAAATTGACCAGTTCCGATCGGAGTTATTGAACTTGAATATTTAACATGGCGAGTATAGGGAATCTCAAGAAATCATTGACATAACTGCCTCTAGAATCCTGAAAACCCATAAACTTTTAAATATAAATGAAGGACTGAGAAAAAAAACATGCATACCCATCTAGTTTCAAAGATAACAAATTTAATTGGAAATTCATCAGATATTTTCAATCTCTGAAATTTTCACGCGCATTGTTGGTAACACGTTTTGAGAAACATTCGCTATGATTTCTAACTTTCGGCATTTTACTTAATTTTATTAACCTCGCGATCATAATATGCAAATAGCACTGTGACTCGAAGCTGACAGGCAACTCTTGAGTTTGTGTACATTGTTCGGCACGGAATCAATAGATGGCATGGCTCTCATGAGTCAACTACCTTAAGGCTATGTCCAATGTCGCATTTTGGCATCGAATAAATTAACTGAATGTTTTGTATTAATGTATTTTGTGTACATGAATCTGTAAGATCTTACTGTAAGTGTGATGATGTCCATATTATTTTATATGTATTACATTTTTAATAAAATAAAAAAAAAAACATCCCCATATGCTCCAAAAGAGAGTAAACTCCCAAAAGTCAAGGATATAGAATATGATGATGTATATAAATCAAAACTAACACACATCACAGACTAATATTTTTGTTATAATTATTACCACAACCTCTGACTTTAATTATACTGACACTAATATTTTTGGTCTGAATGTACCCTTAGGGTTAATTCTTCGCGATACGGCACTGCTCGTCGCATGTTGACCGCTAATAAAGTTTTGCTGAAGATACAATTTTTACGGGAGGCAGGCGGAACTCAGATAGCGCGTTTTACGGTCCCAACCTAAACATGGACTTTAACGGAACTTTTTCTGTAGTGTTAGCACGTCGCTCCACCTGATTGAAGAACTACTTCGCTTAATCTAATCAAACGGGCTCATTTGACATGGGAAACGTCCACTTTATACTCCTACAACAACCTATTCTATACAGTACATTACCCGTAAAATAACTAACCTTCCCATAAATTGAGCGGATATTCTATATTCTATAACTGTTGATAAGATTATCGACATTTCAAATTCTTTCAAATAGATAAATAAATAAATGTAACATGTGTATCTCTCGTAATCTCTTTGGCCTGGAAAGTTATACAAAATGAATTTATAGATAGGTACAGTTATTTGCAGATAGTGGAATCAATTTTGAAGATTTTTTTTTTAGGTCCAAGAAAATATTTCAAATTTAATAATGTTATAAACATTCATCACAAAACTATGAAACCCTTTTTGATATGTGGTTGACATAAACATATCATAAAATGAGATAGAAACAGTACAACTTCATGTAAGTATAACTTGTATTTCCCACCATTATATTTGATAAGTTAGCAAGACAAGCGAGATATTTGTCGCTTGATTTGCTCGCCAGCAATATTTATTGTGGCTTATGAAATCTATTCTGTTTTGTCAATGTTTTGTTTGTATTGTTATATTTGTTCATGTATATATTTGGACTATGTTTTGATAAAGGTGTCAATTTGGCGTTTTGGCTTATCATGTTTAAATATATGTATGGTTAGGTGGAAGACCAACCTTTGGCTGAACCTCCCCTTTTAATTTTTGTCAATAAATGTTTATGAATGATAAAATACTAAATATGCACAGAACAATAGAAACTCTTTCTAAAACATTCTGTTGCATACTCTCTGTCTGCTTCGGTGGACAATTAAATATTTGCACTATGAGCATTGTCGTTTTTATAGACAATTATTAATTAAATAATAATGTCTTAGAACACTGAAAGCAGCGATATTTTTGAATCCTTGAGCAATTATTTCTTTTCTGGGCATAATCTCTCGAATCATTTAAGATTCCTCGCCGTAACGGCTTTCAGATCGACGTAGGCGTTGCGCCGGGTTTGTGATGGATCGCCATGTTGCTGGTGATATATACGGGTCGAGAATTTATGATGAATGTTTCAATAAAACGTGCCGAGGAGTCGAAGAGGAATCCACAGTAACTCCGTAAAAATCGAGATTTGAGCACGGCGTGATTTGTTTTTTAATATGAGGGAGATGATGAGCATTTTTAACTATAAAGAGAAGCTGTAAATCTTTCTATCATCTGGAAAGTTATTAATTACACGATTTTTATATTTATTCGATACTTATATATTTTATGGATTAAATTTTCTGGTTTGTTGTGTTTGGCCTTTAGAAAAATATTTTCTCCCTAAAAAAAAAAAAATTTAGGCATCAGACATATCGATTTCTACTCCAGTGCCAGTGGCCTGTTTCTTAAAATACTAATAATTGCTTGAGTATATTACTGATATAAGTTTTAAAAAATACTTGGGTAAATATACTTCTTTCATTAAAACAAAAGTCGATACCTATACGTAGACTTGATGTTACTAAGGTACTAATAATTGTTTCATAAAAATAAACATACTACTGTAGAAAAATTACCTTTGTAACAACTGATATTCTATCATATGAAAGTCTTAAAATATGTCAAATAGAAAATGTGATTTTTTGAAAAAAGTTAATTTCCTTCGGGAAATATTAAAATATAAAGATATTCTGTTTGGCAATTTTTCCAATAATTTTTAATTGATTTGTATAAATACTACCTCCCCCCCTTCGCGATTTGAATCATATGGTTACGATTGGTGATGTGGGGATCAAGTCATGCCAACGGACTTTATGTATTTTAAAAGTTCAACACTTTCTTATCTTAATTTTTACCCTCCTTCCGACTGGGATAATTTCTAATTTTATATTACACCGCCGTAAATTACGACATGTTTTTAAGGGGTAGGGTGGGAACACACGAAAACTTTTACATAGCCTTCTTCAAATCACGATTTATGCATATCTCGACTCCGCAAATCTAGTCCTGCTCAAATCTTGACTTATGCACTGTTCGACAAGGTCACTAGCAAGTAACTCCACAGTACAAATTGTACATAAAAATACTACCAATAACACAACCTATCCTATTTTAATTTGTACTCCAGAGTGTACTTGTCAGTGACCTTGTCGTACGGTACATAATTTAAGATTTGAGCAGGACTAGATTTGCGGAGTTGAGATATGCATAAATCGTGATTTGAAGAAGGCTATGCAAAAGTTTTCGTATGTTTCATGTAATCCCTTTTTAAGAAATGAAATTATTAGTACCTAAGTAAATACATAAGTAGCTTTATGAAACAAAATTTAGAAAATATTGGTATAATACTGGTATCTATCGCAGTATGTATTTATGAAATAGGCCAATGGTTGTGAGACGATAATACTCTATACCTCATCTTAATGTTTTATAAATATTATCATAAAATTGTAGACTACGCACATTAAAACTCGATGGTTTAGAAATTCCTGCATCCAAATATCCCTGCAATATATTTGTTTGATACAGTGAGTACATCCACATAGGATATTTCATAAGTTTGGAAAGAAATAGGGCGTGCATAGGAGTGAATAGAAACGATGCGCCACTGGCAGTGCTATTGCCAGTGCCAGTGCAGGTTCGGCGTCACATATGTCCTGCACATAAAATAACTCTGTGCGCTTTGCCGCGTTGCATTGCACTGCACTGTGCTCATCCCCATCGTCCTCGTGCAAGTGCAGCACTAGTCGCTGACAGCTCCAGCGACATACGACGCCGGTCGTAAACCTCCTCGCGCCGTATCTGCCGGCGAAATCAAATCGCCCGCCAACCTAATGCTCGTGCTCGTGCTCGCCCATTTGCATGCAAATGCCGCGCCCCACCGCTGAATAATTAAAAGCCGGACGCAGCCGAATATGCAGGGGCACGCGTCCTACCCATCAAACGCACTATCCGCAACATATTCATACATATTTAAATCTGCCCACCAAGAAAACATGCTATTCTTTACGAATTACCCAAGCGTCATTTAACCTAACCAAAACTCAAACGAATCAAATTTTCATGAATGTCAGCGCTTCTTTTACAATTTTTTGGAAACGTCGCTCAAAAACGATGATCGACACGCAGTCTTACATAAATTATTTATTTCCTGACTGACGTTTCGACTGTACAACAGTTCTTCAGGGCTACAAAATTATAATAAGGATTAACATTGGATATTAACAGATGTACGTTTATTTAATGTAGTGTATACAGGTGCCCATTTTATATGTTCCCGCCTGAAATATTAAGAATTGATCCTAATTTTACAGAAACATTAACTGTAGTTGACAATGTAATATGTAATACATGTAAAAACAAAGGTGCTTAATTACTAATTCGAAGATTTCCTCTTTCAATAAAAATCAGTAGCAGGTTGAAAATTTACATGCGTCAGGGTAATTAAATCGTTCGAATAACATCGGGCATTGGCAATAGTTTCGACAAGGGCATGTTAGCACCGGGATTAGGAAAACGTATAACGTTAACCCGCATTTAGAATCTCATTTGTAATTCTGTGAACTCTAATTACTACAGAGATTTGACTGGAAATTGGTTCACTTTTCTCCCTGCCTTACGCATTTATATTCACGCTAATAAATATTGAAAATTCTCCCGGCTTCAGGTCTAAAGCTCTACCTTTGAAAAGAAGGTTATGTCACGGAGTAAATGGTAATTAGCAAGTGTCACATTTGGAAACTTTTCGAACAGCGAATGTTGAAGTTAACATGGCTCGTATTCTTGACCGTTCGTCATTTCGTTTGTATTCGTAATTTGATAGTGGTTTGTGTTTCAAAAACAATATTGTATAGTATTGCAGTTATGCGATCCGGAATTATCGTCACACACTCACACGCGCGCACACACATACATAAAGACATCATCGCAAAAATAATAAATTCGTATTCTACGGACCTAAAACGTACTTATTAATTTTTGAGCAAAAACAATACCTTCCTTACCTATAAGTGACGGAATAAGGTAAAAATCTACAAATTCTTCATATTCTTTTTAAATATCTTTCACTTAATAAATATGCTTGTTCAGTAGTACAACATTGAATGTATTTGTACATTTGTATATTGCTACTATAATTCTGGCTTTAGTAGACTAGCATAAAAATTATGGTTTTCACCTACGAGTCAAAATAAATATTTATAAACAGCTTTAGTTGTGACAGCATAATCTTTATTCATTGAACTCAATAAAGCGGTAGTTACAAAAATAAAAAACTCGACAATAAATGTAAAGGGGTAACTCAGAAATAACGATAAATTTTAAAAATAATACAACCTTTTAGTTTATGTTCTGTATTTCTATTTAGTACCCAATGTTTCTGCAGAATAAACTGCACAAATTCCTGATTGTGAATTGTATTAATTCTTGCACTTCTGATTAATCTAAATATTTAGATAATCTCATAAGACCATACTTTGGAAATTCATCATCCTATGTCAAGAATTCCAAACACTTTATTGAAATGATCAAGAACCGACGTATGTCATCAAGAAGATTTAGTGAGTTTCAATGTTGCGTCAAGAACCCCTTCAGAGATAGGGAAGCTGCTTGAGAAGATATTGTGACACTTTTTCGACATTGTTTAACATCAAGCTTCTTTGTTTTTAATAAAGAATTCTACAAACAAATTGATGGTGTTGTTGCAATAGGTAATCCTCTGTATTCTTCTGTAGCTAATTATTGTATGGAGTTCTTTGAAGAATTAGTTTTGGATTCTACTACGTTAAAACCATCATTATGATTTATAGCCGTACGAATAGTGTTGTTTTCTGTCAGTGTCAGTGTCACTCACACTTATTTTTCATAAATTTGGTTTTACATTTGCTAATGAACTTACCAGTTAACTTATTTTCGAGTTTTGAATACTTTTACTGCAACATATATTTTTATAATAATAAAATAACAGTATATTATGTACCCTCATAAAAAATTAGTAAACGACACTACTGAATTTGACAGAATGGGCGGAGACCTTGATCGGACATCTACATTTTTTTACTGTACATTAAACTATAAAGCACTCTTTTTTATTAAAATTCAATGTATTTATAAAATGCAAAAAATAATAACTAGACTAAAGAAGAGTGCTAAAATCAACCCATTATTTTGAGAAAAATAATATTCATTATAGATTTCTTTTGCCAAAAGTAGAATGTACATAATTTACTATAAAAAATACTCTTCCAATTAAATAAAAATTTCATACACCTCTGTATCTAAAATACCTCGCATTACAAAGTACAAAAATATAAACCTGCGAAACATTCAAAAACTGAATTTTCCAACAAATTCATCCGGAATTCCAGTATTTGAGAATGCCGGAAAAAACTTCAGCGCACATTCCATTGTTGAAATTTCTTCATTCACGAGTCGATGGAAGGTAAAATAGGCGGGCCAGGTAGGGGAGTAATAAATCAAATATGAGCAGAGCACGGCGTTCAGTCCAACAACTAAGAATTAAACTTTTCATTCAAATATTTGAGAAGCTCTTCTCAATTTTACAATTAATTGATTTGCACAGGATCTCTTCTCATTATACTTTAACATGGACTCGATAAATTTTCGGGATCATTATCTTGCATAAAGCTAAGCACACTTTTTATATTTTTTAATGGATTTCTTTTCTTAAAATGAATTCTGTTTTATCTAAGTTCAATGATTAAATCTATAAAAATAAATGCCCTATGAGAGTAGTATCCTAAAGGATAAATAAGGTGAACTCGCCGAAGTGCGTTAGTCGGGAGTGTTCATATCCTGTAGTTCTTTTATTTTTGTACATACATAGAATAAATATATTTATTTTCTGTAAGAATCTATTAACATAGATTTTATTTGGAATTTTCAGCACATACCTCATCGATCGTATTGCACGTTATATATGAAGTATTACACATTTACCCTCCATCAGACTGGAAGTGCGTTCTAGTGACCGATATTTTAAAAATCAAACACAAAAAAATTGTTGAATCCAACAAAGAATACAAATAGTTTAATACAACCTGTAAGGTCTAACAAATAATACGTAAAACGCAGAATTTGTTTTATAATATGAAAAATATATGTGCCACAAAGGCAAACTTTGAAAAAAACAGTACGCGGCGAGTTCACCATAATAAATAATTTTATAATAGTTTTAACACGTTTTACCAGATTTTAAACATAAAGTCGTGTAAAATCAACTTAGAACACTAATCCCTAAAATCTGACGTTGCGTTATTCAAATCGTTGGTTATTTATCAGGCTTCCTTCACCACGTGGCTAGTCGACCTAGCGTCGCGCCGCCTCTTCCAATAAGCAAACTACACAACAAGAAGACCCATTTGATCGGTTGTGAGTTTGTTGGCAGTCGAATGAGTGACGCACTTGCACTCCGGAAACGCCGAAGTGAAGGTGTCGGCGTCTTCTTCGCCCCACTCTTGGCTCTGTCACAGCCAACTTTGCGCGCACCGGAAAACTTTAGATGTTGTTTAAATGTACTTGAATGGTTCGTAGTTTAGCACGAATGGGTTTATAAATTTCAGACGCGGTGTGAGTTCCAACTCGCTGCCAACTTTCATACAGCCGATGTAACGTTTTGTTAGTTACGTTGCGATGCGTTGCACTCATGGAATTATATATGTAGACCACCTTTTTTTAATATAATTTATTTTCAGGTTTCACATTTTTCAAAAAGTATTGCAAATGAAAGTTTATGTAGTGTTTTTCATAGTAATTAATCCTTAACATCAAAAAAATATACCATGTCATTTGTAGCCTATGGATTACGGGCTTACACGTGACTCTTAGTCTGTAGCCAATCCATGCTTGGGGTGAGACTGTCACTTTACGTTGGCGGCGATTTGAATGTCAGTGTTCTGTGGATGTAACCATCAAACTGATGGAACGTAGGCAATAATCGTTTGTCACATGTTAAGTTGTATGAACTATAACGTCACATTCTGTTCAGATCAGACTAATTTCAATAATTAATTGTAAAATCTCGATATTTCGTGATATCTTCTAATATTCTAAATAATAACGTAATTTAGTACGTATACATTTAATATGTAAACGTATGGGTGACATGAAGACATATCATTAAAATCTGCAAAGAATTGAATGTTAGATAACATTTGTAATCAGCATAAATAGTGCAGAAAATTCTGTCGGTATTATTAGCAACGAAGGTTTTTTGTTGATTTTAAATCACTTATTGAATTGCCGCAGCTACAGAAATAATTTATGAGCGTTTAGAGTTCACGCAGTCATCTTGAAGGCAATCATAAACTTCTACCGTCTAACAATCTTTGATTATAAATTAAACCAAAGCGTCTTCAAACAATCTGAACTTACCAAACTATATATTTTCGGATGGACATTTCATAAAATAGATTAGTTTAAAAGACTGGAGGAAGAACATCTCTTTTGTTTTTGTTAGGTTCCGCGTCATTTCCTTTTTAGTCTTGATCAGTGGAACTGTTAAAGTTTTACAGAAACTTATTCAATATATTCTGATCCCTCGCTACTAATTACTAAGCGGAAATAGGTCTGAATTAAGTCTTATAATTTTCCAAACTTCATTGAACTATGTTCAGAACTTCAACAGGTTTTATTGAACTGTTTACAAGTAGATCGACTTAAATAAATGATAAAAACTTTCCCAACCATTATTCTCTTACCAACTTTTTGTTTGTCTTGGGAAACAAAACTCGTTATTGACAAAATTATAATGAATTTTTTAATTCTTTTCACAATATTCATTGAACCGTACCGCTCCGATCGGAAACTTCTTTTCACGTTGCAATATCCCACTAAATTTAACTTCATTTCGGAGTTAAAAATTTCTTTTGGAGGTACAGTATGCCAATTCATTTTAAGGATAGGATTTTAGGGTACATAAAATTTCATCTAAATGACTATGATTTAGCAAGTGAGAAATTTGAATTATTTTTGGCAATGACATGGACATTGCATTCTTCTTTGATTACCTTTACACATTTACAGTGGTAATAATAAATAAGGGTTAAATTAGAATAGTTTACTTTTAACACAAATATAGTTTATTACAAGCTTAACCCACATATGTATAAGAAACATGGAATAAGACTCTAGATTAGACTCTGCATAAACGTCTTTTAACACAGGGTTTAGATATTCTCGGAATACCTAATCTGGAAATAGGTAATTATCTATTATTACCGCTGTTACTGTGATATTTTTATAGATAGTTATAACAAGACTTAGAATAGAGTGGTTGCAAATTTTCTTTTTATTATTTTATGTGAAAGATTATTCAACTTAATTTATAATAAACTGACAAAACAAAAATTTTGTTCATTTTTTAAAATATTTAATTAAAAAGAATTGCGCTAAAAACTTTAGACAAAAACTACCCCCCCCACTCGTATGACGTAAGAAGGCACCTATTCCTATTGACTGTCTGAACGCAAGCAAACTTTCTTGTTCATCGCGTGCAATTGCGTGTCACTCTATCTCCGTTGCTTGTAATTAAAACTTGACATACAATTTGAAAAATTATAATTCTTTCATATTCCCCTTTCGTACGTCCATATGAAGAGTTGATTAGATTTTGGTTACGGTTGGTTAACCGGAAGTATCCTAATTTGAAGATTTTAGCAGTTTTTCTTGAAAAAAAGCAGTTATATATCATTTATTAACATATATAGTATTTTAATGAATATGTTGTTCTCTATACGATTTGATTGCATTTTATATTTCATATTCAATAAATATAGAGTTAAAGAATTATAAAAATATTAAATTTCATAAATCAGCCAGTTATGTTAACCATGGAAACTGCTAATATATTCACATAATTCAAATTGGTAGATGTCAGTATCAATGAATGTGGCAGAGATGAGGATGTGGAGATAGATATTGGGGAAGACACGGAAAGATAGCTAAGGAATTAAAAGGGAAATGGCTCGAGTGATATAAGTTTCTAGAAAGATACAAGAGAGACGTTTACATTGGTTTAAACATGTCATGAGGACAGATGGAAGATATAATTAAAAAAGAATGAATAGCTTAGTAGAAGGGAAACAGGCAGACCAAAGAAAAGATGGAAGGACTGTATTGCGGAAGACTTGAGAAAAAAGGACGACACGCAAAACAGAAATGAGTGAAAGAAGAAAATAAAAAATAGCGACCCCTCACGAATGGGAAAAGCTAAAGAAGAAGATGTCAGTGTCAAATCCAATTTGCATAGTTTGTTTATGAAAAAATCGTTTGCAAGAAAATTTATGCATGGAATTTGTACATAATACACAGGATTGGCGGAAGGTAATGTGCTGGCCACATCAGATTTTTTCACGATGTGTATAAAGTGTACTTTAGTGGAGAATTTATATTCCGTTATTTGTTAAAAGCAGCGTATAATCCTATATTAAATGGGCTATAAAAATATCATCTTTTCAAAATAACGACATTCTGAGAAAAATGTGGAATGATATAAATTAGAAAATATGTTTGTGTCCCTCCAAGTTATATTTCTTATCTTTTAATTCTCAAATAAATTTCGCAGTAGGTACATAATCAAATATAAACCGCATTTTATGTTATCCATAAGGTTGACAACTTTAATGGCATATTCCTCATTTTATTCTCGAATTAAGCTTTATACTCGCACGGAATGTGCTCTAGTAATATCTTCAATCAAACGTGAAGTAATTCCGTAGCTCCAAATAAATACTTCATGATATTTTTGACATTACAAGCGAGTACTATAAACTTTAGAAGACGTAAATGTAGATTCATATCGCGGAAATGTAGTTTTAGTCAGAAATACGGTTCTTACTTCCAAACGATTCACAACTCACTATAAGTTTCTCGGGGTTTGATAGTCATCTCATATTTGTATTATAATATTAAAGAAGATAACAATTCAATTAAAATATGTCGTTTAATTATATTTTTCCTTGGCGAAGGGACTTATTAATTTCACATAAATTCCTATGAAAATAATAACACTAAGGTAATAAAGGCTTAATGAGAAATGTGTGGCGAAGAATGACTGTTTCGTAACTATTTTTTGTCATCCGAATGCGGTATTTCGCATATAGACCTTTTCGGGCTCGTACAGTATATTAATATAATCTTTGAAATTTTAGTTTATTCCCCCATAAACATGACAAATATCATACTAATGCCCGTTTGCACCGTTATTAAGTTGCACTTAGTAATAAGTGTCGCTTAAATTCCTAAACCTTTGCACCGTACCTTAACTTCCACTTTATTTTTACTAGGTGGCGCATATATTAAGCCGTACTTTATCTACCGCTTAAAAGCATTAAGTGACACTTATATCCATTGTGACATTTCATGCTACGTCGAACTCATAAGATAAATGTTTTAAACGATATTGAATATGAATATAATGCTGCTGAGGAGGATGAATAGGATAAAAATAATTTAAGAAACCATTAGATATCAAATAGAGCGAATAGTAGATCTTTTTTTTTTTGACACAATAGACATTAGATTGTAGCAAAAATGTTGATATACAAAAGGTCCATAGACTATACACATACCAAAATTCAGTACATTATAAACTTTGTGCCGATAATAGCCGTCAAGATATAAATTTTCAACGTTTTATTGTTATAACATACCCTGTTCCCCTGAATAATTTAACCAAATGATATTTTTTCTATTGTTTATTAATGTATCAATCATTTTGCGTATGACTCATTTTGTCCGTAACCTTTCAGGATAACTTTGTGCCGATAATAGCCGTCAAGATATAAATTTTCAACGTTTTATTTTTATTACATACCCTGTTCCCCTGAATTATTTAACCAAATGATATTTTTTCTATTGTTTATTAATGTATCAATTATTTTGCGTATGACTCATTTTGTCCGTAACTTTTCAGGATAACTTTGTGCCGATAATAGCCGTCAAGATATAAATTTTCAACGTTTTATTGTTATTACATACCCTGTTCCCCTGAATTATTTAACCAAATGATATTTTTTCTATTGTTTATTAATGTATCAATCATTTTGCGTATGACTCATTTTGTCCGTAACCTTTTCAGGATAACTTTGTGCCGATAATAGCCGTCAAGATATAAATTTTCAACGTTTTATTGTTATTACATACCCTGTTCCCCTGAATTATTTAACCAAATGATATTTTTTCTATTGTTTATTAATGTATCAATCATTTTGCGTATGACTCATTTTGTCCGTAACCTTTTCAGGATAACTTTGTGCCGATAATAGCCGTCAAGATATAAATTTTCAACGTTTTATTGTTATTACATACCCTGTTCCCCTGAATTATTTAACCAAATGATATTTTTTCTATTGTTTATTAATGTATCAATCATTTTGCGTATGACTCATTTTGTCCGTAACCTTTTCAGGATAACTTTGTGCCGATAATAGCCGTCAAGATATAAATTTTCAACGTTTTATTGTTATTACATACCCTGTTCCCCTGAATTATTTAACCAAGTGATATTTTTTCTATTGTTTATTAATGTATCAATCATTTTGCGTATGACTCATTTTGTCCGTAACCTTTTCAGGATAACTTTGTGAATACATACTTTTTTGCAAGATCAGGTTTTTTTTTAAAACTTCTGATAAGTGATGTGACTACCTACCGATCTGGAGGCGGTGAAAATTACATAAATAAAAAATAAATGTACAATTTTTAAAGCTTTAAAGATGACAAAACAGCGATCATAGCTTACTTAATAATGACGACTATTTTTTTTTAAATGTCAAAATAATTTTTAAATAATTCTAAACTTTAATTTGTTCTTATTGAGACGATCGTGCAAAAAATATAATAAGCATTGCAGGCATCAAGTGCTTCTTACCGTATCGGATATATATGAAATCTCGACTTCGTCTCGATCCCCAAACTACTCCTCAACCGGTAAGGTGCACTTACTGCCTTTAATACTTAAATAACTATATAAAAGTATATTATATGGATAATAGATACACAAGATGCGGAGAATGGAAAAAGTTGAACATCAGCCCATACTTATTTGAATATAGTTACTATATTTTTTCGTTACTGAATTGGAAAATCTAATTTTATTCCATGACATTTTTTTTAGGTTAGTAACGTTTCACCTAAATTTTGACTATTATTTAGCAATAGTATATTTTCTATACATTAACATAACCTATTAATAAACGTTCAACGGAAAAACATAATAATGTGCACACATCGAGCTGAATATATATGAAATATTTCCGTTTCGAAAACTACATCATCCTTTCCTTTCTGACTTCTCTATGCTAGAAGTTATAATAGCTATATTGTTTAGTTTATTGTGGTAGTTTAGGGCCCCACTTTAATTCCCCCGCACTAAAGTTACTCCCTGGGCTAATTTACTCTGCGCGCCTATGTAAGGCTGAGGCTGGCTGGGCCAGATATCACTTAATCCGTTAATGATAAATTATGAAAGTGGTCCGATGATCGCGGTGCGAGTCATAGGCGTGGTGCGGGTTTATTTATGGAAGGGTCCGGCTGTCCCTGTGCCCTACTCGCTGCGAACTGCCTACTGCCTTGTTCTCTCACAACACCGACAGAGCAGAATATGAAATGGAATGTTGGTCGGGTTTATGGTTTGTTTACTGCGGGATTTGGGTTCCACGGTTGATTAATTTGTAATGGATTTATTGTTTTCAAGTTCCTGGTATTTGCGAGAAAATTTGTACGAGGAAATCTTAACCACCTCGTTATATTATTATGAAGGGATAAATAATGGATTGTTTAATCGCGGTACCTACTCGATTTTCCTCTGTAATCAAGCTAAATATACTAATTGAAATGCACATTAACTCTGTTTCATATTACTTTCTATGGAAATCTCTAACACTTGTTCAACAACCGATTCGTTCTCTTGTTGTCAAAGGCACATATCATTACCGTCCTTGTGGATTAAAGCTTCGAAAATAATAAAGTGAATTTTCAAGCAACGAATGCCTGTAAGGTGAAACCTGGTAAACGGCACACCGTACAAATATGTCATTCAGCCTAATTCACTTAAGGCCGGTTGTTCCATCTATTGATAACTTCAGTTTACGTTGTTCCACTTATGGTTAAAAGTTACCAGTAAGATAAATTTTTGTTAACGGCAAGATAACTAACAGTCAGTCAAACTAGCAGTTAAGAGTTTTATCCAAAGAATATCGTACCGAGTGCACACATATGGAAACGCGATGTGAAGAGAAACGTAACTTATGGTATGAAACGTTTGTATTGTTTTGATGATATAAGCTGTTTTTTAAATATTAATAATTATTATAATAAATCAGTACCACAGTGATGATGAAGTATTGGATTTCATTTTTGATATTAATTTTCGAAAACAGTATACACTACGAGAAAGATGTAATAATTTTGAAAAATGAGAAGATTCAGAATTTTTTGAGGTTTCGAATGTAACAGAATACAGTTCTTTATTTGTTAGATAAAATTGAAGACCAAATATTGTTCTTATCTATTAGGTAAGATTAAAGAAAGCATAATTTGAGAAATAAACACTTATTTGTCTACATTTGTTTTTCTGAATCACGAATCACGCTGTATCTTCGATATGCCAGTTGTTGATAGCTTTACGATTTTATGCAACAGAGTATATATCATGTATACCGGCCACAACTAAAACTAAAATAATTTCTAATTGATTCCAGATGATGTCTTTGTTTCTTTCCAAGAGACTGAATCAGTATTTCTGGACTCAATTATATTTTTATATTTGTCGAATAATTTAATTAAATTAGTTATTTCCGCGGTAGTAAAATAAACTACTTTTTTTCTTTATCTAAAATTTTCAACACTCATTTTTGCAAGTCGTATTTATCATTTCTTTAAACTTTCAAACTATGGTTTAAACTACAACTGCACCAAAACACAGCCAAGCGAAAAAGTAACCAAATTTCTATTAAAATTGTGACAGGCCAAGTTGCCAACTCTACCCTAACACAATTTTTATTTTTCTGATAGCAATCTGCCAGTTAGGTATCCGGAGAATAAAACATCATGGGGTAACCCAAAAATATTATTCTCTAGTTAAGACGGTAGAATAAATTTATGTAATAGATAGTAAACTGCTACTTTATCTGAACTTGGAACAACCGGGCCTTAGAGAATTAGGCTGATTATCATTACCGAAATCTGTGTACAAAGCAGATTGGCACACCCACAATGGGTAATATTCCGTGATGCTTTATTTATTTCAAAACAACATTAAAATTACTTACAAGCCCCAGCATCATAATAGTTCAGCCGGCTCACATTTTCAAGTAATAACCTTTACAAATTATGAAGCCTATACAAATGGTGAGAAATTTATATTTTTTTTTTCGACTATTCAACCAAATAAGTAAAACAAAAGTGTAGTCCAACTGACGGATCGTAATAATTCTGTCGGCATTTTATATTGGGTTACATCGCTTTATTAGGAACAGCAGCTTTAATTCGACTGGACATTGCATCCACAAGCCTTGTATATTCTTTTAATAAAGCATTGTCCTTTTAATTTTACTGGAGTTCTGAGCAAATTTTTCGAACAATGCCCGAATTCATTAAAATAATTGTCACATACCATCATTTACTGAACTATTAAATTGGGTTGCACACAAACATATCTATGTGGCATGTTATAATAACTAAATCCCCCTTATGCACTGGGGCGTAAAAACGTCGGTCGAATGTTGCCAGCTTGCATATTCCCTTCTCCCTAAGTATCCCGCATCGTCTCGCCGTGGCAGGCAACTAGGGAAAGACATTTGAGTGCAGAGTTCGACAACGCAGGGAAGTCAGATGTTTTAAGTGTGAACGTTGCCACAAGCCGTTTCCTGGTGCCGAGCTCCCAGCTCCGGGCTGTTAGCGGGCGGAATGGCGGAGAGGGATGACATTTGAGGAGCAACGAACATGGCTCCAGGGTGACACGTTCACATAAAGTGCGAGTGAGGGTAGTAGGACCTTTCAACAAGAAGTTCACACCCAGGAGTTTCGATCAGGACAAGATATAGATAGAAAAATGGATACTAAATCATAGGTTCATACCCGAAAAATGAAGGCTCCATTTTAGTGAAGGTTCTGACCATAAAATAACATTAGTTTGCAACTCATTTCTTTATAATTTTTATGTCTAAATTCATTCAATATGAAGAAAAATATATAAATAAATCGAATGGCGAATAACATATTATTTTATTTTTAATAACACAAAAGGGGTTTTTTCAAGAAAAACTGTTAAACTCTTCAAATTATAGTACTTCCGGTTAACCATACATAACCAAAATCTAATCAACTCTTCATATGGACGTACGAAAAAGGAATATGAAAGAATTATAACTTTCCGCCATTAGAGGGCCACTGTCATATTCGTTGTTGTTGCGCAAATTATTATGTATTTTCGTGGCTACTTGTTTTATTTTAATGCAAAACACATTTAAATATACTTCTACTATTTATTTAAAGTGTAAGTAATATTTTTATTTTATTTATATGTATATTTTCTTGAGATACTGACTACGATGAGTGACAATATTGAAAACACATAAAAATTACCAATATTAAGCACAAACATTTAAATTTTTAAAAGGTAAGTTTAAAATATATACTTATTATGTAAATAATAACCACAGTTATTAAATTTGATGTGATAATAACAACCTATATCCTATGCGCTACATAACCTCTAAATCTATGTCATAATAATAATTGTGTATCTCTTAAATAAATGAATTTTGATTACCTTTTTAGATTCATAGTGTGATTATTTAATATTCCTATATAATATAATATCACATTTCTTACAAATAAATAGGGAAATGAATTATCAATATGTTTGACATTGGCTCGCTTATGGCGGCGATCTTGCCCCATGGCCATACATATGGCATATAAAGGTACCCTACTAAAAACAAACAACATCCGCCATCTATTGGTTACTTTCAAAATTATGAAGTTTCTTCCAAACGCTCCATAAGACCGGCTGATCTGATAGTTATGAGATCTGTGCTCTCATCAAGATATATTTTATAATCCTATCCTACAACTTCCATGACCAAGTTCTTTTTTATTTTTCCTTAGCTGGATCCTTCCTGCTGCCTCAGGAATTATCCTGCGATCGTCCTTGGTCCTTGTCCTGCGGTTCGCAGGCTCACACGCCTGCATATAAACCCGAGCCAATAAAAAAACCGCTCGTAAAAATCAGAAATAAAAGGGGACCAATCTCGCACCATCCGATTGTAATAGATGGAATTTGATAGATAAAAGTGACGAAGTGGATAAAAACCAAGCTGATTCTTCCTCTGGGGTTTTATGATTTTATAATGGCTACAGGGAGGATTAATCAGGGTACTGGAAGAGGAATGCTAGTCTTCTTTATGAACCCATAACGGAATAATGATGGAGCATGCAAAAGCAGAGGAATAAAAATAACAGCATAGATAAAATAGTATTATTAGCATAAAATTTACTACTACACTAAAAAAAGTTTTTGTTGCCACAACTTTTATATAAAAAATAGCGGTTGTTTTATTATACTTTTCATGTATTTGCAATTCATAAAAAATAGAACAATGAATTATTCACGAAGTGTATCTGCTTCAAAGATCGCAAATTCGTAAAAATAACAAAATCATTTATGGTAAATGAATATATAACCCAAGTGAAGTGGAAATGATAAGGATTTGAATAATAAGTCTTCCTTCACGTTTTACTTTTATTAAAATTTAAATACTACCGGTTTCGCATTTAGATGCTCATAATCAGGTACCGTCAAAAAGTACAGGTTTTACCTTCCGTAAGGAAGGTACAGTAAAAATTTTTTTTTTTAAAGATGTCCGATCAAGGTGATCTACGAATTGTACAAATTAAGATTTTTGTTCCGCCCATTCTGGCACATTTAGTAATGTCGTTTGCGTAGTATTTATGAGGGTACATACGATACTACTGTTATTTTATTATTATACAAATATATGTTAAGTAAAAGCATTCAAAAATAAGTCAACTGGTAAGTTTATTATCAAATGTGAAACCAAATATGTGAAAAATAAGATACTAATTAGATTATCGACAGTGTCAATGTCAATCTGAATTAACAAATAAACTTACATTACAGAGAAATCATTATCAACAACGAGTATCGTTTTAAAATGGAATGTCGAAACAATATGAATTTTTGAAAGACAAGCGTGTTATAGCCATCCTTATCGCACAAGGTTATAGCCTTTGTAAAGGAGGGAGATAAATGTATGCAAATTTGTTAATTCATTCATGATACAGATGACCTTGATCGGACATCTTTCAAATTTTTTATTGTTTTTGGTCAAAAAATTCGATGGTGAGTTGTTGATGAATAAGTCCCTACAATACGAATTTACCTACTGTTTTTATGATGAAATATATATGATGTATAAGAATGTATACTTAAGACTCATGAAAATGGGTCCAATGGTTATAACAATAACAGGGTGACAAAAAATTTGAAAGATCAATGAAATAACTGCATGATAATATATTTATTTATTCGTTTCTGTTGATAAAAGAAAAAGTAACATTTTGAGTTTAATTATGAATTCCACTGGCATTTCATAGCAGCAACATTGTAAGAAAATCTCATTTCGTCAGTGGCCTAAATGCAGGGCGCGCGATACAGTAAAATATTATCGCGTGTTGCTTCCCTCATCTCGGTGGCAATGGGAAGGCAACGTTCGCAGTTTGCAGGCACTGACACTGGCTGCAGACTATAAATTACCACATTGTAGCAGACCGATTTCTTATTAATGCTCCGGCGACGTCGCGAATGGTTAAAAATACACGCGGACGACACGTAAAACTAAGGGAAAGGAAGGATGATAACCTGACGTGCAACCTGCACATGACCATTCACAAAGAATTATTTAGCAGATGAAATATAGCGCGGATTTTACTACTTTTAAAATAGGGCAAAATTGTAAAAAAAATAGTATGGATTAAATAAAGCATAGAAAAATAGAAAGATAACTGGTTACTGAGTGTACGAATATTAACGAATAAAGTATTACAACAACCGAAATTGTCATAATTCAATATCTTCAAAAACAAATATGGTTCAACACGAGCTTGAATAAAAGTTTTTGTACTCATGCATTGAAATGTGTTGTTTCTTGGCGCCTAAGCAACGTCCGAAACGTCAATTTTCCAGGTCTCCACCAGATAAGTGATTGGGAAATTTTGAAAAAAAACACTCTCCTACTACTAAAACATTTCTTAAAGACCTAAATTTATAATGATAAAGTATAGTTTCTCAAACACTGTCTCTCTTAATAATAATAAGAGAAAATGCTGGAATATTGAATGAAATTTAATTTTAAAATAATGAATTTAGTGCATTTGGTTCACTATGTTGGTAACAATTTGTGCTTGGCGGAAGTCGGCAAGACATGGTACTCGGGAAGTCGGTAATACATACTTGCATATAACCAACAAACTTAATGTATATTGTAACAAAACAATAAGAAATTTAACAAGTTTATTAAGTTTAAATTTGCTATACACTACAAGTAAAATACTTGGTAAGTAATAAATGGTTATTTACATACCATACCATATATTTACATACTGAAATTTGAGACATCACTATGAAATTAGCTACAAAACAGTGTATATCTAATGAAGTTTTAATAAATAAAATTATTTTTATAAAAATTACTACATAATTATTAAGTTTTATGCTTTTCGTACAAAAAATATTGTACAAACCGCTTGCGTGAACTTGGTTCCGGGAATCATTCTATGGCAGAGCTCGAAATCTTGCGCCACCAAACACTCATCCGGGAACCAATCGTTCTCGCACTCGGTATGTAAATAACTATTTTGCGTTTTCTTGTTCCGTCAAATGTAGAGTTGTTCTTGGTCGACTGCACCCTATAAATATCCTCGTTTGGATTGTTTAATATAATAATTTGACGTATGATTTTTTTGTTGCCTTAATCGAGGTATTCTATTCTACTCGTATTTTTTATCTTCCCCTATTTATGTATAGTTTAATCTTCTGGTGTATCTTTCAATGTATTCACCAGTTTCTAATCTTTCGTGTTGAAATTCATTATTTTATTGTTGTCAGGCACAGTCACAGTCACAACGGCAATAAATCAAAAACAACTGTTCGTAGACGCACGCGCAGAAAAATTCAATTTTGAATTTTGCCATTATACAACGCGCTCTACTTTCCCGACATTCAGGTGTTATTGTATTGCACCATAGACGGGTAATGAAATTCGTGACAAAACTTTGAAGAATTTTAATTCAATAACTAGAAGGTTTACAAGAAAAAAATATTAAGAAATATTGTTACATTCGACGAGTTTTATCACTGGTTAAATATAATGTACTTATTTCTGTTACACCCTGTATATGGTAACAAATTTTATCGTTTCATAATTTTATTTTAAGATTTGCTATTTTGAAAAGTGTACTGTTTCTAAACGTGTTGAAATGTTTATCAAACCCCGTTTGACTGAGGTATGGAAATAGAAGCATATAGCCTTTACTCTTGCTGGTCTTTTTGTCTGGTTTGTTAACGGGTGTCATATTTCAGCAAGTAAAGTAATAATTTAAAAATCAACATATCGCCATAAATGTGCAAACACACTTCTCCAAGTAGACTAAACAAGTTTAACACTCAATTTAAACAAGGACAATTAAAACTATGGCTATTTACCAGTCACGCCAGACGTCAACAACAAAATTACCGTGTTACAAAGTTAATTTTAATTTATTCAAAACGAACATTCATAGCAAAGTTAGTCACAAACAACGTGGAGCTTCGTTTCTCGATCCGCTGCAGTTATTACGGTTGTGCTGACGTCATGACAGCAGTTTTGATGCAGAGCAGGAGTAAATCTCGAGCTCCATCAACGGAGAATCTAAAGGTTGCAGTAATACTCAACATTTAATACAAAACATTTTACTTTTACCTATGAAACAGTATTCATTTTTAAGGTAGTTGGAACATGAAATGAAATCCATAAAATCTTAATAATCTTTGGCGTACAGCTAGATTAAGTATTGCTTGATGTAAATCCAAAATTTTAGTCAACATTCCGATCGGAGTTTTTGAACTCCAAAGTTGGAAGATTTAACATAACAATAATTGTCTCTAGAATCGCGAAAACCCATAAACTTTTGACTAAAAACTAGGTGAATATAAATAACAAATTTAATTGGAAACGCATTGTTGGTAATACGTTTTGATAAGAATTGTGACCAACCGTAACATATTTAAACATAGAAATAGGCCGTAGACATGACTTGAATATTCAAATAATTCAAATATTTGAATATTACATTTGTTACCGCAGTTGCAATAGTTTCTTTTTAATTTTTTGCTGTCGAATGGACGTATACCCCTCCGAAACACCGACGATAATGAGTTAGCGAATAAAAGTCTCACATGTCATGTGCTAAATAAAAGTTTAGTAATTCTTGCATCAGATATAAATGACATGGGGATCAACTCGGAGCTACAGAGTGTATGCCTTTTTTAAATTATCCTATTTTCAAACCCACCCTTGTTTCATACGCCTCCCCATTGAAAAAGTAATTATAAGAGGTTCAAATCTCGTTCTTCCCTTGAGAAAATCCATTGCATTTAACACCCTAACCTAACTGTCCATGTCAAGAGAACGTGTGTAATTTAATCCGTATTGGAATCAATCGATGCGTCGTGTTATTAACCCGGGTGTAAAGGATTTGTAGGGATTTGCCGGCCGCTTGTACTTCAGTGTCTCAAACGAGACGAAGCGATGATGAATGAAACTGCGACGAACGACGGGGATATTGAGATTGAGAGGGTGCTAAAGAAGACGCATTTTCTTTAGTTTGTAAATACGGGTGGTTGGCGTGTTTTCTAGCACAAGCTCATAATAGTTTGGCCGGTTTACATTTTCTTTTCGAACGTCATTTCGTTAAAGAAAGAGAATAATTGAAGACCAAACCAGACATTCAAAATTACCAAATGTTGTCATCGATTGTCTTTGCATCATTACCTCCCAGTCTTCTTGTTGCAAATAAACCTTTCACCCACCAATTTCTCTCTCTGCCTGGCCTCTGCCTGTGTTGGATTCTTGCAGCGTAAGAGGATAATGTCTCGGAAAATAGATTAGCGGGTGACGCGAGGCAGAGGATCGCGAACAATAGCGCCGTCCGTGTTGATTATCTGCGGATACTGCGCGCCCGTAGTCGACTGCGATGCGGTGACACAGGGATAGAGGAAATATGCTCCATGTGGATGTGGGGATCAAATTGAGAAGATTAATTGAAGAGGGATAGACCACCAATGAATTTTTGCCACTAGTCACACTTCGCAATGACACAGAATAGGAGAATGAATAAAGAATATATACACGCCGGAAAAATTATGGGAAGCTATGTAATTCAAAAAGTATGAACCCTCTGTCTTACATATTTGTGTTGTTGTTTCAATTCTAAGTATTTGAAGTAGAAAAATTAATTATTTATAAACAGAGTAAAACTTAGATTAATAATAAAAAAAAATTCCACTGTTAATAAAGTGTTAATTATTAATTATTATTAACCCTTGAGCTTATAGTGAATACGAATAACGAATTAATCACCCATATTTAATAAAACTAAACACCCAGCAATATTTACGACTTACTAATTCCTTTATTTTAACACTGTTTGACTACTGTGCCTGCACTTACATTCCTAATCTCACCCAAACCGATAAAAATAGATTTACACTAATTCAAAACCCTTGTTTGCGCTTTGCTTACGGTGTACATAAATAAGATCATATTATTATTATTATTATTTAATATCTCGATAAATAATAATCAATCTTTAGTAGTTGGCTATATTTATCGTCGCCATTTGTTATTTGTTTTAGATGTAGAATTACCAACATAAATATGAAAGACAGAGCGGGTTCATACTTTTTGAAATACATACCTTTTTTGTCGCTTCCCCAATTTTGTCGGTGTGTGTAAAATCGTTGTTATATAATGTAATGTACAATGTAAATGTCAATATTATATAACGCATCCTAGTTGTTCTGGTATGCGGCCGCCGGCCTATAAACAATGGAGAAGGGAGTGGGTCGCATTTTGCACAGAAGTGAAATAAAATACATTTCCTTTGCCTTTAAAACAAAAATGCAACTGTCGTTATTAAAAAAACACAGACACACACACACACAGAGATTCTATTACAGCTATCGTAGTACCGGTGATGGTGTTGACGATGGTGTTACATTCGTCCTGGATAAACGTCTTATTTGCATCAGTTTTATTACCGTTCAACAGTTAATTTCCCTTGGAATAAATAACATAGTAGTAGTAAATTTGTCACTAAGTGTATGTTTGTGAAATATTTATAAAGAGCTCGTTGGCAATGTCGCATTTCTATCAACACTCCCCAATGGCTTATTGGCGATCGGATCTACGAAGTTCGGAGCGTCTTTAGCGCCGGCAGCACCACTCAAGTGGCAGGAAGAGGAACTAGGAAGGAAACGCCAAGTGCGTGCGATGCCTCGCTTCACTCTAACTTTAATTAAACATCATGTCCTACGTGCCTAAGACTCTAAAACTGCCGAGTTACTCTATAAACATTCGCCACTTTCACAGGGGGAACGTAAAATAGAGATGGAGATGAATCGAACAGCAAATTTCAAGTAGAAGGAACTTTGCAGTATGCTACTGAAATATATTGAAATTTATATTTAATATTATCAGCAGAAACTTAAAAGATTAAGAATAGAACAGTATGAATAAAATGAAAATGTGTAATATTGTTGTTGAAAAACATGGTTTAGTGTTTGGCAAAAATACAAAAAATTATTCGTATTCATTGACCTGTTAGGAAGTAATATGCCTATAAAAGTAACAATTATATGTATATATATATATATATATATATATATATATATATATATATATATATATATATATATATATATACCGTGTGTCTATCTTAAAGGTGTACATAGGAGATTAACATGGGAAATCAGTTTTTTGCAATTCCCTGCTCACCTAATTATTTTAAGCAAAAACGCGTCAAATAAAAATTTTAGGGCATCTAAATCAATAAACAGAATTACTTTTACATGCTTTTTAACGACAGAAATTACATATGAAAATGTCGAAAATTACGTTGAAAATATCAATAGCCATGGAATTGAACAAAAAATAAATAAATGCTTGATTTAGATGCAGAATTTTATGCCCTAAGACGCGTTTTTGCCGAAAATAATTAGGTTTGCAAAAAACTAATTTCCCATGTTAATCTCCTATGTACACCTTTACGAGACACACGGTATATATATATATATATATATATATATATATATATATATATATATATATATATATATATATATAGGCCCATTCGATAGAGTATTTTTTTCTGAATTAAATTTTATACTCATTTTATATCCTTACATAATAAATTTTTTGAGAAAAATTTGATTGAAATTTAAATAAACTTCATTTTCATAGTTATTTTTCTGTGGGCTATGTACGAAAAACAAAAATTGCTATTTGCCAACTTGAATTATTTAGGATAGAAATCAAATATAACACTATTTATAAAGTTATCAACAAATATTTATGTGCGTTTTAATTTAAGCCCAATTTTTCCATGAAACTATCATCTATTACAAATAGACCGTTTTCGGATGGTAATTTCATTTAGAACAATTTACTTTACTATCGAAATTCATTTATTCAACTTTACGGTATCAAAAACAGTTACCCCAAGCATATAATTTCATCATAAATAACAAATTTTTGTTTGTCACAATTCCAGAAACATAGCCGCATACGTCTTATTAGGGGATACAAAACTTGTATTATTAATAACTTACCATAACTAAACCGTGGAGTATATTATGTGGCACCTCAACAAGCTAGTGAGTTATTATAACGCATAAACGACGTGCGTTGCTAATCAGTACGCAAAGGGCTAAACTGACATCCTATGATGGATGAGAATGTTGGTAGAGTACGTTAGTTTCCTACAGGGTAAACCACCGTATTTCCCAACCTACCTCTTCCGGTGCATAATTTTCATTGCATTTTAAATATTCATTAAGTGACATTAAAATTCATATACGTATATTTAAAAGAGCTTTGGATGAAATGTTCTTGATTTTATACAGAATTTTAATAGGCTATTCTTGAAAGACTCATTACGAGACTTTTCATAGTTTGCTTTTTGATGATGACGTACAGGTCTCCCGTTTAAACATAAAATTATAAATGTGATGCTAGAATTTGTACAAATTAAGAGAAGTTACTTCCAAGAAAATGTTAGAAATGAATTTCTCTTTTTTCTTTCTTTTAAAATAGAAAACAGATTTCAAATATTAAGGCCGGTGATTTACACCAACTAATAAACCAGGGCCTTGTGGTGACATGAAGCAAAGGAGCAATCGCTCCAGGCGCTTTTGTTAAAAGGCGCCTACAGAATTGAAATTATAGATATCTGATTGATACGCTCTTGATAATCACCAAGTTAAACAGCTTCAGTTCATTCTATATTCTTTTGTATTGAATCAAATGAATGAAAAATTCACTGTATTATGAATATAAGCCCAACCCCAAATGTAATCGTACTCTCTGAAAAAAATATATTAACAGCAAGAAGAATAGTTATTTAAGTATTAAGGGCAGTAAGTGCACCTTACCGGTTGAGGATTAGTTGCCAATACATCCGATACCGGTAAGAAGCACTTAATGCCCGCAATGCTTATTATATTTTTTGCACGATCGTCCCAATAATAACAAATTAAAGTTTAGAATTATTTAAAAAGTATTTTGACATTTAAAAAAAATCAGTTGTCATTTTTAAGTAAGCTTTGATCGTTGTTTTGTTATTGTTAAAGCTTTAAAAATTGTACATTTATTTTTTATTTATGTAATTTTAACCGCCTCCAGATCGGTAGGTAGTCACATCACTTACCGGTCAGTCACATCACTTACTGATCAGTACCACATCACTTACTGACCAGTAATTTGTAAACAAAACTGACTGCCTTGGAAACTCTATCGGTAAACTTAAAAAAAACCTGATCGTGCAAAAAAGAATTTTCGTGCATTATTTAGAAATTAAGTTTAGGAAAAATATAATACTCTCCCCGACATAAGCGCCGTTCTTATTGAAACGTTTGATTAGCTTTGATACCTCGTAAACCCCCCTAATCTAGGATGTCAGCAGGTAAGATCAGATAATACCCAACCTAGAAATGGGCCTTGAGTATTTTCTCAACCGTAACTGAACACAGACCACTGCAGCTTGACCCTAGATGTCGCTCGCCGTTTCTGCGCAAGATTGGCGAACAGATTAAATTACCAGAGGTCCGGACCTCGTGTGATAATCAAACATTCAGTTTAGCGTGGTCAGCAAAGGCGTGCGTACAGGGTGGATCTCAGGCTGATTTATAAGGGATGAACAGAACACCCCACATGAAATTTGAATCTGAGAAGAATTTCCTATTTTATTTATTAGCACGTGACGAGGGGTGCTAAGGGTGACAATATAATCGAGTTTTGGGGTAATACAACAGAAGGACATTATAATCAGTCCAATTCTGTAAATAGCTCCTATGTATGTTACTACATAGTTATGTTGCTACGATATAACTTTCATAATGACTTAGAGAGGTATTTTTCTATTCTACGAGGCCAACCCCAATTGTATTCGTACCCTCTGAATTAACAGCAATTAAAAACAAATTTTTAGGTGACAATATTTAGGCATTTTTTACTTTATGTATTTATGTACTAATTTGTTTGTTTAAAATAACCTACGGGCAATATATGACAAAAGACAAATCCTAAAATATTTATGTTAGTATTATCTATAGAACTGAGGGTGAAGGTAACTAACAATGTACTCAATTAATTGCCATCTTAAATTTTATTACTTTAATAAAAATTATTTGCGAATTATTAAAGACGAAAACATTTGTCACATGCAGACATACACCATATCAAAAATTGTTGAATTGGAGTAATAATCATAGCATCCAGAAGTTGATTTATTCTTGTTTTTAAAACATAAAATAACAAATGGCCCAAATACAGTCTTAACTATTGTAATCTAAAGAATTATTTCTTTTTGCTGTTAATATTTTTTTTCAGAGGGTACGAATACATTTGGGGTTGGGCTCGTACAACAAAAAGATAATATAAGCCCAATTCTGTAAATAGCTCCTATGGATGTTACTACGATATACGATAACTTTCATGATAACTTGATTTTTTCCTATTCTGTTATAAAGGTGTTACTATGAAAGTTATATCGTAAAGACAGTATTATCGAAATGAAATTGCTTGCATATTGCTGTTGCATATGCGGACTGCAATAAGTAGATACCATAGTTTCTAAACATTTATCTAACCTGAAAATATGTTGAGCACTTCAGAAAACATTTTGATAATTTGTCATTTATATATATAATACCAAAAAATTTAAACATGTCGAAGCGAAATAGGAAAATAAATTCGCTACAGCTAGAAATTGTGTTTAAATATTTAATATGTTTTAAATTCCTTTCAAATACTTCAATTATTTTTAAACAAACGATATGAACCTCGTTGCAAGTTAGTAAATAGACGGTACCTACCATCTAAACAGACCTCAGATAGACTCATTGCTTTAAGCACCATGATAAGTGTGGGAATTAACTTAGCAAATGAGGAAATGAGAAAATAAAATACGTACGCATCGCTGCCAGTTTTATTGCGCTGTACAAATGACGCTAATTAGTGGAGTAATTGAGCTATTGTACACCACCTACAATTCATTTGAGGAGAATATGAAACTTGATACGTATCGTATTAAAACCGCTGAGTTATGTTTTACTATTCTACAACTGTTGTAAATTGTACAAAAAAGCTAAATGAAAAAGTTGGGCGACGTTTGGAAAATTCAAAAAATGAATACAAAGTTTCAAGTACTGCATATATGTGCAAATTATGAAACATAAAATTTGCAACTGTAAATTTTGACTCACCAAATAAGCGCAGCATTGAAAAACTCGAAAAGAGACTAATGGTCACTTACCTGAAACAAATAAAAATTATTAGATTACAATTTAAATAATATGGAACAAAATACAAACTAGTAGTTTAAATATATACAGTTATTGAAATATTCCGATCCAATACAACGAAGGCGACTTTAAAGTTTGATCTTGGTCTAAAATTTGTCGTGATGAAAAGACAAGTTAAACACACATATTTAATAAAACTAAAGGTGTTGTGGAATTTGAAGCAGATGATTATTTCTGGTTTCATATTTACGAGTATGTACATCAGACCTTTTAATATAGCTGCATAGATTTTCTTTTACAAAAATTAAAATATATACACAAAGATGGCAATGTGAGTAAATTGTTTTTTATGAAAATATTTTTACATGATTGATTGTAATCTAATTTGAACATGAATCGTATGGCACGTTTTTGAATTCTAAATAATCTTATAAAAGATGATGACGTACCCCAAAATATTATTCCATATATACATATTGACATAAATTTTGCAAATATGATTTAACAATATTTATATTACAAATATTACTTAATCTTTTAATAACATAAAAAATATATAAATTACTACAGATAATGTTTGTGCATTTCCAAATTTACATTTTCTGTTATAGTTAAGCCTAGAACTTTAAAAATACTGACTTGGTGTAAAGAGGTTGAATTATATTTCACCAGTGCTGTCATAAGAATTTTTGTTATAGATTGAGAAATGCATAAAAACAGATTTATTATTGTTTACTATTAGTAAGTTCTTATTCATATAGTTTTTCAATTCTTCAAGCTGTAAATTGTTGCTGTAAGTTCTTGTTATACATAAATAATGATATGTTATCTGCATACAACACAAAATTTGTAATGGCTGTCTGTTGTTCGATATCACTGATATATAATATAAACAAAATAGGTCCAAGAATCGAGCCTTGAGGTACTCCAGTGTTAATAATAGTTTCATTAGAACTCCTATTGAATAGATTTACTAGTTGTCGCCTATTACATAAATATGATTTCAGCCAATTGTGGCAGTTTCCTCTAATACCTATTGCATAAATTTTGACAAAAAATATAAATATATTTGAAAACGTAAACACAAAAATATAATATGAGAATATAATTCCTTAGTCACGTGACATGTTTTCCGCCAAACAACAGTCAGAATCTCCCTAGCTACGCGTTTATCACAGCGATGATAAAAAACAAGGAAATTATCATCGTATTTATAGTCGTTACTAAGGGATTTGTTTTCTTTATTTATGACATTTACAGTTAATTTTGAGTATAAAAATAAATAATAACAATAATTCAAACTCCGAAATATTAAATAAAACTCGTAAGTACCATGTTTTAATACAATATGAATATGTATATCAAAAGTTAGGTTAGGTTAGATTGCAAAAATTCATTATATTCTCTCATTAAATATATGATTAGTAATCGAAGATATTTCTCGTGAAACCGAAGCAGCACATTTCAACTCGTCCTTCGGACTCGTGAAATCTGCAGCTCGATTTCACTCGAGAACATCATCGATGATAATCATATCACTTGTTATATTACGTATGACAATAGTGACGACGAAACTGTCAACTGTCAGACGGCCATAGGACGGTTGATCACGGGCAGAATTAAAATAAACGGGAATAATCGATTTCTGAATGGAAATAATGTGAATATATTTGTACAGGAGTAGAAAAAGTATATTTTTTACATACAACTGCCCGATGATGTATACTTATTATTGAAATGAGTGACTGATTTTGAAATGCGGCGTGGTAAATATATGTTATGACTATCGCTTTCTTCCCCTGTCAATTGGCCTGGACTTGTGGGTCCTTTGGATGCAACCCCGGCGTTGATTATTCCATTTGTATTCTCACGCTGGGCTCGTGTGCCACTGCGCATTACCATTTATATCTTCTTATCTCTGTTCCTGACTGCCGCGAAACGCCCTAGACGTACCCGCCATCAAAATTATTCATGGTATGTTACCGATCCCAGCCCAACCAGCCCGAATTCTCACAAGCGCAAGAGACATCACTAAATATTGTGGAATTAAAATAACTCGCGAGAGGAGAGCCAAATCGTACGGTGCGGGAAAGCCAAGACCCAAGCCGTAGCGAGGGATTTGCAGTGGAAGGAATATTAGCCAAAGACGCTTACGTTGCCGCCTCCAGTAATCTTCCCTAGAAGTCTGACCTCATCGAACGGCGATCTGTGTCACGTGACCTGGATAGAAGGTTTTTACAAATCTTCAAACATCACAGCCGTTCAAAAAGTTTACTTCATATTCCCACAAAAAATGTTCATCAATGTTCCTAAAGTTATTGAATCTTTTTAGTTTAATATCAAGCATTTACTGAAATCGTAAAAATACTACATTGGTTATTATTTCAATAAATATTGTCTTGTTTTATAACATAACATTGGTTTAATGGATGCCGACACATAAAGTCTTTTATTCACAATCATTATAGCAATATGTCGATTCCTAATCTTTTAGAGGTTGGGAAATACGTCATTCCTAACTACAATGACAATCTCTTGAGTTGGAAATAACAGATTTCACTTCAACCCCACGAGTTTATTTTGAAAATTATTGATTTAAAAAGAGAATGATTGTGAATAAAATAGTATACTTACATACCTCAGTGGGAGTTTCATAACAGCCTCGCGTTTTATACACAAGCCCTCGGCTGTAATGAAACATGTCCCACCTCGGATGTAATATACTATTTTTGCGACTTGATCCCCACGTCATCAATCGTAACCATATGATTCAAATCGCCAGGGGGGAGGGAATTGATGACGTCATGTTGTCGGGTGAAATGGGAAAAATCAAAACTGAAAACTATACCGTGTGAAAATTATTATTCATCTAAATTTGAAGTAAGACAATTATTTCGCAATAATAAATCTATTGAATAATTATGATGTAATGTCAAAACTGACAGTATTATAATAAATATAACCTATATTGTGTCCGTTTTGTTATTCACCAAAATTCGAAATAAATAGTTATTTAGCAATAATAAACTAATTTAATAAATACGAATATACATAAGTATACTGGATGAATTTTTTTTTTAATGGCCATAAACAATATGTAATAATTGTCGGAATTCTTAGAAACACCATCTTTGCAATAGCAGAATATAATTTAATATCAAGAATTAACAAAACTACCAACACATAACGTAACACAAATTATCGACGCCAAAATCATCTTTATCCCATGGTTGCTAGAATGACATGAATATTCAAATAATTCATATATTTGAAAATGACATTTGTTACCGCGGTCACCATACAGTTTCATATATGCCATGTGTGTACGACAAAGATTCTAAATACTTAGAATTGAAACAACAAAAGCAGAAATGATTGTTAACCTGTGATCTATAGTGAATACAAATTAAACAACCATATTTCATAAAACCGAAGACAGAGTAATATGTAACAACTCGATAAATGATAATCAATTTTAGTAGGTGGTTATATTTAGGTGTTTTATCGTCATTTATTATGTGTTGTAGATATAGAATTACCGACGCAAATATGAAAGACAGAGGGTTCATACTTTTTAAAATATTGCCCAGTTGCATAAAGCATTGTTAACTTTAATCACGTTGTTAACTTTGACAAGGCTTCTTTTCCAATGTATTTTTGATACGTATCCATGATTACAATGTGTAGTTAAATACATGATCAGCTAACAACGTTTTATGCAACTGGCCCATATCTTTTTGGTCTTTCCTAATGTGTTGATCGAATTCGTTAAAAATTAACATTAGTTATTCCTGCTTGAAGCCACCGAAATAGCGTAAATTTTTCAATAAAACATTATTATATTCTACTGTCCCTAACCATCCCCAAAGTAAAAATTCCAAAGCCCACCACATATTAAAATCAATGTGGGAAGTGCATAGTGGTACGGCTTGGCTAGTGTTGGTTGGGCCATGCTATCTGGTGCACGTCCGATCAATACGTGCGTGTCGCACCCTTCGCCCTTTGCAGCCCCTGTGGTCACCGGTCACGTGACATGCACGCGTGTGCGTAATTAGTAGCCACTGCATCCACTGCAGACGGGGATGGAATTCATTTTTATGCGACGGCAGCCAATATGGAGGTGAGTAAAGTGGTAAAAGGGTGGTTTCAGGTTTTGATGGGATTTTAATTTTGGGGTTTACAATGAAGGAATTAACTATTTTCGATGACAAATTTGAAAATTACTTCAAATAGCGTGTAAGTAAGGCTTGATTTACATTAGCGATACAATAACGATACGATGACGGTACGGTATTTCTTGCTCCAATGTATTTTAATGGACCCATTTACATCTACGTTCTCGGTACGATGATAGTACGATGACGGTACGATGACGGCACATTGATATTCACTGATTTACATTAGCGATACGACCACGGTACAGTATAGTTTTGTTTCTATTGAAAAAATCGAGGAAAAATATTGTATCATAGTGACTACGTAGTATTTGCATGCAACGGGGAGTGGAAGGTTGCGTTTGAAAAATACGTGCACATCACATTGATGTTCATACCAAAATCAGCTAGGTGGAAGTAAATATGCACAACAAACCGTCATAATACATAAAAGACAAAATTATATTGTCATGGTATTTTATTATGTTCGTACCGTCGTGATACCGTCTAATGTATACTCCTTTGCAATAAAATTAAGCACACAAAATATTTTATAGTTTAAAGTGGACATGATAAGATGCCTAGTAACAAAAATATGTAAATGTGTCATTTTTCTTATTAATGTCAAAATTCCGCGTCATTTAGACAGTAATTCTATGATTAGAATTATAACTAGAATAGAAGATGGCTTCTGCATAAGGCAAATCGGTCGACTGATGAACATCAGTAAAGACAATGTCTTCATAATTAAGAAACGCTGAGAGCACGAAGGAAGTGTTAGAAGAAAATCAGGATCTATGCATCCCAGAGTATTGAAACTGATGCTAAGCAATTAAAATAAACAAGAAATATACAACTAAAATTGGCGAAAAAATAGGCGCAAAGTTGTGCTTAATTTTATTGCACAAAAGTGTAAATGCCTCTTGTAATTGACATGCCGTCATTGTACCGTTATTGTACCGTCATTGTACCACTAATGTAAATCAATCCTGACACCTGTACTCTTTTCATGACAACTTTGGAAGCTCATGGTCATGAGTAAAGCACTCTTTAGTACTGGTGTATAAGTTATCCGGAAAAGGTTGTTTGAGTTTCAATAAGAAACACTTCAATTAAATCATTTAAAATATTTTTTTTATGATTCTTCAATATCTTTTGAGCGACATCAATTATATATAATTGATTTTGGGGTCCTAAATCCTACGGATAATGAATATCTTTGGCTGCGAATATATAATTGATAAATTATTTCAATTTTCTCATTAGATTCCATAGGTATTCCTAATGATAAAATGCAATATTTCTAAGTCTTGAATTATAGTTTGGTAGCTTTTTCATATTCATGACATTGACCATGAGTATTATTTCCTGTAACGTGCATCCCTGTTTAACATTGCTAGTAGTTAGCAGATAAAAGATTGGCTTGGTTAGGTAGCGTATTTGCCATTCGTGCAGTAGAGATTTTTCGTATTTGGAATTCTAGTTTCATCATTAATCAAAATAAATTGGAGAATGTAGTTTTGATTAACGAATTTAGGAGCATTCTCGCCCAGGTCGTATCGATTCCTGTGGAACGTGCACGCTCCGCTGTATAACGAAGTGCACTGAAAGGAATTCCTCCTGGCAGCATTCCGTCTGCCTCCCTTGGTGCTTTTGTTGGCGTTTCCAGTTGTTATGGAAACCCGTTTCCTGCTGGGACTCCGAGTAACAGTTCTGATTTGGAATACTGACGGTACGGTACGTCGCATACGTGATGCCCGAGCACTTCAACTGAATCACTTTAAATACAAGATGTTCGAACTGCTTTGTCGCCCAGAATTTACAAAATTGTGCCGTTGGAATTAAATGAACGAACTTTCGCAAGCGTTTAGCGAGCGCACAACTTTACACTAGCTCTACACTTCGAAGCATTACGGAACGGGGAATAGGGCATCGCATACTTTGCCAACAACAACTGACCATTTGCAATTCACCAACACAACGATACATAAAAAGTTATTTTTCTTCCAGCTCTATTGTTTAAAAGTTGCAAATTTGCATCATTGCCCGCGTTCAGTAGTAACTAGTGAATCTGTGATGTCACAGTGTAGTGTCAAATTAACATCTGTCATATGTCATTTTTAAATATATTAGGAGATTAGGAGTCAATATCATCGCAAAATGTAAGATTTTTTCTGCTACTTAAGCCGTGTTCCTTCGGGCTGTGATTCGCAATCTAAATTATCATGATTAAGAAGTATATTTTGAGTGATCACACTGATTAATTTCGGAGCAAATTGAAAAATGGTTGATGACAATATGTTTTCGAGTGTAGAAATTTATCAATGTGGGGTTTGTTGCATCAAAGGAAATATGTTTTTCTTAAAAAAAAAACATTATTGACCAATCATACCATAAGTGTTGTTATTATTCTTCAAGTTGTTTTCTTGAAATTAGGATTCACAAAATCACAATCACAGCCCAAAGGATCACGGCTCATATCGATGATAAATGAAATTAAAATTAATCTCGTTAAGAAATAGGTGTAATCGATAACATTTAGTAATCCTCAATCTTTCTTTAAAAATATGAGGTTGTTTCCGCTACATTATACTTAAAAAAAATATTTTGTAGTTTGACAGACATTTTTAACAGGCAGAAATTCCATGTCCTGCGACTACAATGTATGGACTTTGCTAAGATTAGTTTCAAATAGACATGCATTTTCCAAAAGGCTTTTAGTGTAGGAGAACTTTTTAATAGTACTCTTTCGTCACTGTTAGTCCTTTCGGTGCGTATTTATGACGCACAATTCCACGGCAATCAAAGAAGACAGTCATCATCACATTGATGTTGCTTCGCACCTGTCTTTTTTCGGCCTTGGGGACGCGGGATGCTTCCATTGCAATAACTGTGCTTTTATTCAATCGACAAATATTTGAAACAACACCTCACACAGCAGTTATCAATAAGACAATGACGCACCCGATAGCGAAGCGAAAATTTAGGCATGCGCATGAAGGTGCCCTTCACTTTGGAATCAATTACTACCCTTTTCAATGATTTGCTGGCATTAACGAACAATCGAAACTATCTCCTGCTCCAAGGAGGAGCAAATTACTCGCAAACCATTCCTCCGTTTAAAGCTGATCGGTTGTACATCGTCGGTCAATCGCCGTGGCGTCAATTATAATTTAAGATCTCTGTGCCAAGACGCCAAGAGCAACACAAGAGCCGTTATTCTATTACGTCCCCTTGGATGTTGTTTTGTTGTAGGGTGACAAAATCACGCGCAGAATCGATTGATGCGATGATGACCACTCGGGACTGGGAGGAAGTCAACACTTTCTTCCTCTTTCCGCTACGCGGCGCATAAGTTGGAGACCATCACAGAGTGATTGATAGCGTGGGATAACAAATCTAAGTAGTGCAAAAAAGTGACGAATATTGGGAGAATGTATTTAGTATAGCAAATATTTTTTGTAGGAGATCGATATGGTTTGGCTATTTTTATGGAAACTAAGTTTGTTTGCCAACATAGAAGGCTCTTTTTTGCTGATAAATAAATTTGCTTTGTAAATTGCTGGGCTTGTAATTTTGTTTTGACATACATGTGCTTTAAGTCCATTTATATTTTTTATTGTGTGATATATTGTAACAAAGGGAAGCTCAATAACTTTTTGTAATAGCATGTAATTCGATGAACAATATTAAATTGTGTTATTTGCACAATAGCTAACGTTACATGCGCTCGACACAATGAGGAAATTGAGCACGTGCAAAACTTTGAATATCTAGGAGGATTAATGAATATAAATAGTAATTTGGAGAGGTGAAATAATGGAGATTCAGTCCTTGGTTAAAATATTATTTATTTATAACAATACCGACGGTTCGGTCTCAATTAGACCATCCTCAGGGTTCTGGAAAACGTCAACGGGGTAAGGAATAGAGTTACGAATCATTTGACTCTACAAAATATTAGTAGGTAGGCTTCAAGTAAAACATGTTGATATGTATTTCTTTTTTGAAAAAATCTTTTCCCTAATCGTTGATAGTAGTTTAATTGGCTCACCCACGTGGCGTCGTGAAATCCAGTACGTGAGCTGGTTGCGAATGAAGACAGACTTGCGGAAGTGCAATTACTCAACTAATTAGGCGCATAACTGGCGGCGACGTCTGCGGTGACACGGAGGAAAAATTTCCACGCGCGGCGTTCATTAGCCGCGCGGCGCCGTAGCCATAGCGTTAGCTCTGAACGGCGCCCAGCGCCGTGAAGGAATGTTATAAATCCCGACTATTCCACGGATTCATCTTCATTATTCTCTGTCACCGTAAGGGGACAAGACCATGACTATATCGATCGCGATGTGACATGCACCAAACCAAAGAAAGAAATATTTTGCACGCGAGAATATTCTCAAATAATGATGTCATCTGTTAGTTTGTGCAGGATTAGTTTAAAACAACTTGAGTGAATTATACCATTCGATTCAATTTGACGTTCAAGATTAAATATAAGAATTATGTGGACAGGATGAAACGCAATCAGCCTATTAATAAGAAAGTTGTTTTTTAAAATGACATTTATTTTTCAATATAGTCTTCTAACAGTGCAAGGCATTTAGTCCAACGATGTTCTAATACATTAATCTCATTACGAAAGGTTCTTTTCTCAAGGTCTACAAAATAAGCGTTTACGACGTATTTGACTTCCTCATCACTTGAAAATCTCTGTCCTTCCAAGAAAACTTTTAGCTTAGAGAAGAAATGGGATTCATAGGAACTCAAAATTGGCAAATAGGGCGTTAAAGCAATTTGTACTCTATATCCTTGATTTTAGTCATTGCTGTAACAGCGCCAGAAGAAATAGCTAGCGAGAAATATTTCGCTAAAACATCTAGCGAAATAGTGGGCAGCTGCAGGCGTTTTAGTTGTAACGAACGTCACCTACTTCCAAATTTACTAGTTTTGTAACTCTGAGTCTTATTAGTTTTTTTTTTATTTTATTTTAAGTAGATATGTAAAACCGGTTAGTGTTTTACCTTATATTCTTGCAGGGTGTGCAAATTAATGCAAAAACAATAACTTTAGTTCCATGTTTCGAACAGCTCTGTTAAGATAAATCAATTCAGCTGCAATAGACAGGAGATGAAAACATTTTGCGGAACTATGCATTGAAATATGAAAATATTGTTTTAAAAGTAGTCCTCAAGTTTCGTCTTATTCTTGTCTACCTCATTTCAATTTTACTGCTGGAATTTGAATTTCATAGCATATGTCCAGTAGTTACTCCATATCTACCATCTCCGAGTATTTCATCAATTCATTTCGTTTGAAACCTTTCTGTATGTTGTCAGCTATTCTTGGATGAATTGGGTGTGGGAGGAACAGTGGCGATAAGCCTGGCGAATTGCAGGCTCTGCTGTTAATTTACATATTTCCCATGCTAGCACGTGCGCGCAACAATAAAACCCGGGCCATGAAGTTTATCTGGCGCGTCGATCTGCGCCACGACGCACGGTCATTCGGTTCGTCGACGCCAGAGCATCTACATATACGCTCGGTAGGAGGTTAGCAAGAAGCTGATGAACGCAGGCTAAATTGGGAAGAGAAAATGATGATGCACAAGTGCCATGCAATTTAAAATTGGAGTTATTCATATTGTTTAGTTTGCATAGATTTCGATCCCTTTAGCAATGAAATATTTTTATGTACATTTGGTTAGGACACTAAACTTTTTATATTTTTTACATACATATTACAATTTATTTCAGTTCTCTCTTGTTCTCAAACTGGACTCGTGTAGAATGTGATATAGACAATTGGCTTATCTTGGAAGGTCTGTACAATTTTATAACTATGTAATTATAAACTTTAATTTGTTATTATTGGGACGATCGTGCAAAAAAATTAATAAACATTGCGGGCATTAATCGGATGTATTGGAGATCTCGACTTCGTCTCGATATCCAAACTAATCCTCAACCGGTAAGGTGCACTTACTGTCCTTAATACTTTAACTATTTTTCACTTTTAATGTTAATATAATGTTAAAGAATATTTTATTCTTCATATGATTTGATTGCATTTTATGCTTTACATTCAATGGATTATGGAAATTATAAAAAAAAAAATCTTAAAGCAGCCAGCTATATTATAATCATGAAAACAGCTAGGTACTATATTAAGAAAATTGTGATTGACAGATGTGTCAAGTGCAATTGATAGATGTCAATGTTATGTGCAAGTGACATAGTATTTTTTTGTTATAATTTTACTGGAAATATAGAAGAAGAAACTTTCTGTATGGAATTTGTAAAAAATACATAGAATTGACGGAAGGTAAAGTGCTGGTCACATCATATTTTTTAAAGTGGATTAAAACAAAACTGATACTGTTTGAAAGCATGAGCGTTTAGGTTGCTATCCTGTCACGGGTATAACATAGTCAAACAACAATTTAAACTCGTTTTAAAACGTATTAAATGATGTTTCAAACAGCATAAGTTATATTTTATTGTAGTTTCTAAAAAAATAAAAATAATTAAATTCAAAACTGCAAAGTGGTCGATTTCTGTGCACGTTAGTGTAATAATCGTCTATTGCTTGTTTTAAAATAGAATAAACCCCATGTAATAATAATCATGAATACCAAATTTATTTTAAAAATGCCAGGCTGTATGATAAATCTTACAATCAATTAAGTTCACTGGCGGTGCATCTTTCACTATCAGAGTTAATCAATTCTGCTTGAGCGCCCCCATAAATTCACTTCTCCAATCAGATTCCACCTCCCTTGTGAGACTTTGCAAAGAGTCACTCATGTCGGCGGATCTGTCAACGTCAGCAAACCGAGTTCCGCGTCGGCAGCGTCGCAGGGAGCGTCGGACGACACGTCTGCGTTATTATCAACAAATCACGGCCGCCATGTGAGATAGAAGTCGTAAAATGAATATGCTCCCAGCAAAGATCGACGAAATGGGGGAGGGAGTAGTTTCAGGGATGGTGAGGGAGGTTCGATTTGAGGTGGAGTATGAAAGAATAGAAGTTTGTATATGATAAGGAATAATTCAATTTTACTGCGGAAGCATACACAAACAATCATGAAATTGTTAAAATTAATTTCTAGAGGCTTTAAATTGTACAGTAACTCTATATTAAACATGAATTTTAAAGGAAAATTGGAAAATAATCGGACACGCAGTCACTGTGACTACAGTCTTCTTCAGGGCTAGAAATGGTCAATTATAGATGGTAACAAGGGGAACCCCCATACGACCCATGGGTATAACAAGGTATAATAATAATGTGAGATTTATAACGATTATAAATAATTCTTACAATATTAAGGTACACGTTTTTAAAAAAAGAATTTGAAAGTTCTTTTTCTCCGACGTTCCAGTAAATAGTAATTGACTTATTGATATATACAAATATATTTAATTACACCTTGTTATAGCTATGGGTCGTATGGGGGTTCCCCATGTTACCATCTATAATTGACTATTTCTAGCCCTGAAGAACACTGTAATCACAATCGAAACGTAGGCCAGGAAATAAATAATTTTTCACAGACTGCGTGTCCGATTATTTTCCAATTTTCCATTTTACTACCAGTCGATCATCATATTCAGCCCTTCATGAATTTTAAAGCTTAAGCTCTGTTAATTATTGTATTAATAAGCAGATTCAATGTACTTTCCTTAAATCACAGTATCGTTCATTTGGTTCACGAAAGATGACAATTCAAGGTCACTTGTCCGAAGAAAGAATACACAACATTTAATGCAGTAGTACCTTAGCAGCATTTCATGTTACAAAGAGAAAGATTCCGTGGCGTATGTCTATGTAGTTGATGTGTGACAGATATACGTTCATGTTGACATTACTTTCTAACACGTTACAAATATTAATGACGTATGTCGTAGAGTAACATATCTATACTTATGTTACATATGTTAGGTGCGATCACTTTATAATTTACAAGTTTTTCTAGAAATTATATATCATTTAATTTGCACCTAAATGAAATATACACTTGAAGAGTATTGAAAATATATAGTTGTATATATATATATACAATATAAACTTATAAATGAATTTATAAAAACAATAAGCATTAATATTAAAATTTCATATTTTAAAATGGAAATTATTTTCAAAGCCCATAGGTATTTTAAAACGTGATCAGCATTATATGAAAACATTTAGCATATGTGGATTGGATACATATTTTAAGCACATTCGTTCATTTCATTTTAATGAAAATTTTACCATTTTTGTAGCTGTCATCAACATTCAAACATCATTGAATATTGTATATACTTTTTATTTCATTTTTGTTGCCAATAAAATCATTTCACATGCATTACTTTTTAAACAAAAAATGTAGAATTATTCATAATATTGGGACCGGCAGAATAGCATGCGGCACCACATAAATACAACAACCGCACTGACATTCATTTACGTTAACGGATTTAGAAAGAAATTTCAGTAACAAAACTCAATTCTGTTTACCGGCGAATTATTATTGTCAATCGTGTTACTAAGCGCAACAAAAAATAAGTAATTAGATCTAGTTTGTTTATTTGATATATGAAATGAAAAATGTTTAAATTAATTCAAGAATTTACACCCATGTTGAAATTCTTTCCCTGTTTGAATATTTGTTTTCTTTGGCAATAAACATCGTTCCAAAATGAAAGCAAGCAAACCGTTGGAATCGATGGAACCGTCCTAGCCTTGTGCGCCATACCTGTTCTCGAAAAACAAATGTATCGCACACGCTTCGATTACCGATGCCTTCAGAACAATCACAATCATAGTACGCGCGATATTTTCAATACGTGAATGTTTTTAAAAACGTCATAAAACTTGTATTAGCTTTATTAAGCGAGCGAGTTTTACGAGGCAATTGGCTGCAGTCGCGGTTGGCCGTGACTTTACGAGCCAAGACGGTTGAGCAAGCGGAGCGGAGGTTCACTTCACCGAGGTCTGATTTGCAGTGCCCTGCCAGGAATTGGATCCGAGTGGCCGATGACACAACTCGACTGAAAAACTCAAATCATTGCAAGGGAAATGAAATCCCAGAAAGGATTCCTTCCACGGATAGTTTTCAACCGAGTACGAAAGCGGATGAAAATAAGACGTTACCAGGAATTAAATTACGGATATAAATACCCAACAGATTATTGCAAATCTCAAGTTTACAATTTGAGGAAACATGTAATATTCTACCTTTTATAATATTTTCTAGCATCGATAAAAAGTAGGCTTTTCAAGAGTCATTTGATTATTTGCATAACAAAACTCAGACTGTTCTACAAAGTAGATCTTTGCAGACCTGCCATTCAAAATTTTCGTTTTCATAGATGTGCCAGTAAGGGAAAATTACATTTTTTATTTATTAATTACATGTAAAAAGCAAACAAATCGCTCCTTGTTTTTTGGCCAATGGTACATTGTTTGCAATTTATTACATTCTTAAACAGCTCAAAATCTTATTAAAATTAATCGATTTTCTTCAAACCAAATCTAATTGGTTCACATCTTTAAGTCTTACAGATATGCAAATCTGTAAAAAAATTACAAAAACAAGTCTATTCTTCTTGTTGTTGATTAATATAAAATTATACATAAGAGTGACAGCTGTCGATTTTATTTATTGTTTATATATTTACAGATCTGATAGGCTTACAGATGTAAACAAAATCGACCCATAAGAGAGGAATTAGTGGTTTTTCCCTAAAGTTCAAGCACATGCGATGACATAGACAAATAACGTACGAGCCCTACCCCAAATATATTCGTACCCTTTGAAATAAATATATTAACAGCAATAAAAAATATTTTTTTAGGGTACAATAGTTAAGACTATATTTGGGCATTTTTTTTATTTTATGTATTAATAAAGTGTTCTGGATTTGAATACAATGTTATTAGCTAAATTTCTCATTTAAACAATAATCTACGGGCAAATATATGACAAAAGACAAGTCCCACAATATATATATATATATATATATATATATATATATATATATATATATATATATATATATATATTAATTGTTTGTTTCAAAATTTATGGGGCATATATTATATGTAAGCTAAGCTACCTAATAAGTATAAGTATTTTAAATCGTGACTAGAACTGATTAGAAATTTTTGAGTGAAAACACAATATGAATTTAAAGGAAAAAAGTATGTATAATATAATTCAGACTTAACGCGATCCGTCATTGAATAGCGTAGAAAGATCTGTTTAGAATTCCCTTCATACGCGACTTTTATTCTTGGAGTTTTCGAGCTCAGCTAAATGTACAAACCGCAACAAAACATTCCCTTAAGATTAGTAATCCGAATCCGAATCCCCCTCCGCATATTCGAGAGTGGCTAGCTGGCATTCTAGTCACGAGGGCTGCGCATTTAATCTGGACCTTAGAATTTGTCGCTGCCTTTAATTTATCCCCGGCTTTGTGGGATATCGGAGCCGAACGGGAAATATGGCGCCTTTAAATGCGGAATTTTAAATTAAATGTTCACAATTCGCCGCTGCTGATCTGTGAGCAAATGGCTCGGGGTAATTGCGGCCCTGCCTTGCCAGTGAAATACTGATTTGTTGTGTTTTGCTCCACTGACACAATTTGAATTTACAAGCGCCACTTGACGCAAACCCACGCCACGTGCTAATGCAATCAAACACTTGCACAACTCCTGTTTTTCAACACTTCACTCGCCAGTGCAATTTCATTCTCAAATCAGAGCACAACACCACCCCTAAACCAGGACATCTATTCACAAACGCGTTTATTAAAGTTCAAGGGCAGTATAGATAATCACAAATATATTAGCAAGTGAAATTAATATTATGGAGAAGTAGATTAAAATCGGTTTTAAGGATGTTTGGTTTTTTAAACTACTGTTAAACTTAAACTTTTATCATGACATATGAGACTTTTATTCTCTATCTCATTATCGTTGTTGTTTCGAAGGGGTATACGTTATCTCCGTCCAACGGACGACGAAACATGAAATGGAAACTGTATTGTAACCGCGGTAACAGAGATATAATTTTCAAATATTTGAATTATTTAAATATTCATGGCAATCTGTCAAACATGTGATAAAGATGATGTTTTGATTCTTATATCGTATTTATTCAATCGTTTAGTATTACTAAAAAAATTATATTTCTAATTTTGATGAATAACAAAACTGACACAATATATGTTATATTTATTATAATACTGTCAGGTTTACATCATAATTATACAATTGATTATTATTGTGAAATAAATATCTTACTTCGAATTTTTGTTGACAAGATCTACTCTTATAATGTATGCCCTTATCTGCGAATTTGGCCTTTTGTTTATATCTGATATTATTAGGGACTAATGTAATATTGTCAGTATAAAAACAATCATTTCACTTAATTTTGGAGTTGCTCAGTCTATAAAAGAACACGCCCATCTTTATTTAATTTAAGTTCATAATTTTGTTCCCTATGAAATAGGTAATTATTAAGTATTACAAAACTTTAAGTAAATGCATTTTATATTACATACATACATATGGAAAATACTTTACGGCTACCTGACATAAACTTTTAGATTGGTACTTGAAGTTATTAACAAAATTTATTCACTTAATAAATACCTAATTTATTTCTCAAATAACTATAAGAAATAAAAATCATAGGCCTAAATCTCGTAAGAAAACTGCTAGAGCTTATATTATAAATCTATGCGAAAAAAAGTATAATATAATTCTGGTTTTATTCGTGCATATAAGATTAAAATAGCAAATTTCAACATGACAAGTTTATGATCGCGTTTATATCCGAAGCAATACACGGATATTGCAAAATATATATCCGCTTCAACAGAATTTTCTCGGCAGATATGAGGGGATGCCTAACAATTCAAACGTTTATGGCTGATTCCCTAACTTGCATTCAGTGTTACGCTGTACGTATGAAAATTGATACTATAATCTTAAAAGTAACTACACGACTTTCTTTTTTAAAAACTATTCAATTTTACAAAATTTGGTATGTGCTTAGTTGTTTTCCGAATAAAATATATTTTTGAAGCATTTATTGAATCGATGGTTTCTTTGTTGGATCGTAATATCTTTCCAGCGTTGAACGTTCTGAGTTTTGGGAAAAGATGGAAATCGGAGGAAGCCAAATCGGTCTAGTATGGTAGATAGAAAGCGATTTCAAAGCTCACACCAACTCTCTTAATCACATTGTTCCTAACCATACAATCTTCATACACCAAATTATTCCTCACGCGATCCCGTCTTACATACCCACATACACCACGTAACTCATTCCCACGGCAGTCACTCTCTTTTTATGCTTCCCCGTCCATGCCCAGCATTCGCTTCCATACATCAAAGCAGGCACTAATGATGAATCTAATGAAACTTAAATAATATTAAAAGATCTATCGAAATTTTTAATTTAGTTTTAAATAAAATATCATTTAGTAAACATCAACATCAAAGAACATATTCACATCTTGTTCTTTTACTTGTAGTCGTAGCTTGTATATCGTCAATATCCCGATAAAACTAAATCGTCTGGGTATTAATAATCCTACTGCGATGCGATATCCATCAAGCTCAGCTACTCCAGCCAGCAGTGTAAAATTATCTACTAGGAATAATCAGTCAAGCATCAAACGTCTGTAATATAACTCACATCAATTTCAGTCCATCTACGTTGCTGGTTCTGCTATTTGCAATAAAGCTATAATAACGGTACGGCGCACATAAACGGCCGAGGTATGAATGCACTTTGATTGCGTTCAACCTGCAACTTGTGTGTGTAACGTCAGCCAACTATTGCTCTATCCGCGGTGCTTATTAGAAACTTGGACTAATACCTAAGTGAGTTTCAAGTAGTAAAGTCAAGCTTACGTTACGTTACGGCCCGGCCCGGCTATCAAACTGTTTCATAGCGTTATTTACTCAACTCAAGATTCATATGCTGCAATGCTGCACGCACACTGATTCACATAAATTCGAGGTATAATATCTAGAATGAGATTTATAATTGATAGTCTGGAATACAATATAATATCCTAATGTTTGATTTCAATTAAATTAATGAAAATGTACTTAAAGTTACTATAAAATATTTATGTTTCATTTCTGTTCATCAACAGAAAGTATGTCGACCAGATTTCAAAGAAATAAACATTTTTACCTTCCGTCACCTTTAGGTAAGGAAGGTATTGTCTGGTCAAAAAATTCAATGATGAGTTTTTAGTGAATAAGCATGTTTTAGGGTCCCTATAATACGATTTTACCATTTTTACAATGATGTCTGTATGTATGTATGTGTGTCTGTGTGTTTGTGCGTGACGAAAGTTTCGAATCGCATAATTTCAATACCACGATTCCAAAAATTATAATTGTTTCATATTCCTCAAGTTTACATCCAGAAGAACAAGTGAGTTTACTTCCATTCAGCTGATTTTGGTATGAACATCAACGTGATGTGCACGTACTATTCAAACACAACCTTCCACTCCCCGTTGCATGTAAATACTACGCAGTCACCATGATACAATATTTTTCCTCGATTTTTTCAATATAAACAAAACTATACTGTACCGTGGTTGTACCGTTAATGTAAATCAGTGAATATCAATGTGCCGTCATCGTACCGTCATCGTACTGTCATCGTACCGAGGACGTAGATGTAAATGGGTCGTTTAAAATATATTGGAGCAATAAGTACCGTACCGTCATCGTACCGTAATTGTACTGTCATTGTACTGCTAATGTAAATCAAGCCTTACGCACTGTACTTACATCGATGTAATATCGTTACCAAAAGTCGAATTAAAATACTAAAGAAAACGCTACCAACAAAACACGGAGTTATTATAAAAATATTCCATTAATTTCTGGAAATATCTTAGCGGAATACATTTTTGCTTGGCTCATTTTTCATATCTTCTTTTGCGAAGCCCATGTGAAAGAGGTGTTTCATTTACACTGTAGAGACGTCTCTCGCGTCTTAATTAAAAGATTCCTTGCGCTGCTAATCCCTGTCCGGCGCGATGTAAAGGGAAAACGCTGAAATTTACATCGTTCGGCAATTACACCGAGATTCGACAGCCGCGGGAGATGAGGAGACTTTTTGCCTCGCTGCTCGCGCTCCGCGAACGCATTACACTGCTAGGCTTCCTGTCATATTGCTAATGACGTCACCCAAGCGTTTCAGGCACTCTCAGTTTTGCCCGACAAGTTACAAGTAAATGGAGAACAAATATTTGGGGAGAAAATTGTTTCAAGTGTGAATGTTTGTCTTTGAATTAAACGTTTGTTAATTGAAAAATCTTTAACAAACTGCGAACTTCGTCAAATAGGTAAGATTCGTATTATTTCTTTCCTCAATACGTCTTTTTTATTAGATCATGGAATTACTCCAAACTAATATTGAATCATCACCGAACTGAACTGATCTTATAGTATAGTACTTCTTATCAAATAAATCAATTAATCTTCATCTCACATATCTTTCATCGAACCTTGAATTTTGCGCTCTATAAACACGAATGTGACCATCATTGGTAGATTTAAATACCTTTTCGTCTGTAAATATTACCCGTTCGAAAAATGCTAGATCTATGTAAACGCAATTTAAAGAAAATATGACACGAGCTTGTTTATTTTCTTCCGTTAGTATTGGTTTCTTAGCTGCTACTCTATTTCCCAAATCTGACGATTTAATTTTCCTACACACTGTGGACCTAGAACCATGAAAATCTGTTATATCTTTAGCTATTCTTGCAGACTCAAAAGGGTTTTGTCTTAAATATCCTATAACAGCTGCGTCCTCGTCATCGCGCAGATCCTACTTTTCTTCTAACACTTCCTTCCTGTTCCCAGCGTTTTTTTAATTCTAAAGACGGTGTCTTTACTGATGTTCATCAGTGGAGTGATTTGTCTTATAGATAAACTATTCACAGAAGCGTACAACCAGCAGACCGCCAGGATGTCCTTCCAAAAGATAGATCGAAAGCTGCACTACATAAAAAGGAATACATTTAGCCCAGCGTATAATAGATCATGATCCGCCAACACTTTTTGAAATGATCCAGTTGTATTAACACGTAAGGTGTAGCAATTGACTGATTGCAGATCCTAGAAAAAATATTTTTGTAGATTTTTCGAGAACTGGCGCGTTGGTAAACATTTTAAGAAAACATTAACGATAACAAACGTTTATAAATAAAATATTTACAATTTAACGAATGGTTTTCCTAGTAACCAATCGTTAAGTAATTAGCGAATTGTTATGAATACGGGCATACGTCTTAGCAACATTGCTAAGAATTGTAATCAATAGAAATAATATTTTCAATTATTATTGGTTATTTGCTAAGCGTAACATTGTTACAGAATTGAGGGAGCAATAAAACACATTAGAAACGACATGGTATTCCTTATAGAAAATATGGTAAAATAATTACAAAGTTCAACGTGATACCCTCGGAAGTTAGTAGGTCCTAAATTTGGAAGTGTCTGACAGCAACTCCGCCATCATCCCGTCATATCGCTAATGACGTCACCATTGCCCTTTCCCTGCGTCCCTGCGGCCTTAACTTCGGTTTTATTGCGGACCTGCGGCTAATGTCGCCAGAACAAGATCTTTCGCGAAGCGAGGGTTCCTCTTTCTCTTTGCGTTACGCTTCGAACACCCCTGTTTTGTATCTAAGGGTGCGTGCTGTTTTCCGTGCTCCCTGCTGTCGCAGTAATTAGTTGCTATCGTTCAAACAATACATGTGAGTGATTAGTCCAAGAAAATGCTAAATTACAGCCTGAAGTTGACGGTTAGATTCACTCGGATTGAGTTTACCATTGTGCTAAATTGGAGTAATTATACGCCAGATGAATATGACACTAGTGGATTAATCAGGGTTCTTCCTATTCCGCTTGGCTAATTCGAATTGCACATTTTTGTGAAGCCACTGTGACAAGACAAACACACGAACTAGATAGAGTCGCATATTTGGACAATAAACACGAATAAGAGACAAGCAATAGAAATAGAAGATGCACTGATCATTGGTTATTGGAAACAATAAATTATTTTCAAACGTGGAATTTTGGTACAGTATTATAAATATCAAGAAGAATAAACTAGAATAAAAATCCCGACGTACAGAATAATTATTATTTCTCTGTTATTTTGTATAATTATGAATTATGTTAGGGTACCTACACAAAAGATTAATTCGCATTATTAAAATATAGTAATGCGACTATGGAAGTTTCTGCTGAAAAATGAGATACTGACACAGTGTAAGTGTTAGTGACGCTGACAGAAAATAATGTTATTCATACGGCTATGAATCAAGGTAAGATATCTGAATTAGGCTCGGTATTCTCACTTCCGAATAAAGTTTCGAATAAGTATTCGTTAAATAAATTTATTCTATATATTTATTCAACGAATAACTCCATTAAGTCTTTTCACACATTTGACAAAAACACATAGCTATCTGTCGAATAATTTTAACATTCGTGAATTGGTAACCTACAGAGTGAATTTGTGTCAGTGGAGAAGGATGGAGTTGTGTAGCCACGTTTAGCAAACAAGTATGAAATGTGGCAACTTCTTTTGAATCCGTACTTGTCAAAATTTTGTTTGACATCCTTAATGTCATCTATATCCTTCTGCATTTTTTGCCCCAGGAAAGTGTAGTTTAACAAGTAATCTATTGCAGTAATAATACGCGATAAACGAAATATATGTATATTATAAAATTGCCATTATAAGTTTTATATATTCCTTTTAGTTTGAGGTAAATGAATATTATATAAAAGTATTCAAAATCCGAATATTTTACTAGCATCAAATGTCAGTATCTTTATAATGATTTACCCAAGGAGGGATTTACTTATGTATGCACTGTTTGAGATCAAATACGAACCCAAATTTGTAATAATAAAATAAGAACAGTTTGTTTTCATAATCGGAATCTGTCAAAAAAATCCTTGATGTGTGTGATTAGGTCGCTGTCTGATCGTGCGTTTTTGATTTCTCGTATTATTTATTCATTCATAGTTCAAACAATCATCAGAATCACTAAAAATATTTAATATATCCACTTTGTTATTAATAAATCTACACTATGTAGAAATGTAATGTACATACGAATAAATCCTTTATTCGCTACCCAACTAGCGAATAACAGATGTTATTCTTTCGAATAAATTTATTTGCAAGTGAAAAGGCAACAAAAATATTTATCCGAAGGTTAAATTTATCTATAGCTTTATTCGCAAGTGAAAATACCGGCCCTTAATAAATAAACTTAGATTTCAGCGAAAGAATTGTCAACAACGAGCATCGTTTTAAAATGGAATGTCCTAACTTGGTCGAAACAACATGAATTTTTTAAAGATAAGCGTGTTATATTCATCCTTAACGCTCATGCCATTTTTTTAATTCGTTCATGATATTGATAATCTTTAAAAATTACATACTTTTGTAAACTGAGAAAATGTAACAACAAAATGAACGCCAGTTTCAAAAGAATTGACGGCTAATGTCAATACAGTTAATGGAAAGCGAATAACAATAAATTTTATAAATGATTTCGTTGTCAATACAGAATGTAAATGTCCCGATTATCAAATTATCCAAAATGGTTGTATACCCCTGTACGGTTAATAAAAATAACGTATATCTGCAGATTGGAAATTTTCATATATGCTGCACTGCGCTACTCTCCCCTACACATATGTGGTGCGCTTCACTCTTGGTCGCAATCAACATAAATCCCTCGCTGCATCAGCTGATGCGGTGCACCCCCGTTATCGCCATGAATTACGCCGGCAGTTATGTGCGATTATGACCGCAGCGCAACGTGCAGCCATGATTCACGCGGCCGTCAAGTGCCCGATATTGCGCTCGATGCTTAATGCTTAATCGAAACCAGCGGGGGATGGATGCACAAGCACAAGCACACTGTACGCTCTACGTCTTATCGGACGTCAACGCAAACGTGTTTACACTCTATAAATCCAGATGGAAAAGGAACAGAAAGAGGATATTTAATTGGACTAGTGTTTTACGCAATCTAATCATGTAAGAGGGGGCTATACATTTTACATCCCATAAAGAATACAGCAGAAAATAAAACCAAGAATATCTCTTTTTGGTAGAAATCTGGCTAAGTGCTGCAGATATTAGTATTTTACTAGCTTCTCCTAGGGCTCCGCCGATAGTGTTTTATGATGTCCAAATGAAGCTAAAATTTCTCACATTTCTTTGCAAACTGCATGTAATTTTAAAGGAATGAATACTGGCCAAAATACGGTATTTTATAACGATTTTTCAGTCTGTTTCGGGCTTCAAACCAAATATGTTAAATATATTCCATACGCAGGCGTACAATTCTGTTTGACAGTTTTAATTTATCCATTGCTAATTTCAACTCGTTTTTTCTCAGAATTTTTGTCATGCAACGTTATGATTTATTTACATGATCATAAAGAGAAGAAAAAACACTAGGTATCGGATTTCACTACTAAAAATCTATGTTGTCATTTAACTGAAAAACAAATGAAAGTCGGAAGATGAATCGTACATATTAATGTGTATTTTTAAAAATTAAAATCGACGTGTTTCAGCGTTTTTATAAAAACCGGCTGAGTTCGGCTTTTTTTTTGATATTCCACACTTTAATCGCACACTGTATATATATTTATCGTTGAATTTTTTTTAAGGACCTTAAAAAGGAAAGGAAAATTGATGTGCCTAATATTCTTGACCAGAGCTGTAATGTGTCTCCACTTTCCATTCGCGAATATCTTTGAAACTGTTCTAAAACTAAAATAAATTACCTCTAAGCTCCGCTTAGAACATATCTGCTATCTACACTCTCATAGATAGGTAAATAAATTGATAACTAACAACTTGAATTGCGCTGAATTGGTGCTTTGAAATCCTCGTTTATTTGAGCGAAACTTCTTTATATTATTTTATTTTGTCATGCTCGTTTTCAATGTACTGAAATAATACATCAACCTTAAAGTAGAACGAAGGAAAGAGGCGCATTTCGTCACGGAAACAGAATGAATCTCGAGAGACAATTCTTCTAAATTAGGTTCCATTTGTTTCAATTTCAAATGATTGTTTATTTTACAACTTGCCGTTAAAAAAAAACAAATAAGTGATTGGGTTAACTCACTATATTACTAATCTGTTCATCTCTTTAAAGTTTTATTATTAAATATATATATATATATATATATATATATATATATATATATATATATATATATATATATATATATATATATATATATATATATATATATATTGAAAGTGACATTTATCTGTCAGTTACATACATTTGAAATATGAACAACTATGTAACTAAGATATTGTGTTTATCTTTGAAACATAGACTCTGGAATTATAAAATTGATTATTTTATTAATTTATCTATAAAATATAAAGAAAAATGATTAATGCAAAAAATTCAATGATGAGTTTTTAGTGTATAAGCATGTTTTAGGGTCCCTATAATACGATTTTACCATTTTTATGATGATGTATGTATGTATGTGTGTCTGTTTGTCTGTGTGTGTGTGACAAAAGTTCCGGATCCCATAATTTCAATACCACGATTCCAAAAATTATAATTTTTTCGTATTCCTCAAGTTTATATCCAGAAGAACAAGTGATTAGATTTTGGTTATAATTGGTGAACCGGAAGTACCCTCATTTGAAGATTTAACAGTTAAATTTAATTTATTGACATTTAACGTTATTATAACTTATAGAATATATTATTCTCTATACGATTTGATTACATTTTATACATCATACTCAATAGATACAAAGTTAACGAATTTTAAAGAAATTAAATTTTATAATTCAGCCAGCTATGCGAAACATGGAAACTATTAATATATTCATATAATTCAAATTGACAGATGTCAGTATCAATAAAAAGTAAATTAATGTGGCAGAGATGAGGATGTTGAAGTAGATGTTGGGGAAAACACGGAAAGATATGGTAATAAAATCTCTTTATGAGCATGTGAGGGTTAGCAAGTCGGAAGAACACGTTTCTGATCAACCGTCATTGATCAAAATATTTTGTACCCATTACTAGGATTACAATGCAAATTGATAAGTGGTGTGAGGTAGTGTACGTTGAAATAGTGAAGTTGCGGATGTTGGTTGACAGTTTGACTGGTATCAGGTTGGTTATTAACCTAGTTGAGTTGGAAAAGTGATCCCCAATTTGAGGATTAGCATCGCACATGAGCTCTATCAAACGGAATTGGCGGAGCAATCTGTAAATCTCCGTATGTTCGAAGTCAGCATCAGCGTATAAAGCAAAATCCGTGTTCGCCGCGAAAATGCAGTCGTTAGGTTGGGTTCGGATCGGTTACCGAGTGATTACTCCCTTTGATCGGCGAGTGGCGAGTGCGACTGTCCAGCGCTGAATGGCGAGGAAACGCATAAAGGAAGACGGCGAGGGTCGCTTCCGCGCTTTGATGAGCGGACGCCACGCCATCAAACATAATAAAACGCTCTAGGATGCCGGGCCAGTCACTGCATTTATCTATTGAAAAATGGCAGCTTATCAATTTCGCCTTCCAACAATGCCCGACATAAATGTTGATGTAGCGACCGGATTATTCTTGCTTTTATTTCGTTATGGCCGTGATGGACCAACTTCAACCGCTCATTCCGTGTCATAATCATATTTTTCCTTACTTTCTCATTATGGCCAAAGCGCTGACCACGGTACACTTTCTTTTATTTCATTATCAACTTGTTTGTCTCCTATAACCATTCTACTTTTTATCCCGCATTACATAAACGACAGAATGAAGATAACTAGTGAAACAAATTGTGTAGATAAATAAAAGGACTACAGTTTTTTCTTTGTCCTTGTAGGGCCAAGGAAATAAATATCGTAGGTACAGTTTCTGAAACTTTTAGTACTATTTCAGTTAAATTCTTAGATTGTGAAAAGTACAGCATACAATAACCGCATAAATGCTGAATAACATGCGAAATAAATGAATGTAACGGAAATGAAATACTTTAAGAAGATCGCAGAAAATAAAATACACACACTGGGATGAAATAACAATATAAAAATTCTTCTTCACCTTGATGTTTTCTTCTTCTCACATCATAAGGGTAGAATTAGTGTCTTTCGACTTTGATTTGATTACCAGCCCATAAACTTGCATCACCGCGGTTATAGAATAATATCAACCTGAACTTGAGTCATAAATACATGATCCTATATAGTGTGGAGTTAGTTTTCAGTGTGGGGATTAGTTCGTCCCCTGTGAATGAACCAAGTGAGATATGATTTCAGTTATGATAAAACTTCCGCGATAAAACCGCCAGCCGGTTTGGCGAGCTGAGTTGTGTCCTAATCTGTTTCCCTCGCGACAACAAAACTCCTGCTACTTTATTGGCGCCCCATCGTTCGCCCATTGTTGCCAAATTACGCCAGTAAAAGTCGGAAAACAATCCGCAAGACGTATGAAGCTCAGCAGCCCGGCTTGTCGCGCTCCTTGTTGAATAATTTATCCGTGCTGTGGTAATGAAACCGAGACTCTGAACTCCAACTGAAAGACGGAGAGGGAATGACTACGTGCAAACAAATTGAAAACCTGCGGCAATCAAATACGAAGAGTGAATAGTTTTTCGCGTTAAACAGGAAAGAGAGGTTGTAAGATGGGAAATTAGCAACTATGTTTCGTTTCAAACACTTCTAATAAATGTAACTTTGCATAAAAATAATAGTGGGATTCTTCTCTTTTTCTCCATATCCATGACAAACGTAGCCTGAAGTGTTAGTTTTTAATCTATCCCTTTCACTTCTTTCTATCCTTTGCCTTCTGTTTAATTTTTACCTTCCGTCGCCACTAGGTAAGGAAGGTATTGTCTTTCGTCAAAAAGTTCGGTGGTGAGTTTTCAATGAATAATCAGATTTAGGGTCCCTACAATACGATTTTACTATTTTTACGATGATGTCTGTATGTGTGTGTGTGTGTGTGTGTGTGTGAAATTGAAATAAATTAGTTCTAACCTGATAAACTATTTTTTCTAACAGTAGTGACAGTTCAAACATTATGCATTTATTTGTAATATTGTGTCAATTCCATAGCTAACACTGGAAATGAACAATATTTATCTACAGTAAAATTTTTGAAAGATGTCCGATCAAGGTCATCGGTATCATGGACGAATTAACAAATTGGCATACATTTATCCCCCTTCTTTACAAAGGCTTTAAGCGTGTGCGATATGGATGGATATAACACGCTTGTCTTTCAAAAATTTATATTGTTTCGACTAAGTTAGGACATTCCATCTTAAAACGATGCTCGTTGTTGATAATACTTTCGCTGTAACGTAAGTTTATACATTAATTCAGATACATTACCTTGATTTATAGCCGTACAAATAATGTTATTTCCTGTCATTGTCAATGACACTGACATTGTGTCAGTATCTTAATTTTCATATATTTGGTTTTAGATTTGCTAATAAACTTACCAGTTGATTTATTTTTAATTTTTTAATGCTGTTATTGTAACATATATTTTTATAATAATAAAATAACAGTAGTATCTTATATACCCTCACAAAAATTAAGCAAACGACACAACTGAATTTGTCAGAATGGGCGGAGTAAAAATTGATTTCATACAATTCGTAGATAACCTTGATCGGACATCTTTCAAAAATTTTATTGTACAACATTTTTGTTTAAAATTATAACGGTTAATTTTGAATTTGAATTACCCTTTTTCTAATTTATAGAGTTTAAAGGGTATCAGGCTGGTCAACATTGTAAATTGGTTGAAGTTACTGCTTGCTAAAATTAAACCACGATAGTTATGTTACAATGTTATACATTTGTTTTTAAAAGATGTTAAGTATAACAAAAATGAAAAATACTGTAGATAAAAAGTTCTTGTGCATTCATTTGAAAATCGATGTGAAATAAAGCCTCCCTCGAACCATGAGAAAAAGAAATTAATTATGATTACAGTGAAGTAAAAGTAAAGCATCTAGAAAAATAACATTTTTAATCTCTCAGAAACTTTCATCTCCGGCAAAAAATGTTGTACGACGTCAAAACAAGGAGAGCAGAGCTCGTAAGAAAGCGCGAGACCGCGTCCGCTCCGCATCTTGGACGATGTGGATGTGGAAAGGAAGCATCGCTCCAGGAATCTCCCGTTCCCGGTCCAGAGAAGCCGGGTCTGGATGGTCAATTCTGGAGAAATGTGGCCTCGTTGGAGCTACACGTGGCTAGAGGCCGCGAGCTAGTTATGGCCCCAGATAAAACAGGAGATGCTGCAGTCATTTTTTGTATCGTGGAAAAGCGAGCGGAGCGACCGTCGTGAACGTGGAAGTGTCGCGGGAGAAATGGCCCAATGTCTAGAATCGATTACGCGATTACGCTATACAATTCCCGCGCTGATAAATTTTCTCTTGCCCACTTGCTTGCTTACTTGTTATTTCGATGGCTTTTTGTCTTGTTTACTAACCGTTCTTACGTCTAACTTTATCTCACTATTTATATAGAAACCGTTCTTTTAAAACTTTCAAGATTACAAGTGTTCCACCCCAACCCTACGAAATTTAAGGGGGCCATTGATAAATCTGGTTTTCGTATCGAGGATTTTGATGATTCAAAAATACCTACAGTAATTTTTTTTTAAATGTCCGATCAAGGTCATCTACGAATTGTATGAATTAAGATTTAAGCACCGTTCATTCTATTAAATTCAGTAGTGCCTTTCACTTAGTTTTTATGAGGGAACATAAGACACTATTGTTATTTTATTACTATAAAAATATATGTTACTGTAAAATAATTCAAAATTTAAAACCAAACATGTAAAAATAAGACACTGACAGAAAATAACGTTATTCGTACGGCTATGAGTCAAGGTAATATATCGGAATTAATAAATAAACTTACGTTACAGCGTAAATATTGTTAACGATGAGCATCGTATTAAACGTTACCTACAGATAACCATGATCGGACACTTTTAAAAAAATTACAGTATGTACTAAGTTTAATAATGAAAAACTTATTAAAATCAAGGGTAACACGATCGCTGTCAAGTGGGAGGGATTTTAATTTTTACTGACCTTCGTAGTGATCTCAATCTTTACTGTACTATATTCACAGTAAAGTAGATAGTTTTGTCTTGTGAATATACTCTTATGTTTTGTTTATATCACAAAAATTTAAAAAATAGTTTAGATTACAACAATGAAATACTTGATAACAATAAACAAAAATTGATTACAATGATGAAAATGACTAACAAAAACGGAATTATAATAATAATAATTATTATTGTATGTTTTTACTTTAATCTGGGTATAGAGCCAAATCTGCTAATAATTTATTGTCACTAAAAATGGAGGATAGGAGATATTTCCAGGACAGGACACTTTTAAATTACAATGTAAAAAGTAACGCACAATCCAAATCTACTAATAATTCAGTTTCGCTTCATTTAAAAAAGATTTTTGATTACAACTTATAACAAATTAATGCTTGATTACAATAAAGAAAATTTGATTATAATAATAAATATTTGATTACAATAAAGAAAACTTGATTCCAGCATAGAAAATTTGATAACAATAATCAATAATGAGTCAGTCAAATTTTGGTACAACTAGGATGTAGTATATATCTATACAACTTATACAGTCAGTAAACAATATGTTTTTTCTACAAAACAAATATTTTATAGCATTGTTATATTGAAATAATAACTGTGATGTTGATTACAACAAAGAATACCTATTTTGATTATAGCACAAGAATATTGATTACAAGAATGAATCCGATATTTAAATACTAGCATTTTGCAAAGAATCAAATGGTTATAATTTAAATTCTGAAATCTTAGTGAAATAATTTTCTTTTTCGACTGTAAAATTGTTGATTGCAACAAATGATTTTGATTATAATCTAATAAAATTGATACAACAAGGTAAGATCAATATTTTAAATGTAGCATTTTTTCGAAGAATCGGAAGTATAATTTAAACTTTAAAGCGTGTGTTGTTTGCAAATTATACATTATGGGGGGCGCTGAAATATAACTTTGCACAAAGGCGCCTTTTACCCATGGAGCGGCATTGGGTATTTTATCAATGTAATCTATAAAATGAACGTTTAGTTAAATATGTACATGTTGATGAGATTGCGGGTGAACAATCCATGTTTAGAAAGAATCATATTAAAACAAGATTGCATGATTTTTTGTTCATGTAAATATTAACATGTTTTAATTCCGAAATGTAAAGTACATTTTCCCCTTTTTCTATATTGTGTTTAGATTCACAGAAATTTTTTTGATCATCATTATTTATTTTCAAAAACTTATAAATCATGTTTAATTAAATTGTAGCCCTTTTTCTTATATTTTACATTACTAACGTAACACATTCTGTTTACTAATAAATTGAAAGAAAATATTTACTATCGACACAAATAATATACATCTTACACTCGGACAATAATGTATAACAAAATCTATGACATATGTGTCAAAATTTTGTACGTGAATGACTGACTTACTTTGGTTTTGAGTACGGTGTGCACAGCTTCTTCCACTTTCGCAAAATTTCCTTTGCCCAGCCGTCGACCCGTCAGCTTGTAGCTGCCAACACAAACCAATTTTCTATTTCCCGGCAAAGTCATGACGTCAGGAACTTGTAGTCACACTAACCACCGAAGGGTAATACACCACATCAGATTTGCTATTAATTTCGACGTGATTTCTTATAGAAAACGCGTACAATAACATTTACTGTATAAAATAACCTCATCAAAAATAAATTAATTTTGTGTTGACTGTCTTGTGTTCTTATCAGTCATAGCTGACGTGGTTGTCAAAATAAAAAGAGACGGTTATTTATATGGTTACTTGATACGGCATACCAAACAAAACAATCATTATTCGCGGTAAATATGAAACTGTTTATGAACAATAAAAAATACTATCAATATTGAAATCATTCTTAATGTATGTCATATTTTTTATCACATGTTTGATGAACATTCTATAAAAAATAAAATAATGTTATGATAATTATAAGGATATTTAAAACATATATTAATTGAAATGTATATTATTATAATCATGTAAATTACATTGTTGTAATTCAGTCTGATTTTTTGTTGGCAACCAGATTTCGCGCCAAAATTTATATTTAATACTTTTGAGGTTTGTGTTTGATGAAAAGATGAATTTATTGCACCACAATTTCAGAAAATATATTGCGAACTATCTCAGGGATAATACAAACATTGTATTTATTGAAAAAATATTTTTTCCAGTCGGATGTAGTTCTATATTTGTATTTTTCACAAAATTGAATCGGGACGAACGTTTTTCTATTTGGATTTCAATGTTTTCTTTTTCACATCAGTTTGAAAATTTCAACTTTAGGTACCGTAGAAGTTTACAAACAGTTCTGCTGTGTATATTATCGTATACGAGTATGTATATCCCTCAGTAGTTCATCTTTTGATTAAGAAAAGGAAAAGATTTATAATAATGAAAACATTAACCATACAAAAAGCAATTATCATAATTATTATTACTGTATACTTGCTGATCATTATGCACTTATTTTAATATTACAGTACCTACTGTTTTGGAAACGATGTCCTTCTATTCTTCAAGACGATATGAAACACAGGTGCGTTCAATAAGTCCAAAAAAATAAGAAACCGGAAGTAAAATTTGTTGAACGACATTGCTAACCTAGCATTAGCTTGATTTGCTCGAAAGCAATCCACCTCGCTTGTCTTGCTAACTTATCAAATATAATGGCGGGAAATACAAATTATTCATATATGAAGTTAACTTGTACTGTTTCTATCTCATTTTATGTTGTGTTTATATAAATCACATGTTAAAAAGGCTTGCAAAGTTTTGTGATGAATGTTTATAATAATATTAAATTTGAAATATTTTCTTAGACCTAAAAAATCTTCAAAACTAATTCCACTATCTGCAAATAACTGTACCTACCTATAAATTCATCTTGTATAACTTTCCAGATCAATATAAGGAATACGAGAGATACACATGTTATATTTGACAACTGTATATATTTCTCGATGATAGTTGTAAATGACAGCTCGTCGTATAGCTAGCAAATCGTTCAGTGTACTAAGCAACAAGTCTCGTTTGCTTGATTTGCTTACTTCATTAAACGCACCTAATATTATTGTTTTGGGCGGGAGATTTCATAGTGACTGCGTTTGGTTTTACGCTCTGAGCGATCTGAGCGCTCGATGCTCTTCGGCAACTACATCTGAGCATGTTAAAATGGCAGCTACATGCTCTTTCCGTTCGGTTATTTAAGCCACAGGTCAGAAATCGCAGATGAATCTGTCACGTGTTAAGATTTCTCAGAGTGCTCGACAGATTTAAATACCGAACGCACCCAGTATCGAAGAGAATTTACTCTGTACTAGAGTCCAGAGAATTTTTGTGTAGTGTTTACACTTTATTGTTATTTGTTAGAAATCGTTTTATCCTTAATCTAACGGCCAGTGCATCCTTGGTTTGAACCCGGACCGGGGAATCGATCAAATAGACAACTCACTCATTTATGCGACCCCATATTTTAAAACTTGCAGTTAGTAAAATAGTAATAGGAAAAAATAGTTGAGTAAAATCTCAATTATGAGAGAGTTAATAGAACTAATTGGCTTTCGCGGAACCATTGCCATTCCATTACAAAGGAAAACACTTATCCCAAAGTACTTGAACAATAAGAAATTACAAGTTAATTCTGTGCAGCAGTCGTGCTCATTGAAAACATTCATAAATCCTGGAACACATTGGCGGCGTCGGAGGACAAATCTGAGATTACTCCGGTCTTACGCGGCAACAAGAGGCTACGAGGCGGCCGGCATAATGGATATAAATGTAGGCAATAATGCGGATAATGCATCTTTGAAACCCATTAATGAACTTGCGAATGTTGCTAGAAGAAGACTCGGTTTTATGGCGGGAATAAATCTACCGGCGCGATTACCATGCTCTATGCTTAGGCCGAGCAAAGAGCCGAGGTTCTTGGCTTAGCTCATTCTGCTAGCAGATGTTGGCGACAACGTCTGTGAAATTTAGGAACCATCGATAATTCTTTCAAACACCGGGAATTTCATCGTCTTTTCATTACGCACAAGAGTTACAGAGCACCTTCATTATTTCTAAAGAAGTCAAATGATTAATTGCTGCTTCCAACTACCTACCATAACTAACTTGTCATGCTACATAAGAAATGGGTTTTAAAATATTCTCGGAAATATTCTACCGATATACTACTTACTTTTACTTTTTCAACTTTTTTTCACACGAGGTATATTTTATCTGCAATGGTTTCTTGATTACAATAATAATATAAATTTTACATTGTTGTAATCACGAATATTCATCACGTAAAATATAAAATAAATGCATCATCAGCTGTACATTATCGTAATCAAATAATAGTTTAAATTCTACTTCCAAGTATTTACATTTATACATAATGACTGTCATCATAGAAGATATCATTATTATCATTTAACTTCCTTTGAAATATGTATCATACCATATCAGTGACTCTTATTTATAATATTACTGATCATGCAGTAAGAATAACGAGGCCTTAAAGTTCATGGTTGTATTTATTATAAAATTATGGGTAAATATTAGTCCATCATTCACTAAAATTTATTATCAAGGTTCAAGAAATATATGTTTGAAATTTTCAACCCACCAAAATTACACCAAGATATGTTTTTCAAAATATTCTACCGGCATACTACTTCTTTAATATTTTTCCTAACTTTACACTTTACAGAGCACACATAGTCTACTTTTCTTTAGAAGAAAACCAAACCGTGACCCCTAAAATGTCCTGCAAGAATTTTATAGAGCCGAGAAAATTTCAAACAACGTTTTCGGACTTTGAGTGTAAAAGAAGTATAATTGGTTAGTACAATAGTTAACTTCATCTTGATGTGAGCTTTAAATAAAGAACACTATTTGTCAAGCTTTCGGTTACATATTAACAAAATCAGTTATTCGAAAAAGGCGCGAAACAGTTTCTCTCGCAATAACAGAATAATTCCTAACCTAACTACTGTAATAAAACTGTACGTACAGTGCTAGGCTACTTGATGTAGGCTTTAAGTAAAGAACACTTTTTTAGTCAAGCTTTCGGGTATATATAATCAAGATACCATTTAAAGTATTCCAAAAGGGCGCGAAACAATTTCCTAATAAACTAAAATAAACTTTGTTGGCGAAACAGAATAATTCCTAACCTCCAACTTTGTGATATTGTGTAAACTACTGTACAGTGTAACTGTACGTGGATTAATTCTTAATTAACATGCCATCTCATCACCGAAGAGCTCTCCTCTGTTCCTCTGGCCGCAAGCGAAGCCCGGGCCCGAGTTTTTACTCTTCGGGGTCGGCATAACAAGAAACGAGGAGCTGGAGCCAGCGAGCAATCCATGAATCTTGTTAACTTTTTCTTTACACTAATTCCAATTACTAACCGCACTTTAATTTCATGGGTGAAGTGCACGGGTTAGGACGGTTGGGTGCTACACGCCGTCGAGTTTAAAATTGCTACTGTAATTAATGGTGAGCGTTTACAGCAACCCGGACGGGGACGATTGTCTTGCTGGGTAGAAATGGAGGCAGTGGACAGAGCATTTCAAAGATCAATCAGTAACGCACAAGAATTGTGATCAAGTTTCATTGAATTGTTTTAATAAAAACCACAACATTTAATTTTGAAAAAAATATATATAAAAACGTTTCCTATTATTAATACAGGCTGACACTGAAAAACTGGCCACTCAAAATAATTTGTTCATTTATAATTATTTTCTAATTCTATATAAATATTTGTAAACTAGACTTCGGGGCTCACAAATCATGCTATTTGGCATGATAATACACACAAAATAAAATTAAAATATGAAAATAACATAAACTTGCCTTTATCACCAAATGAAATAACCTAGCTTTCTTCTGTCACACAATTTTTCATTGTTTATTTTGGTCCAAACACGCTTTACACCTCATTTAAAACACCACAAATAATGTTCAACTAATAATAAAACTATTTATATTGTTATTAACAGTCCCACACACTTATAAACAATCAATAATAACAACAAACTTTATTGTTAACAACAAATGTCACTGTCAGACACGTGGAGGTCATTCACTGTTTATTAATATGTTTATAGTTACAACAATATTGGTGTGGGGGCTCTGCTAACTAAGTAAAAATGTTCATACAAGCAAGCGCCAAACATGGAATTTGTTTTATTGAAACTATTGTTAAAATAATGACAAATAACGGTGTTTAATATTGTAAAAGTGTATTAGAAGTTACTTTTGTTAATATTTACAAAATATGTATGAACTGCATTTATTATTCACTATAATAGGTAGAAATATTAAAATATATTATTGTAACTTGTATAAAAGAACATGAAATGGATATGTGGATTAAGGAAATGTTAATATTTCTTAATTTTGGAAATGATAAAAAATTTGGAGAAGGGTTATAGTGTCGTCGCTATGGCCCAAGCTTGATAAACAAAAACAGACACATATCCCTTCTTCAAAACATTCAATTGCAATATAGTATACTCGTATTGTGATACTTTTTGTGGCGATCGTGGAAGTTTGCAAGACGAGCGAAGATATTTAAAGAAAAATATCTACTACTGTCGTTACATTTGAGGTAAATTACGTTTGCGATTTCTATTGCCCTGTAGCTATGGATACTTATTTGTTCACTTTTTGTTATAAACATTGAAAATAAAAGCAGGGCAATTTTATATCCTCCTTGTATACAATTATGTCGGAATTTGAAGTACTATAATGTACGCCCCCTGAACTTGATCAATTGGATGGAAATCTAACAGCGTGGCTGAAAGATATGTCCCTGTCATTCTAAGTATTCATATGTTCATTACAGTCCTTGTAATAGTAATCTGTAAGTCTGCTATTCTTTAATATGTTATTTCCTCGAAAGTAAACTCTGTTTATACTTCCATTCATAGGTTATTTATTTAAATTTGACACCTATTGAGGTATTTAGTAACTTTATTATTAGGTTACCTAGTGTGTTATAATAACATTTAGGGCGATATTACAGGTTTCTTTTATACAAGTTACTTCTTATTCGCTGATTCTCTATAGTTTCTATGGATATTTATTTTATTACTATGCCGGTGGCGTAGAAATTAGCTACTTCTACTCCGGCGGCGTAGAAATTAAACTTCTACCTTGTGAGTCAAGTCACAAAAGATGCTACTTTTATGACGTTTGAAGAGGAAAAAAATGAAATAATATGGAGTCTCGTGAGTGTCTGGTCGCGAATCTGGGGAATCGGGTTCGATCCAGACTGGCGCCAAAAAGAAATATTTCAAATTTGAAATGGCCCAAAAGTGACCTCTGTGGTGCACTCTCCATGCCAGCAATGAGTGCCCACCCTGTTCTCCCTTAGCGCCGCCAGAGCTTGGACAGATCGAAATTTAATACTAATTATAATATGCTATTGTTATAAGCAGGAAAAACTCTATCATCTAAAATTAGTACAAAAGGAATGGGGATTCATTTATAAGCAATAGTACGAAACGCGCGCCAGCTATATCTATCGTTTGAATACGAGAAGTTATAATAATACATTTCAAAGTGATAATCTACCATAATAACCATGAAGTTTAGTACCTAGTCAGGTAATTATTTCTAAGGAATTATATGTGTTTATATCTATTTATACGAATATATGTTTAGAATTATAATTACAAGAGTATTAATTTTCTAAGTAGAGAATAAAACGCAAATTACATCAAATCTGTCGCATAAATCTTGAATTTCGGAAAATTCACAACATGTCATCCAGCAAGTACAACCCGATAATTAAAATATATGAAATAAGGCTTGTTATTAATAATGAACGCCAGATAAACTGTTATTCCATTTAATAAACATTCAAACATCGTCAAATATAATTAGATGGTATAATCTTATGCGGTTGTATTCAGGTTTGCAGTCAGGATTATAATGTTTATAATTTATGCCGCGTATCTGCATATCAAATTAGCATACATCTAAATATTTAATCAGATGAACGTATGCCACTTATAATTAACAAGTCAAAGTAAATTTGCTACGTATTTAATAATTAACAGGGCACTAGCTTCTTGCAGACAACTTCTAACTCTGCAACTTTGGATAAATTCGGGAAGATTGACAATAATCCCACTAAATATCGACAACATTATGCTAAAATTAGTAGTGGTGATGTGAAGTAAAATGAAATGTGAAATGACGCGAAAATGTGTAATAAATAACTTATATCCTAAAAGTTTTGCCTTAAATTTCTACATTTTTTTACCTTCCGTCACCTTTAGGTAAGGAAAGTATTGTCTTTGGTCAAAAAATTCAATGATGAGTTTTAGTGAATAAGTATGTTTTTGGGTGCCTATAATACGATTTTACCATTTTTACAATGATGTCTGTATGTACGTATGTGTGTGTGACGAAAGTTTCAGATAGCATAACTTCAATACCACGATTCCAAAATTTATATTTTTTTCGTATTCCTCAAGTTTACATCCAGAAGAACAAGTGCTTAGATTTTGGTTATAATTGGTCATTCGGAAGTACCCTCATTTGAAGACAGTTAAATATGATTTATTGACATAACTTAAAGAATATATTATTCTCTATCCGATTTGATTGCATTTTATACTTCATATTCAATAGATATAGAGTTAAAGAATTATAAAAAAAAATTATAAATCAGCAAGCTATGCTAACCATGAAAATTGTTAATATATTCAGATAATTCAAATTGACAGATGTCAGTATCAATAAAAAGCAAATGAATGTGGAAGAGGTGAGGATGGGGAAGACATGGAAAGATACGGTAAGGAAATAACTCTAGTATTACAAGTTTCTGGACAGATACAAGAGGGATGATTACATTGGTTTGAAAATGTCATGAAGAGTAATGACGAATATATTGGAAGAAGAATGAATAGCTTAGTGATAGAACGTTGAAGAAACAGAGGAAGACCAAAGATAAGATGGAAGGACTGGAGATAAAAGGAGATGTATGAGAACGACACGCAAAACAGAAATGAGTGGAAGACGAAAATAAAAAATAGGGACTCCTAACGAATGGGAAAAGCTATAGATGTCAGTGTCAAGTACAATTTGCATAGTTTGTTTATGAAATAATTTTACTGGATATTTAGAACCCTTTTGCAAGAAAATGTTTTACGATAATATAATTTTTATAAAATATTTATTGAGTTTTTTGTAATATATGAAATGTCATTTTATGCCTTTCGAACTTTTTTGATTTTGGGCTCGTAGTATTCTTCATGTTAAAATATAATTATAATATTTTATTCAGGTTGAAGTTCCCACCAATGGCTAAATTAGCACTAGACTATTTCAAGTCAGGTGAATAAACACAGCATGGAAACAGAATTAACTGAATTGGTTGCCGGCAAAAAATACTCTGGATTTCTCCGCAAATTATTCCGCTAACGTAGGTTTGAAACGGGCATAGCTACCCGGCATTCCTGTTCGTCTATGTGCCCGCGGGCGGGAAAATGAATACTGGAAACTGAAAAGGAATTCCGCAAGAATAATATCGGTTTATTATGAAAGAAAGTACGAGGATTTTTGTGGAACGCATGTGTATTTGTTGGAAAAATACAGGTTTTATTGTGGAAATGGATGTTTTTCTTCCTAATTGCTTTAATTATTAGTTTTACTGGAATATTTTTGTGATTCGTTGAGCCATTGTTACTAATTGTACAGATGTAAGAATTTTTTTTTTCGTCCTGCTCTTATTTTAAAAAGTAGCGGAATTATTCTTCCCGTAAGAATTAAATTTGATATGCCTTGGAATTTGGAAATTTACGTGGTGTATGTGGGTATGTAAGACGGGACCGCGTGAGGAATAATTTGGTGTATGAAGAATATATGGTTAGGAACAATGTGATTAAGAGAGTTGGTGTGAGTTAGTTGAGATGGTTTGGGCATGTGGAGAGAATGGCGAATGAACGGCTTGTCAAGCGTATATATATCTTGGTGAAGTTGAGGGTTTTCGATTGCGTGGCCGACCAGTGTGTAAGTGGATGGATGTGGTTGGTAGGGTTCTTAAAGAGAGACAGTTTCCAAGTAAGAAGAGAAGAGGAGCATGTATGAATGCGATTATGAGTGTGGCCGAGGCGAAAGAAGTCTGCTTAGATAGGAATATGTGGCGAAGAATGAATGTTTCGTAACTATTATTGTGATCCGGATGCAGAATTTCGCTACTGAAAATCGGTCACTTTAATATGGTTAAGAGTAAGGATTTGTTGTATGATGTTGAAGCCGAACCCACTAATTGGGACACGCGTGATTTTATGTATGTATGTAAAGCATACAAAATTCAAAAATAAGTCAACTGGGAAGTTGATTAGCAAATGTAAAACCAAATATGTGAAAAATAATATACTGGCACAATACCAGTGTCAGTGACCTGACAGAAAGTAACATATTACGTACGGCTATGAATCAAGGTAAGATATCTGACTATAAATAAACTTACATTACAGTGAAAGTATTGTCAACAACGAACATCTTTTTAAAATGGAATGCCGAAACAGTATGAATTTTTGAAAGACAAGCGCACACGCTTGTGGTCTTTACAAATGACAGAGAAAATGTTTGCCACTTTGTTGATACGTTCATGATACAGATGACCTTGATCGGACATCTTTAACTAATTTACTGTACATATAATTTTCTTCAAATTTATTTGTTTTATTTGTAACCTGTCGATCGCCAAATAACTTGGTAGCTCGCATAGTACAAAAGGTTGAACATCCCTGGTTATATTATTCACATATAGTGATACCAGTACCACTGTCTCCTCTATAACCACCTTGCCATATACTTGAATAACTAACTTTTTACCTCTCGCTAAGAGAGGTATTGGAATCATGTTAAAAATCGCATATCCAGATTTAAGTGAATAAGTACGTTTTAAGGTCCCTACAATCCGATAATAACATTTTTACGATGTTATGTGTGTATGTGCGTGTGTGTGTGCTTGTGTATATGTGTGTGTATGTGTATTTGGACATGTGAATGTTGGAAAGACGATTCTTCAAAAAGTATAAGACTCAAAATCCGTTTAACTGCATATTTCTCAATCGGACATTAATGGAAAGAGCTGAAAAGGTTTTGGCAACAATTGCACAACCGGAAGTGGTATGTGGATTTATGTGTAATTGTTATGGGTACGATTTCTCAAATTTGTCTAGACTAAATACCTATGTAACTACGGATATAGTACTGAAGGCTTTTTCTGGGAACAATATTTAATATTTCTTATTTTATTATTAATTATATATTTAAAATTATAGGTATATTACATGAACCTTTCAAAAATACCGCTAATCCCTTTAATCAATTGGAAAAACCTCGAACATTTAGAAGAAATGAAGAAAACTTGCTCATAGAATGAATTTAAAATGATAGAAAATACATAAACATAAATTAGATTTTTTTGGATTTGAACTTAAACTATAACAACCAAAATTGTTCATAATAATTATTTTAAAATCTCTTGAAATAATCTTGCTCCCTATAGCATTTATTTCCATTCCCGAGTAAATTAGCACTTCACAAATTAGCACTGTACCCCAGAAGATAGATGGCAGTAGTGTTCATTACTTAAACAGGAAATTAATGGAGTTCCATTGCAACTGCGTCATCAAGGAATGTATTAGTTGCCGATTAGAAGCCGAGTGGATAATAAATGACTAAAGAGCGTTATGTTGCCTAGCCAACCACCACTAGTAGATTGATTATTATACCCCGTTTTGTACTCAAGCTGTTGGATGCTGCTCCGATTTACGACACTTTTTGTGTGGGAGCTTAGGGTTTATTCAATGTGTTTATGTCCTGGTTTAAATCTTTAACTGTCTTCGAGATTAGCTCACAAGTCTGTTAAGCTTTACTAGAAATTGAAAACATATATTTTAATACTGGACCTAAATGGAACATTGTGGTATTCTTTAATTATTCAGTACATTAAATATACATTTCATTTTGTTCTTTAACTATTCTTTGTTCTCTGTTCCATTTTATTGTTTTTAATACTACTCTGACAATAATGAAAAATAGTTATGCTATTTTTATGAAATCTTAGAGATTAATTATTGAAAATTGGAAGAGAGAACTTTTCGAACATGACATATTTTCATTATGCAACAAAGAACAAATTAAAATTATTAAATAAATAAACTATAATTCGTTTCAAAATGAATAATAAATCACTTAAACCAGTAGCGGAGAGTGAATTTTGAGTAAAGAAATACGTAGTTAAATAGATGTTAAGTATTATAGTTTTTGAAAAATCGCCTTTCCAACATCCTCCCCCCCCACACACACACACACACACATATACATCCACACACACACATCATCGTAAAAATATTAAAATCGGATTGTAGGGACCTTAAAAAATGCTTAATCATTCAAATCTGGATATGCGATTTTAGCATGAATTCAATACCTCTCTTAGCGAGTTATGTACGTATTTCTCCAGCACAGTTGAAGGTTTCAAAATATATTGTTTGATCATTTTCCTTTTTAAGACTCATAAAAGTTATGTTTATGAGTCATCGCTGCTAATAGCATTTTTAAAAATATTTTTCGAGGTATAGTTTAGCCAGCACCTAATTTCCAAATTTTAATGTTAACAGAAATTTTGGCATAATTAATAAATATTGACGTAGTATAATGGAACATTTAATTCTGAATAATTTTCTTCAAATAAACTTTTTTAAAAAATTAATAATAAAGCCAAGAATTAATGTTTTATTTATCAATAAATCCAATACAATATCAGTATGGCCATCTATAGCATAAAATTATAAACAATCACTGACATTTGTTAATATTTATATATGTATTTTCAGAAACTAATATAACAAAACTAAGGCATTAAATCGAAAAAAGTTTCAAATAAAATTTACTCAAAATAATATATTTTAGTTATTAATATATTAATTCTATTTATTTAGTTTTTATCTGTAGAGATTTAAATGCATACATAAATAAATCATTTTATGAAAAACAAAATATGAATAAAATAAATTAGTAGCTAAAATATAGGTAAAATTAAAAAATAATACAAGTTTATTTAAAAAAAATCTTTGTATTAAATTTTCCCTACATATAATAAACAAATTTTAGTTCTACTTATTATCTCTGAAACAAAAGCGAAAATAAAAAAAAGCTTCAACAAAACTCCACTTTATTTTTAATTATAAAATAATTTCTATTTAGAAATTTTGTCGAAAAGTTGCTAGTTCAGCCAGAATATGAGTTTTCTGGAATTTGTTGATCCAAAACGAAACTACTACTGCAATCTATCATGATAATTATAAACTATTTTTTAATGTTTTGTTGTAACAAATTACGTTGTTGTATCGTGTAAATGGGAGAAAATCAACACATCGATAAATCGATTGACCAATCAGAATCAAAGAAATGGGCAAATGGTAGACGCGGAATAAAAAAATTGTTTAAATGAACGTCATTTAATTATTAATCAGCTGTTAAGTGTAAAAGAGTTACAAACAATTTAAATTTTCAACTATTTTCCATGGCATTCTTCGGAAAGTCGTTCCGTCTCACTCGCACCCATGAAGAAAGCATAATTTGTCCTTTTTGTGTAAATTAGCGTGAAAATATTTATTTGAATGGATAATGAAAAATAAAATTATAAAATTTTACAAATATTTTGAATTTAAGAGCTGCAGCCTGGCGCGTCAATAATAATTGTTTGCTAGAGGGTAGTCGAAAAGACTCAGTGATGAGCAAAATTATTCCAAAATAATACAGCTATTGCTATTAATATAATTTTATAGAATCTTAATATGTTGTAATTTTTCTTGTGCTCAAAGATATAAGTTATGTTATAGTTTTAGTTTGAAACAACTCTATCTATTTACTTATTAGTAGAATATTTGCAACTACTCAGCAGAACAGTATATTATTAGTTAACTAAATACCAATCGATATTTGTATTCAGCTCCATCCAATATCCAAACTGTTTACTGCAGACAATAACTAAAATCTATTGCATAGTCATAGTCCATAGCGTAACACAATATCCCGTAAACACGGCGAATTCTACAGCTTGAAGTGTCGCTAGGCATTCGGTATTCGCACCGCCCGCCTCCCGCCAACCCTTGGCAAAGGGTGGATGCCTTGCATTGCAGGGATAAATTGATGGGTGATTGCAAGAGACATACAGGGAGGTTAGTTACTAATGTAACATATGCATTAGTATTTTTTTTGTATCCCATCTAGGGTTTCATCAAGTCAAGTAGCTTGATGTTTTTGTAAATTACTTGACTTGACTTGCTTTTCAAAAATTCATTACTTGACTTCACTGGATTTTCTATCGTTACTACTTGACTTGATCAAGCAATTTCAAGAAAATTCAAGCTACTTGATAACGAACCGATTATGTACGAAAACGCGCGAATCAGTAGAATCATAACGCATATGTTATATATGCTGTTCTGATACACTACTGCAAGTACCTGTGCAGAGGTTTAAAATACCCAATATTGATATTATATAGTAGAATGACCAGAGAATATGTGGACAAAATTTGAAGTCCTAATCATTATTATTAAGATAACTGTAGATGGTTCTAGTATATATTCGAATAATGAATGGATTTTTTAAACTCCTTAATATAGCGGAGAAAAATAAAGTTCCAATATGCGCCAAAATCAAATGTTATTTAAATGGGAAAATTCAAGTGCATTTAGGCACGGTCAAATATTAAAATTAAGCGGAATCGTTGCCAGTATAATTTATTTTATTTATTACTATATTCATATTCAATATCGTTTAAAACATTTATCTTATGAGTTCGCCGTAGCACGAAATGTCACAATGGATTTAAGTGTCACTTAATGCAGTTGAGCGATAGATGAAGTACGAAGCGAATCTGGGGAACCGGGTTAGATCCCAATCGGCGCCAAATATTTCGAATTTTAAATGGCACATGTGGTGCACTTTCCACGCCAGCAATGAGTGCCCATGAGGTGACGCCTGGTAAACGCCCGCACGGTACAAAAATGTCATCATTACCGAAATCTGTGTACAAAGTAGATCGGCACACCCAGCAATGGGTAATATGCCGTGATGATATATTTATTTATTTTATTTGAAATTAAAATATGTATACTTATAAAATATTTAAAATAAGGTATTTAATTTTAATTGTATATGCGGGAACAAAGAAAGAATATGTATAGATTAATAAATAAAATATGTAATAAATACTGCTGTGATTTGAGCGCAAAATAAATGTCAAAGTTATAATATGTCTAGTTAGTGTTATGTAAAATTTACTTGGGAAACTGCAGCTTGCACTACAGCGCAGTTGACTTGGATGCATACGAAAACAATTCCCATGTTCCTTATTAATTATTTAGACTCTTAAGCGACAGTATAACGTGCAATAAATTATTTACATTTATTTGACCATCGAGTAGGTTATGGTTTTGCGGAGTTTAAATATATCGCATCTCAACTTCAGAAATAAAATTAAGGCATTAGCAAGATGTTACTAAAAGTTGAACATTTGCGATACATATCTTTCATTTTCCGAAAAAAATATCAACTTTCCAAAAAGACACTCGAAAAACTACCCCTAATTTTTGCGACACATATTTTCTATTTTTACTAAAGATCTATCAACTTTAAATAAGGACATGCTCGACAAACTATTTCTATTTTTAACGAATTTAAAAAAAATGATGTAGCCAACACAATCCTCCCTTTTAGTTTATTTTTTATTCGATAACATTTTACGATGATGTCTGTGTGTGTGTGAGGTTGTTGTATGTACGATTTCCCAAATTCTATAAGACTAAAGCCTTGTGTAACTACGGATTCCTCAATCTAAAAGTAATTGGACAACCGAAAGTAGCAGTATTTAACAAAAAAATTCTAAATATTATTTTTTGAATATTTATGTTATTACAAATATTAAAAACCAAAATTCTCTATCTAAATTTTTTGAAAGATGTCCGATCAAGGGCACCTGTATCACGAACGAATTAACAAATAGGCATACATTTATCTCTTTCTTTTGCAAAGGCTGTAAGAGTGTGTGATAAGGATGGATATAACACGCTTGTCTTTAAAAAAATCATATTGTTTCGACTAAGTTAGGACATTCCATTTATATACGATGCTCGTTGTTGATAATACTTTCGCTGTAGCGTAAGTTTATTTATTAATTCAGATACATTACCTGGATTCATAGCCGTACGTATAACGTTATATTCTGTCAGAGTCACTGACACTGACATTGTGTCAGTATCTTATTTTTTACATATTTGGTTTTACATTTGCTTATAAACTTACTAGTTGACTTGTTTTTGAATTTTTAATGCTTTTCCTGTAATATATATTTTTATAATAATAAAATAACAGTAGTATCTTACGTACCCTCATAAAAACTAAGCAAACGACACTACTGAATTTGTCATGATGGGCGGAGCAAAAATCTGAATTCATACAATTCGTAGACAACCTTGATCGGACATCTTTCAAAAGGCGATTTCGGGCGACAATCGTTCACTTGCGGTATGTTGCGTTCAGGTGCGTTCACATATTCGGGCGCTAGGATCAGCTTACCCGGTATGCTTGGATCAGTGTTCACAGCTGAACGGGTTTGCGGGCCGGGTCAGCTCTCCGTTCACTATTTCTATCTCTTTTTATTATGTCATTTTCTTTTGAAAAGTCAAAACAGTCGGTGTCGTGATCTGTCAAACAGTCAGACGTTATTTTTTCATTATGGATAAAATATCTAAATAATAATAATAATGCATTATTATTTAACACTGGAGTATCTAATTCGTCCTCCAGTGCTAAATACAAACATAATTTAATTTTCTTATTTATATGCATTTTTAACTGTCAAGACACTATTTTTGACAGTTTTATATGTCGCAAAATATACATAACCACCAAGCACAATGTCAACAAGTGAACCAGACGAATTTTGGCGCCACCACTGACCATATCATACCGTAACTGACCGTAACTAATCCAAGCAAGTGAACGGGTATGTCGCCCGAAATCGCCTAAAAATTTTACTGTGATATATAATTTATAAAATAATATGTTGTAGTAAATCTCACAGCCTGCTCACAGCCCAAACATCTCCATGGTAACTACTTGAGAAATTAAAATGTCTGTAAGTGACAGATAAATGTCACTAATGTCAGTGTCATAAATTCTGGGAACGATATTTAATATTTCTTATTGTATTATTAATTATATATTTAAAATTTTAGGTATATTACATGAACCCTTCAGAAATACCGCCAATCCCGTTAATGAATTGGAAAAACCTCAAATATTTAGAAGAAATGGAGAAAACTTGTTCATAGAATGAATTTAAAATTATAGAAAATACATAAATATAAAGATTAGGTGTAATTAGATTTTTATGTGTGTACAAGAAATGTTATATACAATACTTATATTATACCACATTGGAAAGGGCGAGAGGTATTGCAACGGCCACAACAGATTTTTCGTATTGCATTCGTGAATTCGACCTAAATTTAACGAACGCGGTTTCGAATACGAATACATAAAAGTTGGCGAATATACGCTAAAACAAATACGAATAATCGGAACATCCCCAACATCTAGTAGCACGCTGTAATCAACTAAACTACAAGGTCCCATTGAAGTCCGTGAGTCTTACACATGCCATATATTAGTCGTGAGCGTGTAAAGGTAAAAACTATCACCAATTTAATATTATGACATTGTACTTCCCAATTTTATGCAAAAAGTATAAGCACGACATAATATATTGTTTTACTATCAAAAATTATTTTGCGTGTTAATTTATTGAGCAATGATCTCATTAAATTATAATATTGATAGCGCCTTGTTTATCATTAAAAAGAAATTACAATATTAGCAATAATTTATAGCCTGCTATAAAATATTTTTATGTGTAGGCATGTAAATCATAATCCTACTGTTTTTGATAACATATTTTATTAAACATGAATATGATAACATTTACAAGAAAAACATGAATTTCCATTTGCCGAACATGGAGCAAATTATCTCATTAAGTGATTAAAATACTAATTTGCTTTTTCTCTGAATTGTAAATTGACTCAGCCTTGAAGTACCGCGGAGTGTAAAAGTACCCGTACACTCCAATGCAAAAATCATAGTGAACTTTGACAGCTAGCAGTTGTTTGCGAAGGTCTCAGGTGGCGAAATCATCACTTAGCCTTGGATGATGCTCAACTGTTTCACATATGGGAACGGTTTCCTGGGTAACAGGATCAGTTCTACCATAAAACAAAAGAAACTACGGCTTCTGAACCTAAAAGTATATGACTCTATTTGGGATAAGCTACGAATGGCGAACTTTAATCTGTACTTGAAAATACAGGATGTTTGTACCTTCCGTCACCTTAAGGTAAGGAAGGTATTGTCTTTGGTCAAAAAAATTAATAATGAGTTTTTAGTGAATAAGCATGTTTTAGGGTTCCTATAATACGATTTTACCATTTATACGATGATGTCTGTATGTATGTATGTCTGTGTATCTGTGTGTGTGTGTGTGACGAAAGTTTCGGATCGCATAACTTTCAATACCACGATTCCAAAAATTATATTTTTTTCGTATTCCTCAAGTTTACATCCAGAAGAACAAGTGATTAGATTTTGGTTATAATTGGTTTAACGTTATTATAACTTAAAGAATATATTATTCTCTATACGATTTGATTGCATTTTATACTTCATATTCGATAGATATAAAATTAAAGAATTATATAGATATTAATTTTCACAAATCAGCCAGCTATGCTAACCATGAAAATTGCTAATATATTCAGATAATTCAAATTGACACTTGTCAGTATCAATAAAAAGTAAATGAATGTGGCAGAGATGAGGACGTTGAAGTAGATGTTGAGAAAGACACGGAAAGATACGGTAAGAAAATAACTGTAATGTTACAAGTTTCCAGAAAGATACAAGAGAGACGATTACATTGGTTTGAACATGTCATGAGGAGAGATGAAGAATATATTAGAAGAATAATAGCTTAGTAATAGAAGGTTGATGAAACAGAGGTTGACCAAAGTTAAGATGGAAGGACTGTATTGCGGAAGACTTGAGAGAAAAGGAACTGAATGAGAACGACACGCAAAACAGCAATGAGTGGAAGAAGAAAATAAAAAATAACGACCTCTAACGAATGGGAAAAGCTAAAGAAGAAGAAGATGTGAGTGTCTAATGCAGTTATGAAATAATTTTACTGGAAATTAAGAATCTTTTGCAAGAAAATTTATATATGGAACTTATACATTATACACAGGATCGACGGAAGGCCACAACATATTTTTTTTTTGTTAATTAATAAAAAGAATTAACCAAAATTCAACATAAGCCTTCTAAAAAAAATGTCCTCAGCGTTAATTAAGATAAGTCAACATTCAGGGTTCTTCAACATACGAACAAGTATAAACCCGTCACTGTTTTCCGCTTCTCGACCTTGTCAGGATCAACTTTAACATTAAACAGATCGAAGACGGCTGGGTGCCTTGCCAGGCTAACTTGATGCAGCTGTTCATGTGATTCATTTGTTTTGTTTTTTGTTTTTACGAATAGTACGCAGTTTGTGTTTATTACACAACATACACAACACGGCTAGGAAAAATGCAGGACCGTTGACCCCATGTTAATATCATAATAACAGATAATTATGCTCTGTATGTCATTCTTTGATAATACTGCATGTAATACTAATGCGTATCACAATAATAAATTATCTAATATGTGATATTTGAAGCTATTATTCTATGTAGTTGTATTTAACTGTACATTTGCACTCCATATTATAATATGAAATTATGTATCACACTATTTTTTCGATAATGAGCTAACACGAGAACACTATTTCTAACCAGTATAAAATATAATGAAAAAAAAACCGTACAACATAGGCGACCTTCATTTTAAAAACTATTTAACAACAATAATAATAATAATAGTTTATTGACTGTAAAGCAAATAAATTGTATTTAAAGAAATAAGTTTCAAATACTCAGGTCAAACAATTTATTCGTGATCAAAAATTTTCATCTAATATACAGGCTGTAGCAGAAATAAGTATATTAAATTTAAGGAGTGTTAGAACTCATCGGGTTGAACAATATTTCTCAATAACTTTTTCTTATAAACCTTAAAATGAATTATGATATGAAAACCATATTAGTAGTCGACGAAAAAGGTTCTTAAAAAATCTTTGACTGAAAATTTATTTTAGAAAATGCGTGCGTGGGTGACTAGAGAAGCTGCACAACTGGATAAAGTAGGAATCATAACGTAAATACAGAAAGAAACAGACAGGACATGAACAATCACGTAACGGCATCAGAATCAATCAGGATGTTAATATTGGCGCTATTATTCAAATTTCAGGTAGAATATGTTCTCCAAAAGGTACATAACAAACTATCGTTTCAGTCTGTGAAAAGTTCATATTTGAAGTAAAAACTGTTGTTCTTCACAGCTTCAAATCGCATCAGAAGGTGTTTCCTAGGCGAAATATGTAGGTAGGTACATGGTTTTAGAGTGTTTTACAACAACCTCCTTTGTTAAAAAACTGCGTGGCCACAAGTACCAGGAGAGCCCCCAAGCAGCTTTTATACACTCAAAAAAGTATAATCTATGCAAATTGCACTTGCTTCTCCTATTCGATAGGGGGAGCTATTTTTTATTTACTTCTTCCACTCATTGTGTTTTGCGTGTCGTTCTCATGTAGTTCCTTTTCTTTCAAGTCTTCCACAATACAGTCCTTCCATCTTATCTTTGGTCTTCCTCTGTTTCTTCAACATTCTATTACTAAGTTATTTATTCTTCTTCGAATATATTCTTCATCTCTCCTCATGACATGTTCAAACCAGTATAATCGTCTCTCTTGTATCTTTCTGGATACTTGTAACACTAGAGTTATTTCCTTACCGTATCTTTCCCAACATCAACTTCAACATCCTCGTCTCTGCCACATTCATTTACTTTTCATTGATACTAACATCTGTCAATTTGAATTATCTGAATATATTAGCAATTTTCATAGTTAACTCTGTATTTATTGAATATGAAGTATAAAATGTAATCAAATCGTATAGAGAATAACATATTCTTTAAGTTATAATAATGTTAAATGTCAATAAATGATATTTAATTGTTAAAATCTTCAAATGAGGCTACTTCCGGTTGATCCATTATAACCAAAATCTAATCACTTGTTCTTCTGGATGTAAACTTGCGGAACACGAAAAAAATATAATTTTTGGAATCGTGGTATTGAAGTTATGCGATCCGAAACTTTCGTCGCACACACACAGAAAACATACATACAGACATCATCGTAAAAATGTTAAAATCGTATTATAGGGACCCTAAAACATGCTTATTCACTAAAATCTCACAAAGACAATACCTTCATTACCTAAAGGTGACGGAAGGTAAAAAAGGTTGAAGATCTAGTTTTGACAAAACGAAGGATAAGAAGAAATGAAGATTACTTTACATCGTATATAAAACGTATACTAGTATTTCCTACAACGGCGTTTTATTTACGACTATTATTTATTTACTCTTTTTATTGCCTAGTATATCTGCTACTCCAATCACTTCTATTGGATCATACGATTACACATACACATACACAGAGTGCATGAACGTATAGTACCCACATATGATATCATCATACACACATGCACTGGCAGACAGCTCGGCGACTGAAGCAACAGTCAAGGCCAGATTAGTCAGCAGTGTCGAAACCGCGATACCGAACGATAAGTGATAGTTACTCGACAGAGATGGACTTACGCGAAGAAAATATTGCGAATATTTACGTATAGTCAGACACCCTTCTACTGTTAGGGTGTGAGTCTTTTAATAATTTTTTTAACAGAACCGTGCACAATACGAAACTAAATATTGGATACTCCAGGGGCTTGTTTTTCAAAAATACGGGACTAGTATTATTAGCCTCTACAATAGTAATACTAGTGAAGTTTACTAGTTTTTGTTTCTGAGTTATTTTATATACTAATGTTGAAGTTCAAATTTAGAAAATGAAACGACCAATTTTGAAAAGCGTCATTTTTAAAAAACTTTTATACCAAACAATACTATACTTTGATCTTCATGAGATGCAGAATTTTGTTGATATAAATTTAACTGAATTGATGAGAGCCTAAATTGAATAGCAGTCCCGAATCTCCAAACAAAAAAATCTGATGTGACCAGCACATTACCTTCCAGTTAATGCTATGTATTTTGTATAAATTCCATACGCAAATTTTCTTGAAAAAGATATATTTTTTTGACCAAATACAATACCTTCCTTACCTAAAGGTGATGGAAGATAAAAATTAACCCGGTATTGCCAAAAAGACAATAAAAAAATTCTGTTGGAGGCCCGTGTCATAAGTTTTCATTCAAAACATTATGATTTTCCAAATCAATGCGTATTTTTTTCGTCGACAAGTTAATTTGATACTATTGATGACAAATAAACAGAATATTTCGAAATTTTGAATGATAAATTATGACATATGACAATTGTGACATCTATATAAATGTCTAGTAGCCGTCATTCTCACACGAATCTTCATATCTGCATACCAAGAGTCACATAACTGCTCGTGCCATATAAGTAACGAATTTAACATTTCTTGTACACACAAATATTAAATGTACTCGTACTACCCAAAAAAATCTTCCAGTAATGTTACTAAAACTGCTGATTTTTGCCACTGACATTTTGTATTTATCTGTCAATTACAAACATTTAAAAATCTCAACTGTTTTTTTGGCAACGAGATTTATTGCAACAGATTATTTATTTTATATTATTATATCCTCTATCTCCAAACTTATACGAGATATAATAAAAAATTTAAATGTGTCAGATTGAGAATTTAATTATCTTTAATATATGTAATAACAAATTTTTAAAAAATAATATTTAGATTTTTTTTTAACTACCACTTCCGGTTGTCCATTTGTTACCAGAACCTATTCAACTCTTCCCATTACTGTTAGATTGAGGAATCCGTAGTCAAACAGGTCTTTAGTCTTATAGAATTTGAGAAATTGTTTCTCCAACAACCTAACACACAAAATCCACATCCACACACACACACACAGAGAGAGAGAGAGAGAGAGAGAGAGAGAGAGAGAGACATCATCGTAAAAATATTAAAATCGGATTGTAGGTACCTTAAAACGTGCTTAATCATTAAAGTCTAGATAAACGATTTTTAGCATGAATCCAATACCTCTCTTAGCGAGAGGTAAAAAACTCTTCCTATTCCGTGTCTGCAGTATGACGCATTTGACGATATGAAATCAGCGAGTCCAGCTGCACATGATGCGTACCAGCACTATAGTATACACATGTTTTGCTTGATTCCGCATTGATGTTGGATGCAGCATTGTACGCTGACATCTTTAGGTCAAGAGTTGTCCATTGTTATTAGACCACAAACCGCGTAATTCAAGGGCGATTGAATTACTGCATTAATTAATGTCAGCTATATAATTAACACACAAGATATCTCACACAGATTACTAATGGAATTAGAATTTAGATTAGTTTACTATGTACTAGCCAAAGGAGTCAATTAATAAATTATTCATCAGATGATATTAAGTCTTCCTCAAAAAGTTGAGACAATAATAATGATTCCGACATACCGCATTCATGTTGAGCCAAATAACATAAATATCGTCTAAGTGTGCTTAATTTTATCATTAATTAATTTTTCGACTGGAAGTGCTGAACATGTAAAATAATACTTTCGTAATTTCCTGCTTCTCTAATTAATTTAGGTAAAGAGGCTTCAAATAAATATCTGATGTTGCCAACACAGTACCTCCCGCCATTTACCTATGGGGTCTCGTTGCCGCGTGCCTGATGTCTGGTTACGAATCTGGGGAATCCGATTCGATCCCGATCAATGCCAAATAATTCGAATTTTAAATGGCATAAAATTAAACGCCCGCACAATACAAATATGTCATTCATCATTAACGAAATGTGTGTACAAATCAGATTACCACACCCAGCAATGGATAATATGCCGTGATAATATATTTATTTATTTCATTAATGCTAGAAATTCTGTATATTATGTTCCTTTCTATAAAATTATTGTTCTATTTATGATTTTCCTTTTAAAACGTTACTATTATTAATTTGGTAATGATTATTTTTTTGACAGTGACATTTATCTGTCAGTTACATTTGAGCTGAACTATGTAACCCCGGAAATGTGTTTAAAGCATAAGTTCCGAGATATAATTTTTATATTATTTTATAAATTTATCCATAAAATATATAAAAAAGTATTAAAGCAAACTTGTAGAAAATGGAATAATCTTTAATTTTTATAATAACAAATTGAAAAAAAAATACATTTAAAGGTATTTTTTGAAGAAAATCTATCTTGAGCTTCAAGTAAACTGCCATTTCCGGTTATCCGATTGCCACCAAAATCTAATGGCTTCTTTCCATATTAGAATAAAGTAGAAATACATGGTTCCAAATTTTCTGATAACACACACACACATACACACAGACATCATCGTGAAAATATTAAAAATGAATTTTAGGGACCTTAAAACGATTTACCAAAATCTCGATATACGATTTTTAGCACGATCCCTATAACCTCCCTTACCAAGGGTAGCGGGAGGTAAAAATGTCCTTTTGTCTGATTGAAAATAAGTCCAACTTTTAAAATATGAATTCTTCTTGTAAATATTTATTTAATTCTTCTTCATTCTTATTTTTCATCTTATAAAACTATCATTTCATCTTTCTTGATGATTTTTTCTCGATATTTTATCCATTTAATTCTTTCTTCCTTCAAGAATAATTGTACCTGCACGTGCTAAAAATGCAGTAAAAGTGAATATGAATAAGAAAAACTATCGTTCAGGTTTTCTCCTTGAACAGATCACACCACTGTATAAGTAAAGCGAATTTTCCACACTGTAAAAGTTCTGTTATTAAAAAAGTTGTCCGGCAAGTAATTACAGTGAACTTTTCCTGGTAACAGGAAGTTAATTTCTATTCTAGTTAATATTTATATAGCGGCAGTAATTTTATTATTTTGTTACGTGTATAATTTTGCATGTTAACGTGGACTACACGTGAGATTCAGATCAGAACGTATGGAGATGTCATATTGTAAATCTTTTTTATGTATTTGATAAAAGAACATGACGTCTTCTTTATTTTATTTAGTTGTGTTACAATATAGAATTTTTCATCATAATGAAATCTTTCCACTAAAGCTGTTTTATTACCTATGTTTTATTTTTGTAATTACTATTTTAAAGAACAGGGATATTATTTGCATATTATTATTATATTAGAATTTATTTCCCGAAACCTTTAGAGCCGAGAAAAATATACCATATGAGTGATAATATACAGGGTGGCGCTCGAAGTCCGTTACATAGGCATTTAACATGGGAAATAAGAATAATTTGAATATTTGCCTCCCATTAAAACTTATTGTAGTAAAACTTTGCACACATGTTTGGGAACACTTAATAAATAATAATTAAGAGAAATAAGAAAATGTTTTAGCAATTTTAAAATAATACTTATTATCACTCATAAAAGGATGACTAAGTCATACGCGACCGTAGCACAATGGTAACGTCCTTGCTTCTTGTTCCAAAGGTACTGGGTTCAAACCTGGAACACCTTAATTTTTTCAAATTTTATTTTTTTCTATGTATTTTTGTGTTTTTATTTGTTTTAATTTTTTATTTATTTTTATTTATTTTTATTTGTTTTTAATTGTTTTATTTATAAGTGATAATAAGTATTACTTTAAAATTGCTAGAACAATTTTTTATTTTACTTAATTATTCTTTATTTATTTTAAACAATTTGTTATTAATATGATGCAATAAGTGTTCCCGAACATGTGTATAAAGTTTTATTACTATAAGTTATAATGGGAGGCAAATATTCAAATTATTCTTATTTCCCATGTTAAATTCCTATGTAACGGCTTTCGAGCGCCACCCGGTATATATATATATATATATATATATATATATATATATATATATATATATATATATATATACATACATAACTGTCAGCAACCTTATGATGGTTGGCAAGACTACATATATGTATGAAATCGTCGTATAATGTATTACTTTAGTGCCGATTTCTAAACTTTTAATGACGATTGTTGTGCACTTTAGTGACGATTTCAAATAAAATTTATTTAATTTGTATAACTTTGATTTTTGTCTGGATACAAAGATAGCAACCATTTTCATTTACTTGTATATTTTAAGAATTTCAACGTGTATATCATGTAATTGTTTAAAATCTGATGTGGCCAGCACATTGCCTTTCGTAAATTCTACGTATTTTGTAAAAATTCCACACCGATTTTTTTTGCAAATGATTGTACAAGCGCTTTCTTTTCTTGGGGAGAAATGAACTGATCTTACCTTGTAATGAACTGAACTAGGTACTCCTAAAAAGAACAGTATGATGTTTAAAATAAGAAATAGAAAATAAAAACATGTATAACATTTATTTACAACATAATAATCTGTTGAATTAGCTTGTGGCTATAATACGTTTGTGATTTGTTTTTGCCACATTTTTATATTTCCAGTAAAATCATTTCGCAAAGATATTATGTAAATTTTATTTGACACTGACATCTGTCAATTAATAGTATTTGAATATTCGGTTTCCATGGTGTAGTCTTTAGCAGCATAGGTTGCAAAATATTTCTTTATAATTCTTTATCTTTAAATTTAATTTGACACACACACATACAGAAAAAAATTGTAAATTCGTATTTTAGGTACCCCAAAACGTGCTTATTCATTAGAAACTCATTATCGATTTTTTTGACCACAGACAATACCTTCCTTACCTAAAGGTGGCGGAAGGTAAAAAAAAAAAGTCTGTATACAAGTAGAGGACAAAGATTTGCATATTTGCAAGTTTGTAGCATCCGCGAAAATGTCAACAAAACAATTATATCAATATAATAAATAACGTGCTCGGTCCGCATACAAATCTTTTAAAATGCAAATTGAAGTAATTAACCCGTGAGTCACGCGCATGCAAACTGTGCGTCCTTCAAAGTAAAATCCATGATTCCCAAACAAACTACCGCGATTGTGAGACATTTACATTCAATAGTTGACACTAACGCTGAGCTGATTTCGCGAGAGAAACGAACATTGGAGATGCTGCTGCTGATATTAGACCAGATCCCCTGATGCAAAGTGCATGGGACTGCACTCAACGCGAAGCCTGCTTCCATCGACTAAGGCAAGGCGCATTTCAGAACAAACTTTCCTAAGGGAATTGGATCACGAATATATTGTTGGTGTTTTTCATTTTTCAATTAATTTCACACAAATACAATATTAGCAAACTTTTTAGAATTGTCACTTTGAAAGAAGTGATTTTTTTTGCTGATCGACGACTATATATCTTTCAACATGTATTCGTCTTCATACCGTCCTTGAAAACATTTTATCACTGTTATTATTAGGTAAAAATCCTAAAAAAATTCGAGCGACAAAAAATAGTTTTTTTAATGAATTATTTTGTCTGTCCATTTTGAGGTTTTTCTAATCAACCAGATATTGTAGGAAGCGAAGATATAATAAAATATTTGTATGTATCAGATAAAGAATTTACTCTTGTTTAATACTAGCAAGAACAAAATTTTCAAAAAATAATATTTAGAAGATTTTTTTTTAAGAAACTGCTACCGGTTGTCCAATTATTACTAAAACCTTTTCATCGCCGTCCAAGTAATGTCCGATTGAGAAATACGTAGTTAACCAGATATTAAGTATTATAGTTTTTGAGAAATCGGCCTTCCAACATCCCCACGCACACACATACACATATACACACACAGACATCATTGTAATAGCTATTAAGGATACAACTTTGATATAGTGTTCATAATGAAACGCGTGTGATGTTAAATCACGAGGCGATGAGCCGAGTGTTTTAATCACGCAAGTTTCATTAGGCTATATCAAAAGCGTATCCTTCAATATTTTATCTACGACAGTTTAAATTGATCTCAAAATACATTTTTCATTTAATTTTTGACATAATGAGAAACATTGAAATGTTCATTCGTAGCCTACGTTATTACTACGTATGGGTGATTTAGTAGTACTGAGTGTCATTATGAGTTTCATAATAGCACTGAGTGTCATTATGAAACTCATAATGACAAATCAGGGCCATTAAATCACTCATAATGACATTCAAATTGGTGTACTAATTATATATTAGCGCGCTGTCGTAGATAAAAATATTAAAATCGGTTTGTAGGGATCTTAAAATGTGCTCATTAAAATCTGGATATGCGATTTTAGCATGAATCCAATACCTCTCTTAGCGAGAGGTAAAAAAGTTCTTTATATTTACAATTCATCCACTTATTGACATTTTGACAGTATTTAGATATTTGTTTATAAAAATTTCACCAGTAAAAAATGAAATTCATGTTTTCATATTGTAATAAAAAGCACCCCTCCCCCTAGACTTTTCGCTTTTCTCTTCTTAATTCGCTCGTTTTCGTGGCGGTGGCTGTAAGCCGTGAGCGCTAAAGCAAAACAACACTAAGATGTGCACCATTCGGGATCTAGGTCACGTGAGCGCTTCGTTTAGCGTTGCCATTCTCATCACAGCTCATTGAGCGATCTTTACTTTTCATTTGGGATTATTTCGCTTGAATTGTATTAATGAAGAATTGACGAAATTTCCCCTAGCACATTTACTGCTCATATATTCCACTAGAGGTATTTCGTCATTTTTCTCCAACATTTTTGCGGCACCCGCGAAATTGGAAGATCTTGCTATGTTCTTTTTTGATTTATGCTGTAAAGAAGCTGAAATACAAGGTTATCTTGAACGTTTTGATATGTATTCAGAACTGTGACATGTTTTACAGCTACTGGTAAGAATCCTTTGTTGTGTTTTTCTTAGTAAATATTTAAAGTGATCATTTTTCAGAACATCACGAATTTCTTGCAAGATAAATATATATTTGGGATCTAGGTAACTTGCAAATGTGTTATTGTTGCAACTCTGACAAACAGTAGGAACAAATTACGTGTCTGGTTAGAATATTAGTCTCCGGACTGATGGAACAATGTTAAGCCATAATAATTTAAAAATACTAGTCAATAATGCACGGAACCTATACTCTAAGGCAGTCATGGAACCGATACCGACATAACGGCCATATTGTCTTTCAGTTAATGTATCGGAATCGACGATATTTATTTACCAATACACCAATACATTTCGAATTTCGCGGTTTCAAAATACCACATAAACGCATCAAGCCCGAGTTATTATAATGCGTTGGGAGTTTTTGCAGGGTGGGTCCGGATCACCCTGGCTCACCCCTGGCTATGGCCCTGTATATAACTGTTTTTACCTTCTGTCACCTCTAGGTAAGGAAAAGGTATTGTCTTTGGTCTCTACAATAAGATTTTACTAATTTTACGATGATGTCTGTATGTGTGGGTGTATGTGCGTGTGAGCGTATACTTACCAAATGAGTTTTGATAATTGAACAAAAGAAGTGTGGAATTTTTTTGCTCAATGAAAAAATTAACAAATGCCTTATTAACTGTCTGCGGACAATTCAATAAATTATGAAAAAACGTCGAAAAAAACGTAACTGAAAAAAATCTGATGTGGCCAGCACATTACCTTCCGTCAATTTGGAAATATGCTATTGGAGTTATACGATCCGAAAGGATCGTCACACACATCATTGTAAAAATGGTAAAACCGTATTATTGGGACCCTAAAGCGTGCTTTTCACGAAAAACTCATCATTGAATTTTGTGACCAAAGACAGTACCTTCTTTACCTAAAGGTGACGGACGGTAAAAATGGTTTGTTCTCAAATTTTTGATTGTTGAAAATGATTGAGGTGTTTAATAATTGTAAAAATGTGTATACTTATTCATTTGTATGCATAGAATCGCTTAACATTACTGCCATGTTCGTATTTTTACTCATTTTGTTTAATTTCTTAAAAAAAATCATAATTCCTCAATTTTCAATAAAAATTTCAAAATTTAAAAAAATCTAATTTATATGGATATAGATACTCTTCAATGTGCTGATTCCAAATTTTGAAACCGCATGTCGATATCTCTTTTCGTTCTCGAGATATTTGCCCTCAAAGTTCTGCCTAAAAATACTCATTTTTGGGCTATACCCCAAAAACGGGTCGAAAAACGAGCTCATTAACACCACCATTCGATTCCCCGGGCAAAATTACATAAGTATACCAAATTTCATATTTTTTTAACAATAGATACAATCTCTAGAGGAAAATAACTGAAAATGGCCAAAATCTGAAAAAATCGCAAGGGGTACCCCTTACGATTTTTTCAGATTTTGGCCATTTTCCGTTATTTTGCTCTAGAGATTGTATTTATTGTTAAAAAATTATGAAATCGGGTATACTTATGTAATTTTGCCCGGGGAATCGAATGGTTATACTCTCAAGTCTGTAATTTGACCCATTTTTGGGGTATAACCCAAAAATGAGTATTTTTAAGTAAAATTTTGAGGGCAAATATCTCGAGATATCGACATGCGGTTTCAAAATTTGGAATCAGCGCATTGAAGAGTATCTATATCCATATAAATTAGATTTTTTTTAATTTTGAAATTTTTATTGAAAATTGAAGAATTATGATTTTTTCAAGAAATTAAACAAAATATGTAAAAATACGAATATGACAGTATTGTTAATCATTTCTACGCATACAATGAGTAAGTATACACATTTTTACAATTATTAAACACCTGAATCATTTTCAATAATCAAAATGTTAACAAAAATATCATTTAAGTTACCTTCACTTTTTATTTTAAATTTAATCGTTGACTCGCGAGTTTAATTACAATTTATTTTTATTCTATTCCAATTCCAAAAAAGGTTTGCCATCACTGCTATAAGCCTAAGCACATGTCAACAGAACTTTGAAATAAAGACACTGCGCCTACAAGTTTTCGTGAATCTAATACATCTAGTAATCATTGTCATATTTCATATTCTCAAGAAATAATTTAATTTTGTTGTCAAGTATAAAATAATATATTTGAATCAATAATTTGTGTATGTATTTCAAAATATACAATTATTTCATTAAACAGTCCATGTTTTATTTAAAAAGTATATTATAGTACATCCGGTATATTTAATGGTCTTTCGAGCCGGATTTATCCAGCAACCATAGGGTTAATACCAATTTGCAAATGAAATCTATCATATACTATTATTTAATAGTGTTAACTGTGTAACAGTGCAAACTGCGTAGTACGAGTCATCAACCTCTATACGAGAGGGGAAACGTAATCAGCACATGCATAAAATGTGTCTGATTACAGCTGATCCCACCGCAGAGGCGGCGGTCGTGGCGGTAGAAACAGATAACTTACGTATTGCGTAGCAACCAAATAACATTGTAGATGTATTGAAATTGAAAGCATCTGGAAGGCGAAATTTCGGGGGAACAAGATTATGAGAATGTATAAGATTGTTTAGGTGGTATTAGGATATTTAAACCTAGTAAAATTTAACGTTTGTTTCAAATGTAAGCTAATCAAAGGTATACGTTTACCTATAGTTAGAATAGAGAGTTGTTTGATAGCTCATCAGCAAAAGCGCGGCGTTCAATTGCCGATATCTTTCCAATCTTATTTGTTTATTTTTATCTGTTAAATATTGTCGTCTTCGTAGCTTGTATGAAATTAGCTGAAGATCATTTTTTGCAATTAAATTGGCAGTGTCGCGTTTAATATCTATCTCTTTTGCTATTTGTCTCATAGAAGTTCTCGGTGAATTCTCTTCCGAATTATGTCCTGTTACCTGCGGATTCTTACAGTTCGCTTTCTTTTTCTTCCTGAGCGGTCACCATTATGTCCGAGCTCTTGAAACCACTTCACAGTCTTAGAAACTGGTGATGAGGAACACCGAAGATTTTTACAGTACCACAATGGTGTTTTACTCTTTTAAAAAGTTCAATCCAAGGTGTTAATATTTGAAATGAGTAAATTGGTGACTGAGTGCAATGTTTTGGTGGATGGAGTGCAACTGGAGCAGATAAATGAATTTGTATATTTGGGTAGCATGATGTCGAGGGATGATCGAATTGATCGAGAGATAGAAAGGAGAGTGAGTGCGGGATGTAAGGTAATGGGTGCTCGGTTAAGTGTATATAATGGAGTGATAGTACCTGCTTTGATGTATGGAACAACGTTATTAAGAGAGTTGATGTGAGTCACTTGAGATGGTTTGGTCATGTGGAGAGAAAGGCGAGTGAACGGCTTGTTAAACGTATATATCTTGGTGAAGTTGAGGGTTTTTGAATGCGTGGTTGATCAGTGTGTAAGTGGATGGATATGGTTGGTAGGGTGCTTAAAGAGAGAAAGTTTCCAACTGGGAAGAGAAGAATGTATGAATGCGATTATGAGTGTGCTTAGAAAGGAATATGTAGCGAAGGATGATTGTTTCGTAACTATTATTATGATCCGGATGCGGTATTTCGTTACCGAAAATTGGTCACTTTAATATGTTGCGAGTGAGGATTTGTTGTATGATATTGATGTTGTTATTATTTTCGGGTTTGTGCTAACCTACTAAGTGGGACACGCGTGATTTTATGTATGTATGTATGTATGCATGTAAAAAGTTCAATAATTGCACTGCGACTGCTTGAAGCTTTCCCCAAGGATTCTAAGTAAAGAAATGTCAAAATATAAATAACTATGAGAACAATTGTCACTATGGTTACAAAACAAATGAATATTACCATTCCATACAGAATCGTGTTATTCGCACAGTTTTAGAAAATTTTGCTACGTATTTATTATAAAAAATTACCCAATATAAACAACCCATTTCAAAATAATGTCTGTTATAAGTTAACTGGTGTTGATATTGAAACATTTTTATGAAATTATCTGTGCTGGTGCATCGTACTGGGGGAAGTTATCAGTCGCAAAGCGGTCGTGTAAACAAGACGTGTTTACAAAGCGGTCATTTGTAAAACACACTTCGCCGGAATTTAACGCGTGCGTCGAAAACGAGAAATTGAAATGGCGGGTCGAGGACGCGAGCGAGAATGCGATAGCACAGCGCCTGACATTACGGAAACCGGGGTGGAAGGTGGAAGAGAAACAACCCCTGATAACAAAATTTTACGCAGAGGTTAGGGTTTCGTTTGCGGGTTTCAACAGGAATAAAATAATTATTGTTAGCTTGTGGTTTCGTCAGTATTTGCAAATATATGTTATGTAGTATAAAGTCTAGTACCGATGAGAAATGTTTGTAATAGGGTGATACCGTCCTACACATAATAGAACTTGTTATGAAGGGTGTTATAAAAATATTGAGTTGCACGTTTTTCAAAATTTTGGATAGTTTATTCTTATTAGAAAAGTTGTTGTTTTTCTGCATTCCAGCTAAAATAATATAATTGATTAGATATACAAATATATTTAATAAATTACACCTTGTTATCTCCACGCATGGGGGTTCTCTATGATACCTTTAATATTTGACCATTTCTACCCCTGAAGAAGTTACAGTCGAAACGTAGGCTAGGAAATAAATAATTTTCACTAGACTATGTCCGATTATTTTCTAATTTTCCAGAACTTGTTATGTTTGTTATAACGATTTCTTGATATCCAACTCATATATAACTACCACTGGTGTACCCCAAGGTTCCATCTTTGATCCGCTTTTATTCTAATTATATAGGATGTTAAAGAGCAATTTTTTAGGGTGTGTACAGTGTAGTCATAAAAATAGCAACTTTTAAATTTTTCAGTTACTGTTAAGTTAGAAAGAGAATTTTAGAAATTAATTACAGGATTAATCCTTGAAACTAGTATGTTTACGTTAAAATAACTTATTGAATTTATAAAATTTATTTAATTTGTAAAACTTTGATTTTTGTTTGGACATAAAGATAACAACTACCTTCAAAATTGATATGGAGAATATAATTTCTAATATTTGGTGTAATAACCATGCATTGTTTCAGTATGATATTACATTCTTGTCAACAATTTTAAGAAAAACATGCAAGGAAGCAAGGATTTACACATGTAAGCGTTTATGAAGTTTAAAAAGATTAGATTACAAAAGAATCATTATCAATACACGCTTTAAATAATAATAAAAATTAATGTAGAAATAAATACTGCGCATTTAATTACGATATATTTCTTTTTACTCAACGTTCGGAAAATTATCAGTTGACTTATTACTAATTAATTTACATAAAGCAATTATTGATTGAAAAAATGAGAATAAAAATAACAGCGATAAGAAACATTACATATAATTTAGTGTCATGTGATTCATATTATTCTAGAAGTATTAAATTACAGATTACGCAATTTGTGGCCATGATAACAAACAAAAATAGATTTTTACACATTTGCTACTATGCAATTTGTATTTATAAATGCATAGATATCACGCAGTTTTTCATATCATAATAATAATAAGAAAATTTCATCATTCTGACTGTTCATCATAAAACATATGATTACATTTGAACTGTACGTTTACAGTAAAACATTTATAACTTAGGATCGTAGTGACTTATGTTTAAAGCAGTGATTTTTAAACTTATTGGGCTCAACCCAAATATATTTTTTCAATACCCCCTCAGAAAATTAACTACAATCTACATACATAATCTCAAAGGATTGGTATAAAACGATGACACGCACTTATACTATAAAACTCCAAAGTATAATGTCTTAGCTCGCTTACCACTGACACTTTGGAAACAGTATATACAGTAATTTTTTTTAAAGATGTCCGATCAAGGTTATTTGCATCACGAACGAATTAACAAATTGGCATACATGTGCAGTCTATAAGCGTGTGCGATAAGGATAGATATAACACGTTTGTCTTTCAAAAATTCATATTGTTTCGACTAAGTTAGGACATTCCACTTTAAAACGATGCTCGTTGTTGATAATACTTTCGCTGCAACGTAAGCTTATATATTATCTTACGCACCCTCATAAAAACTAAGCAAATGACACTGTATCTACCTAAGACAATCCGTAAATACCGTAAGAATTTATATTTATAAAATTGTCGGCTTAAACAAAAAAACAATACCTTTCGTCAAATCCTGTGTATTATATATAAATTCCATACATAAATTTTCTTACAAAAGATTCTAAATTTCCAACAAAATTATCTCACAAACAAACTATGCAAATTGTACTTGACACTGACACCATCATCTTCTTCTCTAGCTTTTCCCATTAGTTAGGGGTCGCTATTCATACAGATGATCTTGATTCGAAGTCCGACATCTTTAAAATCTGTATTTCTACAACACCCCGATAACTCTTACAAAATGTATTTTACTCTGTACATTTTTATTATTGTGCCGAACCTAATTTTTAGCAATTTACAAAACAGTTTCAAAATCATAGCCCTCTTCATTACGAAAAATGTGCCATAAAGATAACGTTTCGTAAATTTAAACAAATACTCGTAATGTACATATGTTTGTTGTATAAATATTAAACGAATCCACTCTGTTATCATCTCTAGAACATCAGGATTTGAATAAGCATAAGTGTTTAGTTATGCACCCATATTTGCTAAAATGTCAGAATGGATTACAACGTGTTTACATCAAGAGGCAGATAACATTTGTGCTAATGTCTGCGAACGTATTTAGGCAGGTGTAAAATAGATTCTCCTCCAGGTATTACGCGGGACTACCCTCATTTAATTTAATGTAAGATTAGCATATTGAATTTGGAGGTTAGCGGCACTAACTCTATAAAACTCATTTATAGCAAGCTAGAGGTATTCGGGGTAGGAATTTGCATTCAGGGATGTATAACATAATTTAATCTTCAAGATTATAATATATACATAAATTTGTCATCGCGACTTTTACTTTTAAAGGTATTGTTATAATAATTTAATTGTTGTTTTTAGATGAAGTCGTATCAAAAATACTACTGTAGAATACAGCGTAGATACATAATAGAGCAAAACTGTAATGCTTAATACATATTGAATTCATGCTAAAAATCTCATATCCAGATTTTAAATGATTAAGCACGTTTTAAGGTCCCTATACAATCCGATTTTAATATTTTTACGATGATTTTTGTGTGAGTGTGTATGTGTGTGTATGTGTGTGAGACGTTGAAAGGACGATTTCTCAAAAACTATAATACTTAATATCTGTTTCACTACGTCGGACATTACTGGGAAGAGCTGAAAAGGTTTTAGTAATAATTGGACAACCGAAGGTAAAAAATATCTTCTAAATATTATTTGTATCTATTCATTACATTTACATTTTTTAAATTTAAATTCATTCTATGAAGAAATTTTGTCCTACTAATTTTTCGAAATTTTTCCAATTCATTGTTGGGATTAACAGTATTTCTGAAGGGTATGTGTAATATACCTATCATTTTAAATATTTAACTATTAATACAATAAGAAATAATATATGTATGTACTTCCAAGAAAAAGTCTTCAGTAATGTCTCCGGATTTCTGACACTGATATTTATCTGTCAGTTACAAACATTTTATATTTTCAATTGGTTTCCATGACATTATTTGGGCTGTGAGATTTATTACAACAAATTAATAAAAATAGCTTATATTTATTTATGTCTAAATAAATAAAAGGTATAATAAAATATTTATATGTATCAGATAGAGAATTTACTCTTCTTTAATAAACAGGACAAAAATTTTCAAAAGATTTTTTTAAGAAACTGTCACCTCCGGTTGTCCAATTATTACTAAAACCTTTTCAGCTCTTCCCAGTAATGTCCGATTAAGAAATACGTAGTTAAACAGATATCAACTATTATAGTTTTTGAGAAATCGTCCTTCCAACCGACCCACTTACACGCATATAGATATACATATATACATATATATATATATATATATATATATATATATATATATATATATATATATATATATATATATATATATATATATACAGACATCATCGTAAAAATATTAAAATCGGATTGTAGGGGCCTTAAAATCCGGATATACGATTTTTGGCATGAATCCAATATCTCCAGTGTGAGGTAAGAGTAGGGGGTACCTAATTTTCTTTCAGTTAAACAAAAAATTAATATTTATGAAATAACTCTATTCATAAAAATAGATTTGGATCTGAAATAAGAAGAAATAAAAAGAAAAATAGCATCACTCATCTTATTGGTGAACATTATAGCGAACATGAATTTAAGAATCTTTAATTATCTCCCTTTCATATCGAGATTATTTATTACGAATTTAATCCCACTTTTTGAAAATGTATAAACATTACATCAATTTATCATTCTTAAGCAAAGAAGGAAACATTCGGCATTCAAGACTTCTTGGTCGTCAGTAATTTATTTCTTTCATCGGGTATGAGATCAACATCTTAAGCCGAAACACAATACTTAATAAATTACTAAAACGTTATCAGAAAAAAGTGAAAGGCTTGCCATCTGTTTCTGTTTTAAAGTGCGCAAAGCAGGACATCCATCAGAATTTGAAGTGGTTTGTGATAAATTAACCCAATGTCCTTGTGGGGACTTAAAACTGGTAGTCAGTCGTGTTCAGGATTATCAGAGAGAATATTTTAAGCATGCATTAGGAAATTGGAACATTCCATTATGTAATTAGCCGATGAACGGAACAGTTCATATGCAGAAACGTAAATACGATTCGCTTCTTGAAAACGGTTTTGATACAACCTTCAACTTACACATAAAACAAAAACTGTTGGCCGTATGACGAGTGACAATAGTTCGACCGGCATTTAAAGGATGAAAAACAACTTTGTAAAAATACAATCGGCTAATCGGCCTTATTCTTGTGACCCTTGTTAAGCGAATAACAATTATTATATGTAACACGTGTACATTGTTATTAAACAAGAAATTGTTACTTAACAAGAATAATGTTAAAATTTCGTATTCACATGTTTCATTGTTAGATGAGCTGTAACAATTATTGTTTAGTAACAATCTTATTATCATACAACATGAAGTTGTGTCCAATACAGCTGTCATCTATTAACCCTCCGGAGGGCGCGCTTTTTAGAATTACAGGAGCGGGCGCGTCGCGGCATTTACACCGCATTCAGATCTTCACGTTTCTAGCTCAAAAATAACAAAGAAAATATATTCATACGTAATATAACAAGTGATATGATTATCAGCGATGATATTCTCGAGTGAAACCGAGGTGCAGATTTCACTAGTCCGAAGGACGAGTTGAAATGTGCTGCTTCGGTTTCAGGAGCAATATCTTCTATTATAAATCATATCACGAGCTTATATTTAATGAGAGAATATAATGATTTTTTGCAATCTAACCTAATCTAACTTTTGATATACATATTCATATTGTATTAAAACATGGTACTTACGAGTTTTAACACAACGCAAATTCAACCGGATTTGAATCTAACTCTTGTAACAACTGAGCGGCGATGGCATATGAAACCAAATTTGTCGTTAGGTGGAGTCAATAAAATAAAGGAGGAATACCTAGACACTGAATATTACAGAGCTGTCCATATGTTAGTTATAACGCCTTTTTGCGCCCTCCGGTGTTAGGAAAATTGTTATTTTAGCCATATTACATGGATCACAAGAATAAGGCCGTTTGTCTACGCGGGCCCTACAGATCGTAGCCTCATATTTAATTATTTTTTAAATTACTGAGAGATAATTGCAGTTTTTATTGTTGCAATCAATATTTTATTGTTGTAATCAAAGATTCTCATTGTTGTAATCAACTTGACAGCACTTATATTAATCCATATTTCAAGTGTAATTCATATTATCTAATCTAAACACTTGATAAATTACTTTTGTTAAAAAAAGACAAAGTAATTAAAAAAACAGTTCATATATTTAGTATTTAAAAAGTAAATTTATAACCCACACAATATTATCTAAGATATTTAGTGCAATATTTCTCACGTATCTACTGTGTATTTAAACAAAATTAACTGTTGTATTATCAAAGTTTACCGCATTATTCTACAGCTGTTTGAATAGCCCGATAGCATAAACATTATATTTGAATTATGAGTAATCTGTAAAAATAAAGCCATATAAGTGAAAACAATAAATGTAGGACTGCGATATGAGTTTGCTCTAACCTACAATTAAGAAATCGCGAAATTACTGTGCAAATATTCTGCAATAAATCTTAGCAATAATTATTGTTTTTACCCTTCAACCTAGATATAATTATCATTAGCAAACAGAAATCGAAGTAGGTTAAGCGGGTTCTTTTGTCAAGCCCATAGCATCTAGATCAGTTGACATAATAATTACTTTTTGACGGTTATAATTATTTAACTGAATGTCCGATGAGTAAAGATAGCCTACTTTGGAACAAAGGATCACTTACTTGACTGCGTAGTAAAATATTTACATGATTCACACACTGATATTTTAAATACTTATTGTAGAAATTTCACCTCAATGTGACATTTGTTTCCACATGCTGGTATTAAATTTAATTGGAAAACAAAGGATCTACGGTCTATTACAAATCAGAGAACAAACTAAATTTAAAGATCAACATTATTATATAACAGGAATACTAGCAGTATTTTTATATCACCCCGCTAGCTACCAAAAGTTGTAACACAATTACAAACTGTATTTATAGATCACATCGGTAACTACTAAAAGTTGTACCAAGTACCAGGTACGGTAGTGAACACATAAATATGTGATCGAGATGGGTAGCATTTAACACTGCTTAGTCCTCCACAATATGAAAATTTATTTGACCCCAGAATAAAACACAAATTTTATTAATGTAAAACTATTAAGGTCAAAGGTAGCGGAATCGCTGTCACCACTATCCGTATTTTAAAAGTCCACGAATAGAAGGACACGGCCAAAACGGGTTAAAGAAAACAATCAATTAAAATTTGGGTAGTGTCACTAAGTAATTCAATTGATACTTACGCGTTATTCTACGGGTCACTAAGACACACGCTGGAAATAGGTATAAGACAGAACAAACACGTATTTCCAACAATAACAAAACTATATAATCTTTAATAATTCTCCGCGAACAAATAAAATTATATAAACCAAATAAAACTACAATGCGATCAATTGAATCTATATAAACTCTAAGTTCTTAATCTCTAATTCACAAAATCAAGCATTTTACATCGATCTACAAATCTTCCAATACAATTACTTACATGAGTAAACCACACAGTTATACAAAATTACACCACGATGAGAGAGCCCACAGTACAATTTAATTGGTTATTTCACAAAGAAATATCAAGCTCAGTCTAAGACACAGTCAAAGACATGAGCAACAAGAACCATCAAGACAAGAGAAACAAGTCTACTCGAAGTAAGACAATCAGACAACAAGCAACAAGGAGGAGTCAGAGTCAAACTCTGACTTTATATTCTGTAAGGGTAGAAACCAGTGACTCTCAAACCCTTAATTTCGGCTCATCTCATACAGAAAACTTGAGACAGTTTCCAGTTTCTTATGAAAACTTATTAGTGCTCACTGGGACACCAAGTAACGGACAAATACTTCTAAGAACTCAACAGCTCTGCACAAAAGCTCTATCCTGGAGCCTTTTTGTAACATCCGTCCAGAAACATAATTTTACCCTGTCTCATAAATACTTCAAACTAAAGAAAACATAAAACTACAATTTTAACGGAAAAATACCTACGAAACAAATACGTAATAGTTGCTACGTCGGACTCTTACAATTGGTATGTGATGATCGTATTTGAATTTGGTAACCCGGAGGCAGTGTATATGTTTCACTCCGTACTCGGATTCGGGCATTGTCCGAATAATTTGAACAGAACTAATTTTGAATTGAAAATTCTCAAATACGAAAAACAAAGCCGGGTAATTATTTATTATTTTTTTAAACAAACCCTAACATCACCTAACTGGAAACACACATGGTATTAGGTAATGTAAACCCCGTGGTAAAGTAAAAATACATAGTTCTGCATGTACCATAAAATCACCCTAGGGACGTATCTCGAAAGGATTTCAAATCACGGAAATCATATAGTGAAAATGATGAGCAGAGGACTCACGTTATCAACCTGAAAAAAACTATAAAATGAAATATAACTTGTACAAATTTTTGGATGTTATTTATTTTTAAAAGAAGAAGAAAAAAAGTACTAGTATTAGACGGGATCGCGTGAGGAATAATTTGGTGTATGAAGAATGTATGGTTAGGAACAATGTGATTAAGAGAGTTGGTGAGTGTCAGTTGAGGTGGTTTGAGCATGTGGAGGGAATGGCGAATGAACGGCTTGTTAAGCGTATATATCTTGGTGAAGTTGAGGGTTTTCGATTGCGTGGCCGACCAGTGTGTAAGTGGATGGATTTGGTTGGTAGGGTGCTTAAAGAGAGAGAGTTTCCAACAATGAAGAAAAGAAGAGCATGTATGAATGCGATTATGAGTGTGGCCGAAGCGAAAGAAGTCTGCTTAGATAGGAATGTGTGGCGAAGGATGATTGTTTCCTAACTATTATTGTGATCCGGATGCGGTATTTCGCTACCGAAAATCGGTCACTTTAATATGTTTAAGAGTAAGGATTTGTTGTATGATGTTGATGTTGTTCTTATTATTATCGGGTTTGTGCGAACCCATTAAGTGGAACACGCATGATTTTATGTATGTATTAAGTAATGTATATATTAATGCTATTTACAATTATTTCTAAGTCAATCGTTATTCCCTTTACGGAATATAAAATTATTTGAAATAATTGTAGTCTATTTTCATACCATACGTTGGCACTACTGAGAATGACCAAATTCACCAATATGATTTTTTGTAGTTAGTAAAAAGATATTCATAATTTATATATAATTTAATATATGTATAATTATAAATATTTTATTTCCTAAATGTAAACAGCTACGCATACAGTGTATAATACAACATAAATATTTTAATATTTATTTTAGTTATTACAAAACTTATAAATACATAATGTCCATTTTTTTACGTAAATAAATGAACTGAAAACTATTGTTCGTGCGTAGCCTAAGTCATTAATTAATTATTTATAACAAATAATAATTAATAATGCGGGCACCGGTTTGTGTTAATATTTATATTTTCTAGAACATTGAATAGCAAATTTATATGATTTACAATAAAGACTATTTAGGTAGAGCCCAGACTCATAAAAGTATAATTCAAAATATTTGAACCACATATACCTATAATACTATTTTATGTATCTAGGACGAAAAGTGAATCTTTAAGGTAGGAGCAAGTTGTTTACGGCCGAGGCAGCAATTATTTGACACTTTTCGTCTGAGGTACGTACATAATTTTATGTCATAATGGTTTCTAGTTTAAAGTATTAAAAGAAATATGCATCAATTCTTAACAGTATGAGTTTTGTATAAGTAGTATGCATAAAAGATTCAATATGAAGGTAAAATTTTAAAATCCCAGAACTTTAAAATATTTCTAAGTTCTAGGACTTTAATGTTCCACTTTTTGTCTTATAAATCGTTCAAGAAAGCCTTGCTTTAGAAACCAGTATGACATAAACAATTTAAAATTTTAATGAATTAGTTTATCATTAAAATATTTTCAAAAATAGTTAGCATGTAATTTTTATTTACTTTATATTTTTATATATTTATAACTATTTGTTATAATAAATAATAATACTTAACGTCTTTAGTTTTAACTAATGTTATAAATAAATAATTCATGATAACATTTTTTCTTACTTTAAATAATAAGCATAAGCATGTATGAAATACAACTATAAAATATAAAATGGAAACATAAATTTCCATATATCTTTTCCAGCTGTTTAAATAAATTTATTAACTTGTTATAATTTTGCGTGGCTCTATTAATATAGTAATAAATTTTACATGCGCGTTTCTTGTGTAAGGAAATAAATGTAATACATTACATATTTTATAGCGATATGATAAAATTGTTATTCTAAATTATTGCACCGATAAGAATAAATAAATAAATTAGCTTGTAATCCACACATTTAAGATAAAAAGTAAAACACCTTCAAGAACACATTTTGTTAACATTCTTCTTTTTTACTGGTTACATTATAATACAATAGAGAAGCAAAAGATAATAAATATGATAAAGAAGATTTTTTGTTGTATTCTATTTTAATCGACGTTTTATCTCTATAGGAGTATTGTCTAAAACAGTTCACAGTTCAATAAATTAGATTTATCTTCATCTCGGTAATGTTTCTTCGCCACATTTAACATTGTAGAACAAGGTATAAAGAAGTAGCACTCGGCATTGGACATTGACTTGTATATAGAAGTATTAGACGAAATGAATATAATTCTGAATGATTTATTAAGTTTCATTGTTGTAATCAATAATATCATTGTTGTTATCAGTGGTTATACTATTGTAGTAATTTAAAAATAAATTATTTAAATTTACTCATATTCATATCAAATCGATTTTGATTAATACGTTTATAACAAAAGTCAAATATTTCCAGTAAAATTATAACCCTAACATACTGTTAATTACACTTGACACTGACAATCAGAATTATCTTAACATATTAGGTGTTTCCTTGGATATATATATATATATATATATATATATATATATATATATATATATATATATATATTATTCATTATTATTAAATGTTCAACTCGATTTTTCTCAGAATTTTTGTTATGCAACGTTATGATTTATTTACATGATCATAAAGAGAAAAAAACACTATCGGATTTCACTACTAAAAATCTATGTTGTCATTTAAATTTTTTTGTGATGAACTGAAAAACAAATGAAAGTCGGAAGATGAATCGTACATATTAATGTGTATTTTTTAAAAATTAAAAACGACGTATTTCAGCATTTTTATAAAAACCGCCTGAGTTCGGCTTTTTTTTTGATATTCCACACTTTAATCGCACACTGTATATAATTTTTACTTAAAAAAAGTCCACATTTAATGCAATAGAATATCTCTAGCACTAGATATTTAGAAAAGAAGATATGTCATTTTATTCAAAAATCAGTAGCTATGGAAATAAAAAAACAAATAAAATAAAGTATCATTCTGACAGTTCAGTTCAGTGTTATTGATGTTAATTGTTGCAATCATTGTGTCTACACTGTTGTAATCAATAAATTGCATCACTGTTCGTTTGTGCATAATAAAATGGATTTGTCCAGTACCAGAGAAAAAAAATTGATTGTCAAATTATATTGCAGAGGAAATAGTTATGAAGAAATTCGAGCACTTTTTGGGGGCTCTTCTCCTGATCGTCCAATTCCAAGTAAAACGACAATATTTCGTGTAATTGAGAGATTTAATAAACATGCAAGTGTCAAAGGCCAATTGCAGATGAAGATGAAGAAAGACAAGCAAATAAAATTAATGTAATTGCAGCCATTGAAAATAATAAAAATTTAAGTTTGCGGCATATAGAAAAAGACACTTCAATTCCATTTAGTACTGTAAGAATTTATTTAAAAGAAGAAAAATATAAATCTTTTAAATATGGCAAACACCAAGAATTGAATGAAGAAGATAAGTTTCTGAGAGCAACATTTTGTGAATTAATTCTAAACAACTTTTAATTCTTGTACTTTTACCAAACAATACCTTCCTTTATAGATGACGGAAGGTAAAAATAATTTCAATAACACAAAGAAATATGAAATTCCTTTATATTTATCTTGCAAAATAAAATAACCATAATTGTGTTAAAATTACTGAGATATCTTTTCATCATTGTGACATTTTGTATTCTACGAACTATCATCTGTATTTCTCTAACAGTACATGTCATCTGTCATACGTAACCTTGAATCTTTGGTCAAAGACTCGGGATATTTTGAATCCCTGAAGGTCGCAAGGCTTGACACGCACGTTAGCACGCAGCGCAACATACGTCGTCTATTTCGGTAGCTGCTTCTACCTCTAACTGTACAGGGAATCATCATTACCAACGGTCAACGTGCGAAGATTAAATATAGGATGGATGGAAACACCACTGTGTCATTTCAACAAGATGAAAGCGAGAAAGGCAAAGAGGAATACGAGGTGCAGCGATAATAGATGGTTTGCATCTGACACTTGCAGCGAGCAATCTGGCTAATCCATAATATCTAGTTATTTAGTTTTCGGAGTTATTAGAATTTGTTTATTTTCTTTTCTTACTATTATTTTGTATTCATATTTGCGATATATTTATTGTAAAACTGTACTACGCTTACTGAATGTTTTGATTATATTAATTTGTTTTGCAGTTTCAATTTGTAGTTTAGAATTAATATTATATGTATCTCAAAATATATTATTACTTTTATACCCGAATGTGCCAATAAATGTCTAGGTGCGACGTTGCCACAGATATTCTTCAATATTGAAATACGACACTTGTGTATGGTTAGTGCGAGTGGTACACTGGCTTGCAAAAAAATCGCGTACACCTGTTTTTTGCTGTATTGAGTCGGTCTCGATTGTTAACTTGTCAGTGTCACAAGTCAGTGTCATTAGTGTCAATTAAGATGCCAAAATTATCAGAAAACGAGAAAGTTGTAATACTTTCTAAGTTAGAAGAGGGGTGGTTAATCAGATCAATAGCAGAACATTAAGATTAAATAAAGTACTGGACGCTGGATGGAGCGATGATAAATTACTAATGTTACTTCGTCCATAATTTGTTTCAGTCATAATTTTTACTTATTTATAATCCATTTAAAATAAATACTTGGTTGTTCTTTAATTTTTCTAGAATATATTTATAATTTAGTAGTATCTTAGCACAATGAAGAATTTGCTCCACGATACCTAAAATAATGACAACAGTGACAACGGTGACAACTTCATTGACAGTTGATATTCACCTATTTTAAAGAAAACATATTTACATAGCTTAGAAAAAGTAAAAACTCGGTTACTTGATTTTTAAGGTGTACGCGATTTTTTTGCAAGCCAGTGTACAGTTAAAAAAACTTCTACGGAAAAATAAAGAAAATTCATCTGTTACAGTGTTTGATATTAGCTTTTAAAAATATAAGTTATTCGTTTGTATTCGATGTAATAATAGAGAACACTCTAGAAAAGGGACGCTGGACTGTATATATACCGTCAGGGAGGACAGCAGCGACATTGAGATATAGACAATCATCGTGAAATAAACAGTTGGTGATATAAATAGTCTACGAGTGGTGTATAATTGTTTAATCATAGTGTTAGTTATATTTATTATCTTTATCTTAATTATTTATCGTTTAATAAACTTTTATTTACTGAAAACTTTTGGCTTGTAGGATATTCCAATTATTTTATTTTATTTGATTTTGAGTAACTATTATTATAGTTTTTTTACGATAGTACGCAGTGCGATTAAATTTCAATATCCATCGCAGAAAAGTTCCCAAGCAACAAAAATAAAAAGTAGATGCGGAATTGAAAATATCAAACTGTTAAAAAGTTTAAATAACTAGGGATGATTTCCTAGTAGTGAACTAACATTTATCGTGTAATAACTTACAAAATTATTGAGAAGTTAGTCGCGTATATTCGCAGTAAATCAAACAAATAGCACATGAAGCTCTGAAAAGTATTTCTATGCGAAATTCATAATATTTACCGAGCTAGTAGAATTTATTATTCTCTTGAAAGCATTTCGTCTATCTTATGAATGGTTTATGTTGGAGCTGTTGAATTTATAGCAAAATTGGAGATTTCTTTCATATTAATCTAAAAGCTTATTCATTTATGAAATAAATTACACAAAACGAAATTATTTGTAAAAATTTCATTTAACATATTTGAATAGCTTCAAATAGAAATTATACATTTTAATTACTCTGTTAGCATTTTCAATAAAAATAAAACCAAATTTTAACTACAAACATTACCAATTCTGTCTATAGGTCATGTGAACATTTTGAACGTCAGAGCTTCTAACGGCTACTTTGGTACCTTTGGATATTGGATACCGAAAAAATTTTGACATTTCGAAAAGGTTGAACAGTTTACAACTTTATTTTGAGTTTTTGCTATTGTATATATTCATATTATTTTATAATGTTGAATCTTAATATTGCATTAAAATTTAAACATCTATAATATTCAGTGCCGGATTAAACCACGTGGAGGCCATTAGGCAATCGAAATCTTGCCCCTCCTCCACCCTCCTAATAAGTTTACCCCCAACAAATTAAATAAAATAATTTTATTATAAAAAAAATGAACATATTTTTAAACAAATTAATATAAATAAACGAATATATATATATATATATATATATATATATATATATATATATATATATATATATTTCTCAATTTTAAAGTACATAGTGAAATCTTTGATGGTTTTTTTAATAAATTTATTTTGAAATAAGTATTTTTTTAAAGGTTTTCCGTTGTTTTTCTGCCTCTACTAAAGTATACGTGTTAGTAATCTACCTATAATACTTTTTAAAAATGGTTTTAAGTTGAAAAACTTTACACTGTATTACTATGAATTTTTCGTTTTGAGGCATATTACAATAAGCTCTTCATTTATTGTAAATAATAAAAAAAAATATAACATCGTTAATTGTTATGCAAAACAATTATTACGAAAATCAACATAAAATGGTAAACACTGGTATTTGGTATTGTTATTATAAAAATCGGGTTGTAACAGTAGGGTCTTGTAATATTGATTGATATTTTTTATTATTGTAATCAAGATTCCATTATTGTAAATAAGCATTTCTTTGCTGTAATCAAAATTTCTTTATTTAAGGATTTCTTTGTTTGTAATAAAAAAAAATCAAATCAATATTATTTTAATCTAATGTAGCGGGATGCGGGACCCCTAAAAGGCGTGGGGCCCATAGGCAATTACCTAGTCTGCCTATTGGGTAATCCGGCACTGATAATATTATAAAACGAAGCTATATGTGCCTGTAAACATGTACAAATAAATAAGCACTTTTATACTAGATTTCTCAACCTCTATTCGTCTGTATAATACATAATACCCCGAATTCAAAAGCAAATAACTCTAAACACTATATTCAAATCCCTCATCAAATTCTCATTTTACGGCTAGCCACATCATCCACGTTGTTAATTATAATTTTTCCAGATGAAGCCACCGTACTGCAGACACTAATGACGTGGTTGTGCGTATAAGATACCGACCACGGCTACCGGATTCTGTCTGGGAGAAACTGTTTCTGTTGATGTGATTTCAAGTGGCAGGTAACTGTTGCTCTTGCTACTGGATTGAAGTGGAGCGAGTGATTATAGACATGAAAATGGAATTAAAAAGGAGAAGAACATAGTTGGTGTGCATAAATAAATATCACTTTGCAAATAATTTTACTAAAAAAAAATTATTTTAATATAGTAATTAATTGAATATATTGGCAGTTTCCTTCAGTTTTATAAATAATACTAACATAAATATTGAATTATTTACTGTTGAAACTAAAAAAAATAGCACGTGTCTGTTGTCATATATTTGCCCGTAGATTATTGTTAAAATGATAAATTTGGGTAATAACATTGTTTAAATCCAGTACTCTTTATTAATACACAAAAAAATGCCTAAAAATAGTCTTAACTATTGTAATCTAACAATTATTTCTTCTTGCTGTTAACACATTTTTTTAGAGGGTACGAAAACATTTGGGGTTGGGCTCGTATATTATGATGTATAATTGATGTTAAAAATTAAACTGACTGATTACAACAAAGGGAAATTTTATTATTACAACAATGAATAACGTATGTAACAAAATTTTATTTTTATTAAATTAAATACATATAATTATGGGGTCTCATGGCCGCGTGCCTGAGTGTCTGGTCGCGAATCGGCGGACCCGCGGATTCAATCCCTACCAACACCAAATATTTCGAATTTTAAATGGCACAAAATTGACTCCTGTGGTGCACTCTCCACGCCAGAAATGAGTACCCGTGAGGCGACGCTTGGTAAACGTCAGTACGATACAAATATGTTACAATCATTACCGAAATCTGTATACAAAGTAGATTAGCACACCTAGCAATGGGTAATATGCCATGATGATATATTTATTATTATTTGTATATTTACTAATGCGGGAAACTATGTATATTAAGTTCCTTTCCATATAACTATTATTCTATTTACAATTTTCTTTTTAAAACGTTATTATTATTAATTTGAAATGATTTTTTTGACAGTGACATTTATCTGTCAGTTACATACATTTGAAATATGAACTGCGTTAAGAAAATGGGTTTATCTTTAAAACACAGACTCCGGGATTTATAAAATTGATTATTTTATTAATTTATCTATAACATATATAGAAAAATTATTAATGTATGCCTGTACAAAATTCAATAATATTTAATTTTTATAATAACGTAATCGCGAAAAAATCACAAGATATCAATATATCAACCACAAATGGCAAAATAAATAAATGAATTATAAAATTATTATCAAAACATTCCACTGAACCAAAAATTCAATACTTAAGCTAGAAATGTTGGCGGTACAAAGTTCATGTCAAATTTCAGCTGAGGTCATGGTTTAAACCAAATTTCTGACTGAAAAATCGGGCATTACAGATTAATATCAGTGAAGAAGGTCCAAATTCCAAAAAAAAATCAAAAGTCAAATAAATGATTTGCTTATGAATACAGGAGTCATCATGCATTTTGAAAATTCTTATAAATAACGCCTTAAATAAATCTCTGATGAAACTACAGAATACCCCAGTTTTCAGTGAAAACCGAAAGGTCTCCATTTGTCGTCGGCAATCTTCGTCATAGATCTTATAAATCAATATTTTTCTTTACATATTATCTAATAAACGAACACTGAGATATTCTATTCTGACATTCATCTATTTCGTGTGTTGTGCTCGTTAGGAGCCATAGCAACACCTCAGCTTCTCGGTTGCCGGTTACCGAGACAACCGGTGACCGCCACTGTCAAATTAAAATCTCATTTTGTACGCGTTCCGTGCTCGACCGTCTCGCTTCGCTTCGGTTACATCAACCATTCAAATTATAATCAAATTTACGAGAAATTCCGTTCAACTGCCACGAAGATGCTCCCAGAGAAATGAACAACATGCTACTGTATCGTACTTGTTTGTCAAAAAAGAAAAGAATATCGACAAGAAAAGTCTGATGTGATCAACACATTACCTTTCATACATGAATTTTCTAGCAAAAGATCCTATATTTCCAGTAAAATTAGTTCATAAACAAACCAAGCAAATTGCACTTGACACTGAGATCTCTTCTTCTTTAGCTTTTCTCATTCGTTAGGGTTGCTGTTTTTTTTTTTTTTCTTCTTTAGGTAAGGAAGGTAGTGTCTGGTCAAAAAATTCAATGATGAGTTTTTAGTGAATAAGCATGTTTTAGGGTCCCTATAATACGATTTTACCATTTTTACGATGATGTTTGTATGTATGTATGTTGGTGCGCATAACTTCAATACCGCGATTCCAAAAATTATATTTTTTTCGTATTCCTCGAGTCTACATCCAGAAGAACAACTGATTAGATTTTGGTTATAATTGGTGAACCGGAAGTAGCTTCATTTGAAGATTTAACAGTTAAATTTGATTTATTGACATTTATCATATATTATTCTCTATACGATTTGATTGCATTTTATACTTCATATTCAATAGATATAGTTAAAGAATTTTTAAAAAATTAAATTTTATTAATCAGCCTGCTATGCTAAACATGGAAACTACTAATATATTCATATAATTCAAATTGACAGTTGTCAGTATAAATAAAAAGTAAATTAATATGGCAGACATGAGGATGTTCAAGTAGATGTTGGGGAACACACGGAAAGATAGGTAAGGAAATATCTCTAGTGTACAAGTTTCTAGAAACAAGGTTTGAAAATGTCATGAGGAGAAATGAAGAATATATTGGATGAATGCTTAGTAATAGAAGGTTGAAGAAACAGAAGAAGACCAAGGATAAGATGGAAGGACTGTATTGCGGAAGACTTGAGAGAAAAGGAACTAAATGAGAACGACACGTAAAACAAAAAAATAGCGACCTCTAACGAATGGGGATATTTAGAATTTTTTGCTAGAAAATTTATGTATGGAATTTATACATAATACACAGGATTGACGGAAGGTATTGTGCTGGCCACAACAGATTTTTTTTATTATTTTAAATTCACAACTGTACATGATCAATTACATATGTATTGTATTCCCAATACGCATCGAATAATCTGATTCCAGAGCAGTGCTTAATGGCAACAAATAAGTTATGGAAACTAGGATCCATAAATCATATTTGGGACGTCACAAAAAGCAAGTCCATCCCTGGCTATCGGGCAAACTAAACTACCCTCTTGTGGCCATTCGGTCGCAAATGGCCTTCCAATAAAACCAGATCTTCAGATACCACAATCGTAGCTGGTTTTAAATTAACGAAACACTGTTTACTGCATCTTAACCTCAAATAGCTCAGTGTATGATGTAAAGTTAAATGGATTGCAAACGAATCCGAGGAAGGGTTGTGTTTGTGCGATTTTATACAATTCTTTTCGCGTGTCGTAAAAATGAAATGGTTGTTTTAACGCGCGGATTATGTAGATACTTTTAACGAATTTTACGGGTTTCACTCACAACGACGATTGTTTGGGTGCTGATGGTGTTAAAGTTTTACGAATTTTCTTAATGCTTTTCCTAGTTTTTCTCATAGTTGCAAAAGCTTTCTCAGATATATTACACAAATATAATATTCTAGTTGAGTGAACTCCAATTCACGAACATGAAAAGAAAATGGAAATTGAAATTATCATAAAAATGGAATATACAAAAATTTAAACAGATATTATGCGACTAATATAAGTATAATTTTTTTATCTCTCGCTAAGGCAGGTATTGGATTCATGCTAAAAATCGTATATCCAGATTTAAGTGAGTAAGTACGTTTTATGGTTCCTAGAATCCGATTTTAACATTTTTACGATGATGTGTGTATATTTGTGGGTGTGTGGACGTGTCTAGGTTGGAAGGACGATTCCTCAAAAAGTATAAGACTTAAGATCTGTTTAAATGCATATTCCATAATCTGACATTAATGGAAAGAGTTGCAAAGGTTTTGGTAACAATAATTGGACAACCGCAAGTGATAAATATATATTTTTTTTTTTTGTTCAGTCAAACAGCATTTATTCTTACTATACCAACGTTTCGATGGACCCGTTCACCTTCTTCAGGGTAGTAAGATCTTACAAATTGTTACAATTCATGTACACAAAATACATTCGTACAACACATTCAGTTAATTTATTAAACATCGTACAATAAATTCAAAAAGCAAATGGATGTGTGTATATTTTTTGAATTTTTAATATTAGATTGTCATAAAATCCTACATTTAAAATATTGATGAAATTTTCTTTGTTAAATTAATTCTTGTAATCAATATTACTAAAATCGTTTGTTGTAATCAACAATTTTACAGTTGTGTGCAATATTTGATAGGATATTTCTTTTACTTGTTTGTACTAAAATTGAATTAGAAATCAAAGAAATTTAAAATTGGTAGAAACAAAAAATAAAATTATCTCACTCTGATTTCAGAATTTTAAATCATAAGCATTTAAGTATTCGCAAAATGCTAGTATGTAAATAAAGGAGTCATTGCCGGATTCATTTTTGTAATCAATAATCTTTTGTTATAATCAAAATATTCTTTGTTGTAATCAATACCTGTCCAGGTTTGTTGTTTATTTATTTAAAAACTCTTTAAAGTTGAATTTTATTTTCTAACCTAACAGCCTATAAATAGTTTTATTTGGTAATTTTTAAGATATTTTTGCTGCCAATTTTCGATTATTGGAATCTTGTTTATCTTGAGATACAAAGTTGATTAAATTAGGACAAATACCATTGTCTAGTAGATGTATTTATTTTTCCTGAAAAATGAATAGGTCACTTATCACGAATACAAAAATTGTAATTTTGTTGATTTTTGTTTTTACTTATAACTATTTTTACACTTCTTTTGTTCTCATCAACCAGAAAAATCTATAAATTTTGATATCCAAAAATTGCTAATATGAGGAATGTAATTTTATCTTTTAAATGTTCATAAATAATACAAAAAAGAGTCTGATATTTCTTGATTGAAAATAGCTGACGTGTCCAAGTTTCAAAGTTGTAAAAACCATATAAAAGTATTTTCAAATCTTACGTAATGATTTCATTTCAATAAATATCCCGTGTAAAGTTTTTGTAATCCTTCGATAAAAAGTAACATATTCGCGTATTTGGCTCTGGAATCCTTATCAAAGAATCCATTAACAAAATTTAAGCCGAGAATTTACCTATCGATGTTATTGTGCAGCCAACACTTCTCTCGCATTTGAATCTACATGGCAAATCGAAACTGCCATAAAATTTAGCGTTTGGAAGTTACTGCAACGATACCGAGCGAAAACCATCGCAATTTTTCCGTTCATTCCTCGGTTCACTTCGGTTTGGATCTGATCATTTGGTTCGCTTCCATTCCGTGATCATTTATCTAGCACGAATGTCATCATCGTTCCGTTGCTTTGTTTTTACATCGGGATTTCATTTCACTTTAGTCAGCCAAGTGCCTATGAAACTTCAGACGATACGGACTGTTCCAAAGCGGGCTAAATTACTGTTTTTATTTTTGTTTCGGCATTGATAACACAAATAGAATACAAATATTGCAATGCGTTGTATTCATTAATACCAAATGCGAAGTTTCTCATTTGTCTGGTTAGATAGGTACCGTTGCGAGGGAAATTCATTCAAACAAAATTTGTTTCTAGAGACAAAATAAAATAATACCTTTTACGAATATAGATATTCAAATAAATAGTACAATAAATTATTAATATTAAACCTCTTGTCAATTTTTAACCAAAATAAAATTGATTTTATTTTGAAAAAGTAAAGTAAACGCATCGGTAGTTGGCATAGCATGATTATAAATTTTAAAGAATGTGTTATTCTCTATACGATTTGATTGCATTATTCAATAGATAAAGAGTCAAATACCGGTATGGTTACCTTACAGTAATAAAATAAATGTGAAATTGCTGGTGATTTTGAGTGATATTCGCAAACTCAGCTCCGACATCGTGCTAATGTATGTATACGAAGGCTGTTAAAGGATTAGCATGATATAAAAGTATGACAACCCTGGAGACATAAAATTTTCAAACAACCGTAGGGCTGTAAAGCAACATATGCACAAACGAATTCTTTTTGCCATTATCTTTGGTTACGGCAGTGTATGCTCCCTTATTGTACTCACTTTGAAGTTCATTAGAATCATTAAAAGTTTTATGGGTTTGCCTAGCTTTGTGTCATCTGTATACAATAGCTGCTTTTTATGGCATATGTTTAAAATTCATGCCATAAAAAGAGTGCAGGTTCTGCGAAACTTTTAACGTGCCTCTATTGATTTCTTTTTTGTCTGCGCTCTATGTTAATTATTTATATTTTATACTGCTTTTCAGAGAGTATATTAACATATTGATCTATAGACATTTACAGGACCGATGAGAAGTGGGAGGGTAAGGGGGGGGGGCAAATCCCTGGGCCCCCTAATATCAAGGAGCCCCGGGACCAGGAATATTTTATCTCAAATGGTCAAATGATATGTATTTTAAGTTTACTTTTATTCTTCGAACCATTTATTACTTTGTAATCATATGAGTAAAAAAATGTTTTTTTACCTTTCGTCATCTTCTTCTTTAGAATTTATAATAACATTAAATGTCAATAAATGATATTTAACTGTTTTTTTTTTTCAAGAAAAACTGTTAAAATTTGCAAATGAGGGTACGTCCGGAGGACCAATTATAACCAATTTTTTTTGTACGAGTATATTTGTTTTACTTGAAGTTAGTATTTAATATCAAATATCACTAGCAATTTGAAATTGAAATATGTCGTTATAAAACGAATATTATATTTTGTTTTAATTTTTGTGAATACTCTGTTATATTTAACGATCGTGATTTTTTTAAATTTTACGAATAAGTAAAATTTCCTGATCTACCTCAACAATAATACAATGCTGTCACGAAAGAACATACATACAAAGCCACGATATTATTTTAATATTAAATTTATCTGAAAAAAATCCAGTATATTTGTTTGAGTAAAGTTCAAAGCACTTGAAACTAACTTAACCATAGTTGTGGAATAGTATGTTTTCCGTGTGTATTTGGAATAACAATGCAATTTTTTTGTAGTGAATGAACGTTTAAATTTTCTTTTATAATTAGCAGGTAATTTCTACAATGACATGAAAAATAGCTTCTAGAAAAACACGGAAGCCTGTACAAAAAAATAACACAATCCACATTGAAAAACTGTACTTCTCTTCCGTATATTTAGCATAAGTGACGAAACTCTTAATAAATGACAGCCATCAGAGACTTTATAGGCAATTAGTGAACTTGTACTGGATTTTTTATCAGTGCTGAGTGTCTGATAAACTAGTTCTGCTAAACCAGTTTCGGTAAAGCTCTGAGATTTGATGATTTCGAAACGAAGAACATAAAGTAGTCGTCGGCCTGGATTTTAAGATTTGAGACGTTATTGGTGTTGATGACATCGAAAGGTGACATTTTTAACTAAAATTCTTTATGGGTTTTAATATATTGTACCGATATACTACTTCTTTAATTCCTTTCCAAACCATAAACTTGATAGGCCACATAGATTTTATCTGTTTTAGAGAAAAGTACAGTTGGATCGCATTCTTTTATAAATTAGGATTTTGAAATATACAAAACATAAATTTAAACGGAATTACAAATAAATTTTGATAAATATGTGTAAATATCACAATGAATACAGATTTCGATACTGGTACCTTCTTGAGAACTTTTGAAAAGCCATGTAAAGAAGATCAAAAACTGATAGACGTCAGATATAGCTTCATATTGGAGACATTCCGGGCCTTATGTGTGTATTCTAAAGGCTTTCCGTTATTTATAAACAGATCGTTAAAATTAAGATATCCGTAAACTAGATTTTGCTATTCTTAATGATATAAACGGAGATCCTTTTACCGTTTAAGTTATCCGTTTAGAAATAAAATTTAAAAAAGAAAATTTTTAACCATACCAAAATTATTCATTAATTTTTCTCAAAGAATTTAAAAATGATTTCTCTATGACAATGAGACGAACAAATATTTTACTTTACAAATCTTGAGTTTTACCTAATGTTTTAAAAATATTCGAGTATTTCCAGGGCTGCATTTAATCTTTTTGGGCCTAGGACGCAAATGTTCTATAATACCCTTATTTTTAATTTTTGATTACAACGAAGGATATTTTAATTACAACAAAGAATATTTTGATTACAATGGATATTTTGAATATATTGATTACAACAATGAATTTTGCACAGAAAATTTCTATAATATATTAATAGCAACATTTTGGGAAGAATTAAAAATAAGGCTTCTTTAGAATGTATGTTTTATGTATGGCCCTACGTATGTTCATTTTATAGACCCTATATATTAGCTTTTCGGTGGTGTATAAATTAATATTTATAACATAAAATGTAAAAAAAAAAGATATTTAACAGCGTTTTTTCAAGAAAAACTGTTAAAGTTTTCAAATTAGGGTACTTCCGGTTACCAATCGTAACCAACATTTAATCAACTCTTCATATGGATACGTACGAAAGAGGGAAAGAGGAATATGATCAAATTGTAGTATTGGACTTATCGAAGGAGAAATTTTTGTTACAAGCACACAGACACGTACAAACATAAACACACACACACTTACCGAAAGGTTAAGGAAAGTAAAAAGATTTTAGGTGAAAATTTCATGGTCTTCTCTAGGATTTGAACCCAAGTTCTTCCTACATCTAATAAGATGCTCTGCCAACTGAGTTATGAAATCCCTTTGAAGTCAATGAATTCTTTATATCTCTTTAGCTAGTTTTTTAGATGAGTACACTCTCTTATTAATATTTTTCTTCAAAACAATCCATAAACATTTGGCAGAGAAAAAATAGTAGTCATGCAACTAATGTATTAAGAATGTTATCAAAATTTTACCTTTATTATTGATTCCATTTATTTTTGAATAAAAAATATTATCACCCATTCTACATTATTGTAATCAATTCATGTCTTATTAAAATACTTTGAAAAGTAGCGCTAAAAGCAAATTTTTAATATTGATAGTCCTATCTGAAGAATTGCAAATCTTTTAAGAATTTTTTAATGACTGTTCCATTTAAAAATTAAACAAGGCGAATAAATGTAGAAACATCGGAAAGATATCTGTAATCTTCATTTTTAATGACATGTGAAGCATAAGACCATACCTGGTTAAAATTACCCGTGATGCATTTGAAACACGCTTGTTCTATTGTTCATTTTTCTCCGGAATGCGGATCTTCTAATTGTTTAGCTTTTTACAGAACTTGTTCTGTGTTGGAAGGTGTCTTACTAACAGATTTCAAGGTGTGTAAGTAGCTATTCCTGAATCTACTTATACAGAGAACATATTATCTACTATAATTAATTTTCTAGTTTCTGACAGTTAAATCGCTAAAATATAAAAAGAAATGAAGTATGCGTGCGTGTAAAGATATATATTAACATTTTAAAGGGGTGAAATTATTTTTATATTGATATGTAAATTTTAAATTATTGACACGCATCTACGCATATAATGCGCTTGTTGATTTTATTAAAATTAAATGTTCTGCTCATTGTAGCGTTTAAAACATAAAATTTTCATAGCCATAATATACAATAATTGGATGTATTTTGTAGTTTTTAATATTTATTTAAGATTACCGATATCTATCATTTTCGTTTGACGTAAAATTATTATTTTTACATCTCGCTAAGAGAGGTATTCTAATCATGCTAAAATCACATATCCAGATTTTAGTGAATAAGCACATTTTAAGGTCCCTACAATACGATAATAACATTTTTACGATGATGTCTATATATGTGTGTGTGTGTGTGTGTTAGGTTGTTGGAGGCACGATTTCCCATATTCTATAAGACTAAAAACCTGTGTAACTCTGGATTCCTCAATCTAACAGTAATGGGAAGAGTTGAATAGATTCTGTTAACAATTGGACAACTGGAAGTAGTAGTATTTTAACAAAAATCTTCTAAATATTATTTTTTGAATATTTATGTTATTTCAAATATTAAGAAACAAAATTCTCTATCCGACACATTTCATTTTTTTTATTATACCTTCTACAGATTTAAAGATCTCCAAGGGAAGTACTTGAGAAATTAAAATATCTGTAATTGATAAATAAATGTCACTAATGTCAGTGTCACAAATTCAGAGATAGGACTGAAGACTTTTTCTGGGAACGATATTTAATATTTCTTATTGTATTTAAAATTACAGGTATATTACATGAACCTTCAGAAATACCGCCAATCCCGTTAATTAATTGGAAAAACCTGCAACATTTAGAAGAAATGGAAAAAAACTTGCTAATTTTATACACTTAGATCTGTTCAATATGTCTTTCAACTACTTTGAAAAATACGTAATAGTTATTTAAGTATTAAGGGCAGTAATTGCACCTTATCGGTTGAGGATTAGTTTACATATACATCCGATACCGGTAAGAAGCACTTAATGCCCGCATTGCTTATTATATTTTTTGCACGATCGTCCCAATAATAACAAATTAAAGTTTAGAATTATTTAAAAAAATATTTTGACATTTTAAAAAAAATAGGTGTCATTTTTAAGTAAGATATGATCGTTGTTTTGTTATCGTTAAAGCTTTAAAAATTGTACATTTATTTTTTATTTATGTAATTTTCATCGCCTCCAGATCGGTAGGTAGTCACATCACTTACCGGCCAGTCACAGCACTTACTGATCAGTACCACATCACTTACTGATCAGTAATTTGTAAACAAAACTTACTGCCTTGGAAACCCTATCGGTAAAGTTAAATAAAAACCTGATCGTGCAAAAAATATACCTTACCATCTTTCTAGTTGTTTCAAGTAATCTCTATTTGCTGTAATATTTTTGTTTGTATCTAATATAATTTGCGAGAATCTTTATTTAAAATTGTGTTATGATTACAACAATATGAACACAAACGCCTTGATTACAACAAAAATCTCCTGTCTTTTTGATTACAACACTGTCCCCATCAATCTCATATTGAAATTGTAGTTTCACCAGTCTGCAACGTTAACCTATCCTCTGCATCTAAAGTAACTTTACTCTTTAGTAAGTTTAATCTATAGTGTGACTGCATCATGTGTCACTGACCATATAATCGAGCGCCCGTGTGCCTAGAACGATGACCGAGACCATTGGCTGGCGCCAAAGTGATCTACCGAGATGCTGGCAAGCTAGAAAACGTCAAATGATGGATTTGAAAGAAGAGATAAGTGTAAAAGTGTTAGAAAAAGTGATAGGAGGTGATGGCATTGACTTTAAAAGATGTGAAAATGAAGTTTTGATATCTGAGAGACTTGAGTTGGTACTAACGAAAAATATAGTTTAACAATAATAATAACCTCTCTGCCTTTCCCCTAGAAATTGTTCCGCATTTTTTACTACGTTAATTCTTTCCTTGATAACAAGATAAAAAATAGCGACCACTAACAAATGGGAATAGCTAAAGAAGATGAAGAAGATATCAGTCTCAAGAGTAATTTGCATAGTTATATACGGAATAAATAATACACAGGATTGACGGAAAGTATTGTGCTGGCCACATCAGATTTTTATTTATGTATTCTTTCAACAATTATCATATATGTATATTACCATATTAAAGGTAACGTATGTCGGTTCTCTATACTTATGGCGGAGTGATGCTGACGTCATAACTTTTGCGCTAAAATTTTAATAATTATTTTAGGCGTTATTAAGCATAATTTCACGAAAACAAAAAATAGGGAATTTCTATTTTTAAATTGTTAACAATTTCGAAAAAGGTAGACAAGCCCATTCTAATGCTTGCTAGTTACAATTATGAATTATTACAATCAGTTTGTTGTGTGCTTAGTCATTTTCATTATTGTAATCAAATATTCTTTATTGTAATCAAGTATATCTTTGTTGTAATCAAATTTGATTTCAAAAAAACTCTGAAGGGTTAGAAAGCATCCTTATAATCTATTATTTCTTCACAAAAAAATCTTTCTTCGTAAATACATTTCAGTTTCTTGGAGTAAAAAGTAAAAAAAATAAGATGTCCCTGTCTGCATCCTATTTGACTAAAGTGGGTCATACATTAAATTTTTTGTCCTCTTACATACTCAACCTTGAATTATCTTTCCATCCAAATTTCTCTTATAATAACTAAATATCCGTTTACAAAAACTCCCAAAATGCCCCGTTCCCATTAATCAAGATACTGAGGCGTGAAACACTCTTGATGATTTGTCATTTCGGCGAACCGACGAACGGAGCGTGTGTTTTTGCCGGGGTCAGTTCGGGGCACATACATGCACGCCACTGGCGTATCGCGGATGGGGCGATAGCACTGTTATTTCCTTACCGAGCGCAGTGCGTGAACTATATAATCATTCCATCATTGCAACCGACCGAAACGAGTACTCCCCCGCCGGGAATTGGGATGAGTCGTTTTGTACGACGATAATGTTCAGGATGTTTTGTCCGAAAAAGGGAAGGGACAGTTTTTCAAATAATCCGTCGTTTTGTAAATAAAATTAAAAAAATATAGCATTCATTTGTATATTAAACCCATCCGGCGTTCTTTCAAAATACATTTTGATTTTATGATGCGTAGGGCTCGAGCAATCGTGTGACTTTGTTGGCCATGGCAACAAGATATGGGGTCCCGTGTTAGAATGACAGCTATTAATAATGTACATAGGTGTCAAGTATAATAATTTTTCATTTAAAACATCATGATTTTCCAAATCCATGTGGATTATTTTCCTGGACAAGTATATTCCGTACTATTGATGACAAATAAACACCAGAATATTTTGAAATTTTGAATGAAAAATTATGACATATGACATTGTGACATCTATGTAAATAACTACTAGCCGTCATTCTGACACGGATCCTCATATCCACAAAGTCACATGACTGCTCGCGCCCTATAAGTAACGAATTTAACATTTATTGTACATGCAAGTAATTGAAATTGTACCTCTTCTTTCGTCCTATGAGGAATTTTATCCTACTCTTCTAACATGTTAAAAATTATTCAAATTCATTGACAGTATGAGCTGTATTTCTTAAGAATATAGGTAATATTAACCTATGAGTATTAAATGTACTCGTACCTCCCAGAAAAATCTGATTTTTGACACTGACATTTTGCATTTATCTGTCAATTACAAATATTTAAATATCTCAACTGTTTTTTGGGCAACGAGATTTATTACAACAGATTATTCTATATTATTATATATCTCCAAACCTATACGAGATATAATAAATAATTTAAATGTGTCAGATTAAAAATTTAATTTTCTTTAATATTTCCTATAAAAATTTTAAAAAAATAATATTTAGAAGATTTTTTTTCAAGAATCTGCTACTTCCGCTTGTCCAATTGTTACCAAAACCTTTTCAGCTCTTCTCATTAATGTCCGACTGGGAAATACGTAGTTAAATAAATATTAAGTCATATAGTTTTTGAGTAATCGTCCTTCCAACGTCCCACACACACACATACTCACACACACACACACACACACAGACATCATCGTAAAAAATTTAAAATCGGATTGTAGAGACCTTAAAACGTGATTATTCAGTAAAATTGTAAAATTTTACAAATGTTTTTTCTGCTATTTTGGCTGTCCAAACTTTCTTCGCAGTTCTCTTGATGTCCCTCCTAATCTATTATCGGTTTCGATCTTTGTTTTTCCTTTATATCTCTGTTTCTTGTTCTACCTGGCATCGTGATACCTTTGACTCTTCTTAAATATTTCATATCTAATGCTTAAATTTTACTTTTTATTCATCTAAATGTAAGAGGATTCAAAATGTTATTTTTTTATAAATATCAGGTAAAACAAAAAGTAATATGAAATATCTTTTTTATATTGTGCCTGCAATATTGTTAAAAATAATAAAGTCTTTATCTTCTGTTCGAAAATGCTGAAATATCTTTTGTTTCATTTTGTATCCCGAGGTATTTGTGCGAGATTATTTTGATTCCGAGTTGAAATATTAAAACAAGTCTTGAATTATTAAAATTGACTAAAAAGACATAATATGGATCAAGTTTCCTTCAGTTTTTTTAATAGAATTTACATTTCATTCCATGTTAAATTTTTTATTCTTTTTATTCCGTATGTAAGGTGAATTGTATAATATAAAATTCAATTTCCGTATAAATTCATCTCCAATATAAAAGCTTTTAAAACAAAAGTGGAATAATAAAGATGAAAAGAGAGTCTATATTTCATTGAATATTTCATACCGGGCTTTTAAACTTCTTACGCATACGTAAATCGTATTTATTACAAGTGCAATTTCTTCTTACTTCTGAATTACAAAAAGCAAGCCTGCTGGCGCCCTATACCTATGTAACCAAAATCGGAAGTGGCGAGAGGTATTGTGATGGCCACAACAGATTTTTTTTTGCGAATGCAACAAGTCTTCGAGTAAAAATAACAAAATAAAGCGAGACATATACAATGATGTATTAATACAAGCTATGATTGCTAGAGGCGATTTCAATTGAAATCCAGTTCAATATATTGGTTTTTTACTAATCATAGTGAAAGTGTAATCTTCGGACGAAGCAGCAGGTGATGAGTAGAGTCCAGCCTTGGTTTGGAGCTCGGGAAATTAATTCCGGAACAGCTAGATGAAGGGTAATTAGGTTACAAATTATGTTGTATTATTTAAATGAGAATATTTGCTTTTCAAATTAAACACCGAAGGATCCGGTGTTCAAACGAACTCAGGTAATTGTTGGTCAGAAAAATGCCATTAAAGCGCTGTTAGATGCCGGAGTAGATCAATCAAATTTGATAGAAGATGATTTTTAGCTTATTTCATAACATGTAAATACTTTTTACCTCTCGCTAAGAGAGGTATTGGATTCATGCTAAAAATTGCATATCCAGGTTTTAATGAATAAGCAAGTTTTAAGGTCCCTACAATCCGATTTCAACATTTTTACGATGATGTCTATGTGTGTGTGTGTCTGTGTGAATGTATGTATGTGTGTGTGTGTGTGTGTATATGTGGATGTTGGAAGGACGATTTCTCAAAAACTATAAGACTTAATATCTGTTTACGTATTTGAGAAGGTTTTGGTAACAATTGGACAACCGGAAGTGGCAGATTCTTGAAAGAATTTTTCTAAATATTATTTTTTGAAAATTTTTATTCCTGCAAATATTAAAGAAGATTAAATTCTGTATCTGATACATTTAAATATTTTATTATAACTTTTTTTCATTTAGAGATAAAATAATATAATTTATAAAATAATCTCGTAATAAATCTCACAGTCCAAATTATGCCATGGAAACCAATTGAAAAATAAAAATGTTCCTAACTGAAAAACAAACATATTATATCTTATTGTATCTAAATATAAATAACAGGTATAAGTAGAATTTTTAGTGTAGAGTGTAGGTATAAAAGAAATGTTAAATACAATACTTATGTAACTAAAACCGGAATTGGCGAGAGGTATTGTGATGGCCAAAACAGAACTTTTTAATTGTGATTCATATGACAATTATTTAATAAATAAAATATCAGCTAAACAAGATGTTCACAAAAGAAATGTATACTCGACAACATATTCCAAATTTGGTTTTTCATGAATTTTGTTACAGGCCACTGTGAGCGGCAGAAAAATTAAATTATTATCATAAACTGATTTAGAAAAAAACATTCCTCATCTAATTACTTTGGAAGCAACTGAAACAAAAAAATAATTCCTAATTAGATAAAAAAAATGAAGATGCTAAAAACCTGTTGTTTTCATACGGAAAATTAAAAAATAAACTACGTTTTAATTTTATTTTAAATTAAAAAATGCTTTCAAGAAGATAATTTCAAATTGTAGTACAAAAAATATATTATTACATGGGTCAATAATTCTAACCTTTTTAATTACAAAGGTTATTATACTCCATGAAACAAATTTACAAATTCGATAAGTTAACTGAGTAAATGACCTTTCCCGCGAGTTGTAAATTGTGTTAAACAATATTAGTTCAGATAATTTAGAATATTTACAAACATTATGAAACTAAATATTGAGTCTGACAACATAAAATAATTATCAAATCATACGACAGACAAATGTTGACATTCGTTACGAAATACGAGACATGGATGTCAAGTGCTCATTCATTTATCTCTGGCGGTTGTTTTTGCTTTTGTTTTATTATCTATGGCGATGTGATTTTGGTGAGGAATTAAACTTTGTAAGGGAGGTATAGGGATCATGCTAATCTACTTTGTACACAGATTTCGGTAATGATTGTGACATATTTGTACCGTGCGGGCGATTACCAATTGTCGCCTCACTCATTTCTGGCGTGGAGAGTGCACCACAGGGGTCAATTTTGTGCCATTTAAAATTCGAAATATTTGGTGTTGGTAGGGATTGAATCCGGTTCCCCCGATTCGCGACCAGACACTCAGGCACGCGGCCACGAGATATATATATCATCACGGCATATTACCCATTACTGGGTGTGCTAATCTGCTTTGTATACAGATTTCAGTTATGATGAAATATTTGTACCGTGCGGGCGTTTACTAAGCGTCGCATAACGGATACTCATTTCTGGCGTCAGAGTGCACCACAGGAGTCAATTTTGTGCCATTTAAAATTAGAAATATTTGGTGTTGGTAGGGATTGAATCCGATTCCCCAGATTCGCGACCAGACACTCAGGCACGCAGCCACGAGACCTCATAAGTATATGTATTTAACTTAATAAAAATTAAATGGCGAGAGGTATTGTGGTGGCCAAATCAGATTTTTTTCTGAAAACTTTTGTTACATACGTTATTCATTGTTGTAATAATAAAATTTCCCTTTGTTGTAATCAGTCAATTTAATTGTAGGCATCAATTTTTTATAATGTTGCATCTTAATATTATATTAGAATTTCAACATCAGATTTTTTCTAAAAATAATTAGGGTGGCAGGATGATTTTACCTGTGTCCTATATTCAGTTTTCACCCGGTATGAGCAGATAACCTCGCCGTAACATATTTTATTTATTCTAAAATAATACACTGATAAAAAATAAAAAGCGCCCGCTCGGAAGATTTGAATCTATTTAAATCGCGGTTGATTTTTCCGAGCAAAGATCAGAGGAAGTTCAAGCCGAAGGCTGGACTAGAACAGTTAGACAAGGCGCCGTACATGGAGAGGTCACGCCGTGGCACCTATATACCTCGCCAGAAGTTCCCAACAAACGCGGAATCAACGCCAAAAGGTCATTTGCTTCATATGGGAAAACCAATTAGCGGCCCTTGAATTTCACGACCGAAACAAATAATGATATGATATATTCATTCTTGGAAGCAATTAGTTTTAAGTTAATCAGTTGTAATGGACATTTATCGTACTGTAGAAATGTTCCAATATAAAATTTACGATACAACAATCAAATAAAATCAAATCATATTTTTCTATATTACCTACATTTAATACATTTACTACAAAGACATTTCTTTAAAATAATAATAATAAATATATATATATATATATATATATATATATATATATATATATATATATATATATATATATATATATATATATATATATATATATATATATATATATATGAAGCGAAAATTCAAATAAACTATTCCTGTTCAAGAACTATTAACATTAAACTACTTCATACATGAACCTGCATTTTAAAAAAATATTATTGAAATCTGTTGGTATTTGACTTTGATTTCAATAATACTTTTTTACCTTCCGTCACCTTTAGGTATGGAAGGTATTGTCTTTCGTTAAAAAAATCAATGATGAGTTTTTAGTGAATAAGCATGTTTTAGGGTCCCGATAATACGATTTTACCATTTTTATGATGATGTCTGTATGTATTTATGTATGTATGTGTGTGTGTCTGTGTGTGTGTGTGTGTGTGTGTGTGTGTGTGTGTGTGTGTGTGTGTGTGACGAAAATTTCGGATCACATAACTTCAATACCACAATTCCAAAATTTATAATTTTTTTGAAGGTTTTAACAGTTAAATATGATTTATTGACACGTTATTATAAGAATATATTATTCTCTATACGATTTGATTGCATTTTATACTTCATATTCAATAGATATAGAGTTAAAGAATTATAAAGATATTAAATTACAAAAATCAACCAGCCATGCTAACCATGAAAATTGCTAATATATTCAAATAATTCAAATTGACAGATGTCAGTATCAATGAAAAGTAAATGAATGTGGCAGAGATGATGATGAAGTAGATGTTGGGGCAGACACGGAAAGATATAGTAACGAAATAAGTCTAGTATTACAAGTATGTAGAAAGATACAAGAGAGATGATTACATTGGTTTGAATATATCATGAGGAGAGATGAATATATTGGAAGAATGAATACATTAGTAATAGAAGGTTGAAGAAACAGGAAGATCAAAGATAAGATGTAAGGACCGTATTACTAAAGACTTGTGAAAAAAGGAGCTGAATGAGAACGACACGCAAAACAGAAATGAGTGGATGAAGAAAATAAAAAATAGCGACCTCTAATGAATAGGAAAAGCTAAAGAAGAAGATACCAGTGTCAAGTGCAATTTGCACGAAAAGTAATGTCACTTTGTGAGCCCCTAAGCCTAGTTTACAAATATGTCAAGAAAATTAAAAAATAATTATAAATAAAAAAGTTATTTTGAGTTGCCTGTTTTGGTTAAATATGCAGCATAATGTTTATACATCGCCCTATTCATTTCTTGTTTCGTTCAGTTTCCTAATGTTCAGATCTTGACTATGAAGTTAGCGCGGGTGAAGTTCGCGCGCTCACAATTTAAAAACTACACTCCGTATTATACTCAGAAATCTCAAGTCTATACAATATTTTATTGTTGTAATCAACTCAACAATATCTTCCCAATTATCATCTCCTATTATTTTATTTGCCCCACATTTCAATTAATATTGCCCTGTTTCTTTTCTTTGAGGACCTCTGCATTGAAAAAACGAAATACGTGTATGCAAATAGAGTTAGTCTCCTCATCCCGTCCGTAGGCAAGAAGAGCGAGGCAAGCTGAACTCTGACTAGTGACTACGTTGCCCTCTACTCGGCTGCGGAGCGTAGTACAGTAGCCGGCTACGCGCGCATATCAGGGACGTATTCGCACAATTTATGGCCAGAGAGGTGGATTAATGTGTAATGAGGAATGATGGAAAGCAGGGGGGGATTAAATGAAAGCGGGAATTAATTTTTATATGAATAACTTACAACTTACAGAGGGGGAAGTGTGGATGAGTAGAAATAATGGGACTATGAAAATCGGAGGTTCATTTATTGAAGTTTCTAGGTTAGACCGCCATATTGTTCCCTCCAGGTTGCGCTTAAAAAAAGTGAAATATATATAAACCTACAAATAAAAATTATAGAAATTCTGTATCTAAATCAATAAACAAATTAATTTTTTCTTCAAACGTCATAAAAGTAGCATCTTTTGTGACTTGATTCACAAGGTAGAAGTTTATTTCTACGCCGCCGGAGTAGAAGTAGCTAAAAATAGAAATAAAATAAATAAATATCCATAGAAACTATACAGATCAACGAATAAGAAGTAATTTTAATAAAAGAAACCTGTAATATCGCCCTAAATGTAACTATAACACGCTAGGTAACCTAAGAATAAAGTTCCTAAATACCATCAATAGCTGTCAAATTTAAATACATAACCTGTGAATTGAAATATAAACTTTGAGGAAATAATATTATTAAAGAATAGCAGACTTACATATTACAATTACAGAGACGGTAATAAGCATAAGAATACTTAGAATTAAAGTGATAAGAAAAGTTTATATTTTTACATTGATTTCTAGTCATATCTTTCAGCCACACTTAGATTTCCATCCAATTGAACTTTAGGGGGCGTACTTTATAAAACTTCAAAGTCCGACATAATTGCACACAAGGAGGATATAAAATTGCACAGTTTTTATTTAAACGTCAAAACGTGAAAATTTTCATTTCAATGTTTAAAACAAAACGTGAACAAATACGTATCCATAGCTACAGGGCAGAAATTAGGTATGAAAATATCGAAAATCACCCCAAAAATAGCTGTTGGGTTCGTATATATATAATAGTGCTAAATAAATTTAAATAAAAATAAATAATAAATAAGTTTGAAACTATAAATATAAAGAAAGGTAAAATGTCATAATACTCTTTATCATTTTATGACGAATCTTTATTAAATTTTAAAATGATGATTAGCATTTTAATAACAAACATTAATGAGCGTTAAATCTGAGAACTAATTTGCAGTTTATGATCTTGCATCTCAGTTTAAAACGTACGCTGGTTTCTAGTTAAGTGCATTTAGTATTATTTTTGCTGACTGTTTGCACGTTACGAATATTTAGTGCCTTACCCTGAGATAAAATGCAATTAATGTGCGAAAGCTAAACGTAATATGTTTTAGGTTTGTTAACTGTTTATTACTACAGATAGCCACAAGTTATTGCACCTATTTAAAAATATTTTCTTATGGTTTATTTACATGTTTATCGTTTGTTTATGAAGTTTTATTTATTTACATATTTTGTATTTGAATTGCAAATATATAAATAGAAATATCTCACAAAATGAAATAAGTGATTTATTAGTAAATGCATCTAATAAAAGTTAATTATTTATTGCATTTTGGAAAAATATCAATATTTGGCAAACTTTTGAAATTGTATTTATTAGGGCACTTGGAGGAAGGAAAACATTAAAATCGGCAGTATATCCTAAAATGGAAATGGTTCTTTATAAGTGATTTTTAAAACAAAGAAAACAACATGCACCAATTGATGGAGAGAAAAGGCTAACAATTGATGGCTACAGATATTTAAAATTCGCTATGGTTTTCGATTTTTAAAAATAGCAGGGCTGAAGAAAACGCATATGAAATAGTTTTCTATAATTCTAGTTCTTCAGGACATACGATCTAAAAATTCAATATGTTGATATTTAACTTATATTACAGTAATTAAAACCAATATATATATATATATATATATATATATATATATAAATAGGTTTGGGCTCGAATGTTGCTGTGATTACGTGCCAAAAGTAAATATATAAATTTTGACGATTTTCTCTTTTAACACCAGAAGTAAAGTGCCCATATTATCGAAGTCAGAACACCAATTAAAAATATTTTTTTGCCATTGTAGGTATCTAATTCCTCATTATTTTAATCAGTGGATATCTGTTTGATGTAATTATCTATACCGTTCGTCATTTAATCCAGATTTCAGTTTGCATCCATCATCGGCGATACGTCCGATAGCTACGGCCTAATCGAGTAATCCAGTAGTTGTGGTTGCTCGTTGTTACGGTTACGTTAAATCCTTGATTCCCACGGTGCTGTAGATGAGCAGTAGGCGCACTCCCCCGGGTCGAAATATTAGTGAACACAAACACACTCAAAATGTGTTAATTTTATAAGAATTAACCATAAAACTTTTGTTACTAAACGAGTATTTTGTTTATAGATATATCTAAAATACATTGGGAGACATAAATTACTCGGATTTTCATCAAAAACTAGTACCTACCTACAATAATTGTATTCGTGATTAACCATTTTCATTATTGTAATCAATTTTTCTTTATTGTAATTAAGCATTCTTTTAGTGTAATCAAAATTCGTTATAAAACAGAAGGGCTATAATTAGAAGTACACTACCTTGCGTCTCCATTAGGTAGGGAAGGTATTTCTGTAGTCAAAAAATTTGGTGGTGAGTTTTCAATGAATAATCATGTTTTCGGATCCCTACAATACGATTTTACTATTTTTACGCTGATGTCTGTGAGTCTGTGTGTGTGTGTGTGTGTGTGTGTTGTGTGACTATAATTTCGGCCGCGATAACTCCCAATACTACAATTTCAAAAATTACAATTTTACGCATTCCTCTTCCTTACATCCATAGTCACGTTAAGCAGACAAGGATGGAATGTGTCATTTTTTTTTTAATTTGCATTTGTCAAAATTTTGTTTCACATCCTTAATGTCATCTATATCCTTCTGCATTTTTAGCCCCGGGAGGGTGTAGTGTAATAAGTAATCTATTGCAGTAATCATACACGGTAAACGAAATAAATAATTGTTGTATATTCCTATCAGTTCGAGGTAAATGAATATTGTATAAAAGTATTCAAAATCCGAAAATATTTTACTAGCATCAAATGTCAGGATCTTTATAATGATTTACCCAAGGAGGGATTTACCTATGTATGCACTGTTTGAGGAACAAATACGAACCCCAATTTGTAATAATAAAATAAGAACAGTCTGTTTTCATAATCGGAATCTGTCAAAAAATTCCTTGATGTGTGTGGTTAAGTCGCTATCTGATCGTGCGTTTTCGATTTCTCGCATTATTTATTCATTCATAGTTCAAACAATCATTAGAATCATTAAAAATATTTAATATATCCACTTGTTAATAAATCTGCACTATGTAGAAATGTAATGTACATAAGAATATACCCTTTATTCGCTACCCAACTAGCGAATAGCAGATGTTATTCTTTCGAATAAATTCATTTGCAAGTGAAAAGACAACAAATATATTTATCCGAAGGTTAAATTTATCTATAGCTTTATTCGCAAGTGAAAATACCGGCCCTTAATTTGTTTAATTATTGCGCCCCTCCGGTTGAAAAGACACGAGCCGCCACTCACTTATTTTAATCAAAAAGTATGATGTTAAACGCACAGAGATAATTTCAAATAATTGATTTTACACGAATATTAACTAGAGAATTTCCATATTTAGATATGAATATTGTAAAATTAGATATTTGGTTGGAAATTGCACAATGTTGATATATCCGTGATCCAACTCTATGATAGAACATTATAGCAATCAATCATATAAATCCAGTAACTGTACATCCAAATTAGCAACGTTAATCGACGATTGTTCTCTGGTTGAGCGTGATGAATTAGCAGTCATGAGTACCGAGGTTCAAATCCCGATTTGGAAGTGGCATTCATCTGCGGTTCACGCACTTGGCCTTATTGTTTACTACTGGCGACCGGCCAACTGCCATAAAAATAAATCACAAAACAAAGATTGCCTATTAATTATAAGTAAACATATTGTGCGAACAGTCTTATTTATAAACATAATAGAAACTCTGACAGAATTACTAATCAACTAGCGCCAACAAAAAATATGTTCACAGAGGCGAGAAATATTTTACCAAGACGAGAGATTTTATGTGGACGTAAACTATGAAGAGTAATTGAGAAATTAGAAGTGGTTCATACTCAAAGACAAGAATTATACATTCTATTTTTAGATAGATTTTCATACTTTTAATAGAAATGCAAATAAATTATGTACGAGCTCAAAACCATATTGGTCGGCCAGGGCCGTTCCGTGCTGGTTGGCAGAAAGGCGCCTAAATATGAGGGGCACCATTTCAAGAGTCAAGACTCTTATTCGTAAAGAAAAAATACTATACAACTTACACAGTAAAGTGGTAAAAGTGACCAATATATTTTTTTAATTTGCATTATTCTACCAAACGGATATTTTTCTAGCATTGTTATTTTAAAATAATAACTGTAAAGGTGTAGATTACAACAAAGCATATTTTGAATATAAAATGAGAAAAAAATCTGGATTTCAGCCACTTTATTTATTCAGTCTCAACGTTTCGACCCACTATGGATGTTCTTCAGGAGTTATACAATAACTTAACAATTACAACAGAAGCAAAGTGTACATTTTAGTTACATAAAAAGAGACTTACATCAGAGCTGGGAACTACTTAAAGTAAAAGTACTGGAAGTATTACTTTAAATACTCTAGTATTTACAATACTTTACTTAAAATACTTTTGAAAATTAGTACTTAGTACTGTACTTAAAATACTTTTTTTGTGAAAAGGACTTAACATACTTTTTGGTATTTAAAGTATCCAAAAGTATTTAAAGTACCTTAAATACTTTAAAAACTTTACGCATGCGCAAGAACACATTGCTGTTTGTTTTACATACTACTACCAACACGGGTTTGAGCAAGTATAGGTAGGTACTATAATTTTTGCTACCTGTTTTAATGGAATAGTTGAAGACATAAATAAAGATATATCAAGACGTAGTGCATTATATGATGAACATTTTGGACAACTCATTTATTAAAGGTTATTTCTACTTGCTCTTCAATATATTGGAACTAAATAAGTAAAGAATTTTTTTAAAAATGTTCTTAAAGTATTACTTTACTTAGTATTTATATACTTTTCTTGTAAGTACTTAGTATTTAGTACTTAACTACTTCTTTTGCCATACGCACGCGCAGACCGACATTCAGCTGTTATTTTATTTGACCACAAATTTGCGACAAAACACGAATTTTAACTTAATATATCTAGAAGGTTACATAAAAAAGTTATTGAGAAATATTGTTGCACTTGACGAGTTCTGTCGCTGGTTAAATTTAATGTACTTATTTCTGATGCATCCTGTATCTTTACAAATTGTCTGGGCAAAATATAAAATAAAGAATTTTATTTTAATTGCACACCACTAGAAGACCTCGCAAGAGTGCATCCTCTCTGACCACATCTTTTTGCAACTCTCCTGCATTAATGATAAACCCGAAACTACGAAAAAACGATAAAAAAATCCTCGTAGTCTACTTCTTCGTCAGTAATCTTGATGCTTCGAATTCGTGTAGGACGCCAAGATGGCTCGAAATCATAAGTATCACTTGACATCTTCCCATCGCGCCACTACAAACAGCTTGATTATTAACGCGTTTTGCACACAAGAACAGATGCCGAGTTCCGCAAGGCTGCCTAAAAGCGCTAGCGTTCTGCGCCCAAGGCATGGCAGAGCATTCAGTATTTATAAGATGTAGAAGTTGATTTACCGAAAGTTCTACAGTCAATCGATAAGCAGGAACATCTGCTAGCATTCTGAATAGGGGTACAATTTGAAAAGGAGTAGTATTTATAATGTTACATACGATTTTGGTTAACGCTTTTTTACCTCTCGCTAAGAGAGGTATTGGATTCATGCTAAAAATCTCAAATCCAGATTTTAAAGATTAAGCACGTTTTGAGGTCCTTACAATTCGATTATAACATTTTTACGATGATGTCTGTGTGTGTGTGTGTGTGTGTGTGTGTGTGTGTGTGTGTGTGAGGACGTTGTAGATACGATTTCTCAAATTGTATAACAATAAATTACGGATTTCTCAATCCAATAGTTTCTAAATATTATTTTTTTAAAATTTACAAATAATAAAGATAATTAAATTCTCAATCTGACACATTTAAAATTTTATTATATCTCTCATAGGTTTAGAGATATAGTTTATAATAATATAGAATAATCTGTTGTAATAAATTTCGTTGCCCAAAAAACTCCATGGAAACCAGTTGAGATATTTAAATGTTTGTAATTAACAGATAAATTGAAAATGTCAGTGACAAAAATCAGCAGTTTTACTGACGTTACTGGAAGACTTTTCTGAGATGTATGAGTATATTTTATAAATCTTATTGTATTATTATTTAAATATGTATTTAAAATCATAGGTATGTTAATATTACATATATCCTTAACAAATACCGCTAATACCGTCAATGAATTTGTAGAATTTTGAACATATTAGAAGAGTAGGACAAAAATCCTCATAGATCGATCAATTATTTGGGTATACAAGAAATGTTAAATTCCTTAATTACAGGGCGCGAGCATTCATATGATTTTGTTGGCCTTGGCAAACAGATATGAGGATCCGTGTCAAAACGACGGCTAGTAGTTATTTACATATTCTGATGCTTATTTGTCATCAATAGTATGGAAAATAATCCACATGGATTTGGCAAATCAAGATGTTTTGCATAAAAAATTATGATACTTGACACCTATGTACATTACTAGCTGTCATTCTGACACGGGCCCTCATATTTGCTTGCCAAGACCAACAAAGTCACATGACTGCTCGCGCCCTATGGAACATAAAATAAAAATGCGAGAGGTATTGTGCTAGCCACCAACAGATTTCTTTTAGCAAAATATTACTCAGCATTAACTAAGTTCTTATTCGATTATACAGAATGTAACATTAACCCCACCAATGTTTGCGTATATATCATCAATATTATCGAAATCTTTGTACAAAGCAGATTGGCACACCCAGAAATGGGTAATAAGCCGTGATGATAATTTATTTATATATTTTACCTCGTGGTAATAACATAATGTGGAAACAATTTGTTAATTAAAACAAATGAACTTTATTGGCAAGGGCTTGTAAAGTCCGGACTGAAATTTTCTGGAAATAGAATTATGACTAAGAAAACATCAAAACCACTTGATTCCATTGTTCCAATTTGATTTACGCTGGAGCACTCGTGCTGAACACGTGTGTATTTCGTAGTACGTAGTACGCTAAAATTAAAAATGTAAATGTGGTGTTATATATACCGAGGAGTCAATGGAAAGTCCATGGTAGTCATGGAAATCACACCCATCTGGCCTGCTCCTGCTATGTTTACACAGAACTCACACGACAGCTGTTCAGATGTTTGCTTCAGCTGTTTGATAATATGTTACGAAAGAGATAGATTACTTACAAGATCTAATTTTTAGAAAATCGTATGTAATTTGAAGAAAGTCGGTAGTTACGATGAGTTATGATTATGAAAATAACTACTTACATTAATGAAGGGAAAAGAAACTAATATAATTGTTTCGCTTTGCAAAATTGATTTCGTTTTACATATCGAATTAAATTATAAATGTTTTTATACTTTGCGTCCATATTCAAGTCATTACGAAACCCATTCTTTTGTTTTAGAAGGCTGGTACTAGATAATATTTACTTTAACGTTTTTTACGTTGCGTCACCGTTAGGTAAGGAAGGTGTTGTCTTTGGTTAAAAAATTAAATGATGAGTTTTTCTTAGTGAATAAGCATGTTTTAGGGTCCCTATAATACGATTTTACCATTTTTACAATGATGTCTGTATGTATTTATGTATGTATGTATGTGTGTGTGTCTGTGTGTGTGTGTGTGTGTGTGTGTGTGTGTGTGTGTGTGTGTGTGTGTGTGACGAAAGTTTCGGATCGCATAACTTCAATACCACGATTCCAAAAATTAATTTTTTTTTCGTATTCCTCAAGTTTACATCCAGAAGAGCAACTAATTAGATTTTGGTTATAATTGGTGAACCGGAAGTAGCCTCATTTGAAGATTTAACAGTTAAATTTGCTTTATTGACATTTAACATTATTATAACTTAAAGAATATATTATTCTCTATATGATTTGATTGTATTTTGTACTTCATATTCAATATATATATAGAGTTAAAGAATTATAAAGAAATTAAATTTTATAATTCAGCCAGCTATGCTAAACATAGAAACTACTAATATATTCATATAATTCAAATTGACTTATTATACATTTTACACAGGATTAACGGAAGGTATTGTGGTGGCCATAAAAGATTTTTTAAATGGGGTTTAACAAAAATTGGATGGATTGTTTTGGCTTGAGGAAAAGAAGACCAGATATATTAAAAAGAAGCATTGCAATATAATTATTTTTAAGTAGAACTTTATTAATATTTGAAAAATGATTTAAAACCCGACAACGAGACTTTTATTCTTTCCGTGTTTGAAAATAAAATATACCTCGTGAAAATCGCAGCAATCCAACGATATCATCTTTCAGTTTGAAACCCAATCCACCTGTGTTGCACGTATGTGCTCATGCAGCAAATGAAACTCTGGTGTTGAGTCTACAGCATCCAAATTTAATTACTGCGTATGTAAATTTTAACTTCGACGTGCTATGTTCATTACATTTCCACTCGGTTATCCGTAGCCAAGCAATCAAAGCCAGCCGTGAAATGCACATCAAGAAAATAAACAATCTTAGATTGGATGAATGAATTTTATGTTGAATTTAATATTTAAAGACTATCTGAGATAATAAAATCTTCATCTCTCCATTCATATTTCTTTTATGAGTGTTTTTTAGAAAGCGCTTATTTTCGTGGAAAATTGTGTAGCTTTTGTAAGAAGGTAACTAAAAGAAATGTGAAGTTTTTGTAGCACCTCACGAAATACGGACTCTGTTTACGGTTTATTTCACTTTATATTACCTCTGAAATATGTTTCCACAGGACGAATTATTTTTCTTTTTTCAACGCGGGCTCCCGACATAAATACATGGATATTTATTTAAATTTTTTCAACATATTGTTGGGTTGAATTTATGCTTCATATATAATCATATTGTATATATATATATATATATATATATATATATATATATATATATATATATATATATATATCAGTAAAAAAATTCACTGAAATAGCGATTTCTAGTAAATAATTTTACTAATTAATTAGAAATGCTTGTTTCTGAAACAGTTAAAAATCAATAGAAATAATATTTCATTTTCGTAGGAAATATTTTAGCTGTCGCGATATTAGAGTACCTTTTTCGCTACTAGAAGCAACCTATTTTTTCAGTGTGTGCTTTTGTGTGTATGTGTGTGTGAAGGGCACGAGCATATGTGAACGTAGTTCCCACAAATATGAATTTTCTCGATGGAATAAATTCAAAATATCCTTGGTAATATCTATTTTGTAATTGAATATTCGTCGGTCGTGTTTACACCTAATCATAAATAAATCCTCAATTTTAATGTTTTACGTTCTTCCAACATCGACGTTTAATTATTCTTGTTATTGGTTTCTTTTTTGAGTTATTTTCTGAGCAAACAAAACAGAATTAATAAGTTATTTTATTGTTGAGATTGAATATTTAAAAACTGATATTTGCTTTGTGATTTTTCAAGTATTATTTTTGTATAAATCGTACTTTTAAATTATCTCTCGGTTTGAAATACATACCTACATCAAAGTAAAAAAAATAAAGGTCATCATATTTCTTTTGTTAAAAAGTGTTATTCGGCAAATATTATATATTTAATAAAAATATTCCAGGAACGATATTCATCCCCTTATATGTTAATTCATGTGTCTAATTTACAAATTTGAAGTAAATTAACCGTTTACTTTCGGTCAACAGGCACAAGCCAATAACATTTCAGTCACCGTGAAATGAAATTTAAAAATCAAATTTTGGTACATAATAAATATTTTTAGCAATTCTACGTATTTTGTACAAATACCACACAGAAATTATTTTGAAAACGATTCTATAGGCGCTTTATTTTTAGGGGAGAAATGAACTGACCTTACCTCGTACTAAACTGAACTTAACTAATCCTAAAAATAATAGTATGTTTTTACCTTCCGTCACCTTTAGGTAAGGAAGGTATTGTCTTTGGTCAAAAAATTCAATGATGAGTTTTAGAGTACCTATAATACGATTTTACCATTTTTACGATGATGTCTGTATCTACGTAAGTATGTGTGTGTGTGTGTGTGTGTGTGTGTGTTTATGTGCGTGTGCGTGTGTGTGTGTGTGTGTGTGTGTGTGTCTGTGTGTGTGTGACGAAAGTTTCAGATCGTATAACTTCAATGCCACGATTCCAAAATTTATAATTTTTTCGTATTCCTCAAGTTTACATCCAAAAGAAAAGGCGATTAGATTTTAGTTATAATTGGTCAACCGGAAGTACCCTCATTTGAAGATTTTATAACAGTTTTTCTTAAAAAATGCTGTTAAATCATTTTTTGGCACATAATGTTACTATAAATATTAAAGAATATACTATCATCTACACGATTTAATTGCTTTTTATACTGCATATTCCATGGATATGTGCTAATGACTTTCATGCTATGCAAAATGATCTTAACACATTCGAACAATATTGTGACAATCATAAATTAATACTTAACATATCCAAATGTACCTATGTAAAATTCACAAGGAACAAAAACAATTTCAATTATAATTACCATTTAGAAGGAAATATAATTAATAAAGTTCAGAGCATTAAAGACTTAGGTGTTCTGTTTGATAGTAAATTCATTTTAAAAAAGTTTTCAAGATGCTTAGCTTTCTAACAAGAGCAACTTCTAATTAAAAATCAATTAGAATTTGTCCAGAGATATATATATATATATATATATATATATATATATATATATATATATATTTCTTCAAAATTTCGCCGCACCCTTTCTGCTCCCTATGACTTATCCCCCGATCTCTCATTTTCCAATTGCGTATAAATACACCCCTTTCGTGACATTATCACCCCGTATACAACAACACGCCCTCAGAATCTACCACGGTGTGGCGGTAGACGAAAAATCCTCCGAGACTTCCTAGCTCATATCGCTATGATTTGTGCGGTGGTGTGTGGACCGTTGCCCATAACTCATCCTGATACGGCAGGGATACACTACACTGGACATTGACCACACAAGTACTGGATTGTTTAGGAATTATATACTCATCTTCCATTGATCTTATATTTGATATGAAATTGGATGTCTTCTTTCTATACTACGACGACGGTTAACGTACATTCACAATGTAGATTCTCTGTGATTTGCACTTCAAGTGGAAATTGTGTAGTTTATAAATTTATACAATTTAAAACAATCATTTCACGGTGGCAAATAATGAAGTAGTTTTCCAGTAAACACCCTTTAATTCAACTTGTATTCTCGCAGACATATTGCCAATTTTTTTCAAATTTCGTAATTCGTAAAAACACTGAATTCGACTGACACAAATGACTCACAAACAATAACTAAGCGTCTAAAATAGCTGAAATTTTCAGAGATATATTTCAAAGCATAAAAATCTGTTGTGGCCATCACAATACCTCTCGCACCCTTTTCATTATGGTATATATAATTATTATATTTAACATATTTTGTACACACAAAAAAATCTAATTACACCTAATCTTTATATTTATGTATTTTCTATAATTTTAAATTCATTCTATGAGCAAGTTTTCTCCATTTCTTCTAAATGTTCGAGGTTTTTCCAATTCATTAACGAGACTGGCGGTATTTTTGAAGGGTTCATGTAATATACCAATAATTTTAAATATATAATTAATAATACAATAAGAAATACTAAATATCGTTCCCAGAAAAAGCCTTCAGTAGTATCTCTGAATTTTTAACACTGACATTATTGACATTTATCTGTCAATTACAGACATTTTAATTGCTCAAGTAGTTACCATGGAGATGTTTGGGCTGTGAGCAGGCTGTGAGATTTACTACAACAGATTATTTTATAGATTATATTATCTTTAAATCTATATAATAAAAAAATTAAATGTGTCGGATAGAGAATTTTGTTTTTTAATATTTGTAATAACATAGATTTTCAAAAAATAATATTTAGAAGATTTTTGTTAAAATACTACTACTTCCGATTGTCCAATTGTTACCAGAATCTATTCAACTCTTCCCATTACTGTTAGATTGAGGAATCCGTAGTTACACAGGTCTTTAGTCTTTGAGAAATCGTACATACAACAACCTCTCTCTGACACACACCCACACACACACACACACACACACACACACACACACACACACACATATATATACATACACAGACATATATTATCGTAGAAATGTTAATATCGGATTGTAGGGTCCTTAAAATGTGCATATTCACTAAATTCTGGATATGCGATTTTTAGCATGATTCCAATACCTCTCTTAGCGAAAAAAATTCTATCTTAATTCTAAGAGTGTTACAGTATTTATGTATATCTATTATAAAATCCTTTTCCACTTTTTCTGTTCTTCAAGAACATCTTCCATCTTATCCTGTAATGCACCAGACTCACAAGAAACAATTAATAATAAAAGTCCTCCGGATGTCCTGCAATCCTGTATGATCGGCTCCTGCTCCCTCGTATTCCTCCAGCCTTGCAAGATACTTTCCAAAGCCTCCTTTATGCTCATTGATCATTTATGAGCAGGAGAACGTCTAGCTCTATTAACGAGCGAGGGACTTACGTAACGTATTCCTGCCGTTATAGTATCGACGCGGAGAGGGCAGAAATAGCTGCAGGACCCACAAAGGTGTAATTAATAAATAATTCACCGCATCCAAGTAGTTTTTAAATCTTTATTCGAATGGAAATTGGGAAGAAAGCTGAATAAAGAAATTCTTTAATTAATTAAAAAGTTATATTTTGAAACAAATTTTATACAGGCTGTTATTTTTAATGGACCCAGCAAATATCTCGCTTATTTATTAAGTTAGTAATTTCTTTCATATGACATGATTTATACAGCAACATGTAAGCTACTTGAAGACGGATGTACAGTGGTGGACAGAAAAAAATAGGACAAGTCGTATTGGATTGAATTGAATTTGGCTTTACAATTATGACTTTTGTCACTTTGATTTGTCAAAAATTGAATTATCGAATCGAATTAAAAAAAATGCCTCGAAATAGCGATATTGTGAAGTGTTGGTAATTGTTAAAGCGAAAGTAGGAATGCCGATCAGACAAATTACCCAGCGCTATAATATTAATAAAAATTCTATCATTAACATTTTAAATAAGTGGGGTTGTCAAGCATCAGTTTACACTAGAAAAAAAATACTGTCCTATTTTTTTCTGTCCACCACTGTACATTCATGATACCACTTCCGGTTTATTAATTAATATCAACAATTTCAAATAACATACTATATTTTTTTACAAATTTGAAAAGTACATCAAATTTGCTTTACAATCATGTATAATAATCCATATACAGTAAAATTTTTGCAAGATGTCCGATCAAGGGCACCTGTATCACGAACGAATTAACAAATAGGCATACATTTATCTCTTTCTTTTGCAAAGGCTGTAAGCGTGTGTGATAAGGATGGATATAACACGCTTGTCTTTCAAAAATTCATATTGTTTCGACTAAGTTAGGACATTCCATTTATAAACGATGCTCGTTGTTGATAATACTTTCGCTGTAACGTAAGTTTATTTATTAATTCAGATACATTACCTGGATTCATAGCCGTACGTATAACGTTATATTCTGTCAGTCACCGACACTGACATTGTGTCAGTATCTTCTTTTTAACATATTTGGTTTTACATTTGCTTATAAACTTACTAGTTGACTTTTTTTGAAATTTGAATGCTTTTCCTGTAATATATATTTTTATAATAATAAAATAACAGTAGTATCTTACGTACCCTCATAAAAACTAAGCAAACGACACTACTGAATTTGTCATGATGGGCGGAGCAAAAATCTGAATTCATACAATTCGTAGACAACCTTGATCGGACATCTTTCAAAAATTTTACTGTATAACATTATTAAAAAGTAAAATGGCGGGCACTTTTTTATACACAGTCGGAAAGAGAATAGTGAGCCATGACAGTCACAATTAAATTGGCAGAATAGTTATTATTTTAATTGTTGTAATCTTAATACAGTAGTAATGAATACCTGTTCCATAACGATAAAATCTAGATAAAAATTAAAGAAACATATGACGAAATTATCAGTTCAGTTATCTAGAATTGAAGCTATAAATTTATCTATCTCAGATTGATTTATGGAATAGGAAAAGCTCGGGCGATATGTAGAATATATTATGCACATTGATAATTTAATTTCCAAGTTAATCTACAACTTTTAATTAAATAACACTCAGCAATCATCGGACCATTCAGCTTGGTTTTCTAATTCAATTCCTGTTTTGCGTCCTTGTCTAACTCATGTGGGAAATCTATTCGTGTTTATTCTAGTTTTTATGGTGTTTTGGTCTATTTATTTTACATGAGTGATAAATACTTTAAATCCACCTGAGTCATATGCTTCGCAATATATTAACATACTAATAATACCAGGTTATGCAATTTAATTAAGCGTATGCTAATGGATGGCTTATAGCCGTCATTAAACATCAGAACAAACTCGGCATCTTTGAGAATGTTACAGTTTCGAGCGGATGGGATACATGATGTTTAAATTATATTTTATGCTCGATGGTTTTATAATTATATTTATATTACATGTAGATACGACATCAAAGACTTTATTACAACAATCAAGTTGTATGAACATTGATTACAAAATTAAATTAGTGGTTGTAAAATGACGTACTGTAGTTAAGTAGTCAAATTTTGTTGATTACAATAATGAAACTGTCATTTTTATATGTTTATAATTTGATTTGAAAACTTAGATGGGTGCTATACCACAGATCAGTTACCAAATACAGGGTTTTAAAGAAAGGTTATTTTTTAAAGATGTATGTTACAGCGAAAGAAAAAAGTATATCATTTTCGCAGACAAAAACTTGCTTGTCTCTAATTACGAAAATATCTTATTTATTATTATAGAAAAAAATGTTTAGACTAATAGTTGTTTAAATGAAAAACTACATTGAAAATGCCTCATCTTTTTCGTATTTTATAAGCTTTTCAACGATATATAATAAGTCTATATTCTTTTGTTTTAAACATGAATAAAGCATGGAATATCTATTTTTTGGGGTGGCAAAAGTGAAAATTACTAAAAACAAATGAAAACAATTTATACAGGTCACCTTTTATTTATTTTGATTATTGTATCTATTAATTATTCTTAACAATTTTTTCGGGTTAGTTATAAGTTTTATCGACGTCACAGTTGGCTTTGACGCATTTCGAAAATAGTATCCGAGGTGGCATATGTTTCATTACAGCCGAGGGTTTATGGATATTACCGAGAGGCAATGACTCGAGGTGAGATATAGCGCGACGCTGTGATTAAATTCCCACCCAGGTATGTATACTAATTTATTCATAATCATCCTGTTTTTAAATCAATAATTTTCAAAATAAATCAATAAATTATAACCTGGAATTTTATTAATATTTTTGACAGCTGTATTTAAATTTGTAGTGAACTGTATTGGGTGCGTTCGGTATTTAAATCTGTCGATCACTCTGAGCAACCTGATCACGTGACAGATTCAATGAAAATTATATAGTAAAATGTTTCCTAAAATGACATTTCAAACATTTTTGATTGATATACGAAAACGACAACATTAATTCATAGAATAAACACTGTTTGCATTGCCGGCGACGAACATTTTAAATTTGCGCTTAAATACGCATGCGCCAGACAACTGCTCAACCTGCTCCATGGTTAGAGAACGAGCGAACAGATCGGGCTCTGTGCGCTCTGTGAGCTAACAATGGATATTTTTATTTGTTTCTTAATTATTTTCCATATTTTTATTTTGTAATTTTGTAACTGTTAAGTATTCGAAGTATTTTCTCCAAAATAATCCTTAAATGATTGACAGAGAAAAAACAAAGCTAGGAAACTGCTCGCTAATTACGTTTTATCAGTTGATTATACTAAAGGATAATGAATTAATTATTTAATCGCGTTGAATATGAAATCAATTAATTCGTAAATTAGTTTTATTATTAACAATACACGAAAATACGGGAACTTAGTTTAATATATTCTTTAAATCAAATGGCAAATATTGTAACGGTTTTTCAATGAAATGCAATCTACCTAATTCATTTAATTTTAAAACAATGAAAAACATGAATGTAAAAATGAAAGTAGATTTTTATAACAATAAAACAACAAATTCTACTATATTTTATCTTTTGTTAATTATTGTTTTATTTTTACTTTCAAAACCTTTCGATTTTTGTTGATTACAACAAAGCAAACCTTAATTACAGTAATTGTGTTTATTATTCACGTATTCATAAACAGTTTATTGATTACAACAATAAAAGCAAAGCAAATATTTATTGTTTCAAATACAATAAATTAGTTCCATTACTTTAAAAGAAATTTAAATAACCTCATAACCTTTATTCTAGATTTTATCGTCTTGTTGATATCAGTACATATAATATAATCAGAAAACATATCTAAAAGAATAGACGAATAAAGAAACACGAAGCATACCAGAAGTAGATGTTATCAGTATTATTGTAAACTATCCTATAACAAATACCATCTCTTGAGTGCATTTTTCATAAACTTTAAATTAAGCATATTGCTTCCCGCGCTCACTGATTCCACTTCCAGTACTCCAACTTCCGCTATAAAGCGTATCTACTACCGAGGTCAATTTTGCTAAAACGCATAAGTCGTGAAGGTACAAAATACTCTGGTACGTAAGTTTGGCGAGATAAAAATATCAATATATTATATTGTTGAAAGTTAAAGAAAGAAGCTATTTCCTGGACCTGATAAAATAAAATGTGGTCTTTGTTACACAGACATAGCTGGATTTAATATTGTCCTTTGTGTTGGACAAATGCAACCGGAAAATGTGAACGTGCACTAAGTGAGGAGGATAGTTTTCATAGTTACAATTATTGTGCATTCTTTGTGTTTCGTTTACATCAGCGATTCTCAAACTTATTGGGCTCACCGCACCCTTTCCCAATAATACGCGCGTGATTCAAATATAAACGGAACTGATTTTTTTTTAATTCCATAGACCCGTATGGAGTTGATTAGCAGGTAGATTGGGTTTTTTAGGAAGGAGGTAGACATGACCCAAATTCTCTTAAGTCTCTTTAGTATTAAAGAAAACCATGAGCGAACAAGAAGGGCATGTCTCCGTGGATTATCAATTTTTGGCCAAGGAAGTCCAACCGAAATTTTGCGGAGGTTGAAGGCCCAGTGCGTGGACAACACGTTTTTAAGGACCCTTATATTTGCTTGGCATAAGGAGTTCTCTGAAGGGTGAGAAAGGGTCGAGAATCATAGCCACGATTGCCGCCAAATGATGAGGCCTACCGAAGTCAACATCGAGGCGGTTCGGAATCTCATGAAGACTGATAACGCATAATGATCAACGCACATTTAATGCGCAATATTATTACAACTTACTGGATGCCGCAAAATTGTCCTATCGAAGGAAAAGAAAAACGCAAACTGTCAAAAATGTCATTTGGTTTCATGACAACGACAGGCCCCACACAGCAAACATTACGAGGCAAAAATTGAACAGAATTGGCTGGGAAACGTTGGAACATCCACGCTACAATCCCGACTTGTCACCATGTAACTTTCACCGTCTTAGGCCCCTGAAAGAAGCGATGGGAAGCCATCGATTCAACGACGACCGTGCGGTGGATGAGTTTTTGCTCCAATGGCTATGTGAAGGTCCCGCTAGTTTCTACGATGAAGGAATTAAAAAACTCCCAATCGATTGGAAAAAATGCGTATATAACTAAAATTGCGCGGGTTTTGCAAAATTTTAAATTAAATATAAGTATTTCTTTACATATTGATAATTTATTTCATTTTTTATTTGTGTAGCTTGTTGTACATTCAATAGTTAACCCTAAGGCCGATGGTGGCCTTAGGGTTAACTCTTTGATCTATCTGGCGCCCAATGGGGGTGATATTGCTCACTGTGAGAATCAATGGTTACCACTACAACAATAAATAAGTTGAATAACATAATTTTAATTAATTCTGTGTGTGACTAATATTTCTCAATTCTATTTGTATATTATGAAAGCATGTTATGCACTAAATAGAATTTCAATATTCAGACTGCTTTCGTTTTTACTTGATTGTGTAGAATATACGGAACTTTGTATTAATTAAATAATTTTCTCTGAATACAAAGCGTGGTATATTGTCCTGGATACTAGTTTTTTACTTTATTAGACAAAAGGATTTAATAAAATATGAAATATGCATAAGCTAATTTAAAAAAGTATTACCGTTTTTTGTTAGTCACAATAATGTAAATTTATGTAAAATGAGAAGTTTCAAGGTAATGTTGATTTTAAAAATTATTAATGCAGTAAATAACTAAAAATATAAAAAAAATGTCAATCATTAAGTACTTTTTGCATGATCGTTTTTTATTTCCGTCACCTCTAGGTAAGAAAGAGTTTTCAATGAATAAGAATCTTTTAGGTTACCTACAAAACGATTTTACAATTTTTACGATTATGTACATATATATATATATATATATATATATATATATATATATATATATGTGTGTGTGTGTGTATGTGTGGGTGTGTGTGTGTTCGTGTGTTTGTGACTATAATTTCAGCCTCGATATCTTGAGTACTAGAATTACAAAAATTACAATTTTTACGTATTTCTCTTTCTTACATCCATATGCGGACTTGATTAGATTTTGGTTATAATTGGTCAATCGGAAGTACCCTCATTTGAATATTTTAACAGTTAAGAATATTCTTATCTATACTATTTGATTGCATTTTATATTCAATGGATATAGGAAAGAAATTAAATGTTATAAATCAGCCAGCTATGCTATGGTTTTAGAACCATGGATACAGCTACTATAATAAGAAAATTCTAACAGATGTCAGTGTCAATGACCCGAAAATGAATGTGACAGCCATAATGTTGAGATAGATGTTGGGGAAGACACGGAAAGATAGAATAACGAATGGAAGAATAAGGGAAATGGCTCGAGTGATGTAAGTTTCTAGAAAGATACAAGATAGACGATTTCATTGGTTTTATTCATTAGTAATAGAAGGTAGACGAAACAGAGAACGATCAAAGATAAGATGGAAGGGCTGTATTGCGGAAGACTTATTGAGAAAAAAGGAACTAAATAAGGACGACACGCAAAACAGAAATGAGTGGAAGAAGAAAATAAAATATAGCGATCCCTAACGAATGGGAGAAGCTAAAGAAGAAGATGTCATTGTAAGGTGCAATTTACACACACACACACACACTCACACACACACACACACACACACACACACACACACCACACACACATACAGACACCATCGTAAAAATAGTAAAATTGTATTGTAGTTACCCTAAAACGTTCTTATTCATTGCAAACTCACCATCGATTTTTTTGACCAAAGACAATGCTTTACTTACCTAGAGGTGACGGAAGGTAAAAAAGATATCGAACCCGGACCTATACCCCACAAGGTAAAAAGAGGACGTCTGGTAGCTCTAGTTGATTGTATGAAATATATATATATATATATATATATATATATATATATATATATATATATATATATATCGACCTATTACAACGCCCTCAAATGTTAAGACGTACTTATGTTCCATGTATTTTAAATAAGTATTATTTAAACACAACTTAATTAAATATTCCATTTTAGCTATTCATTTTCCAAGTATGTATCATTCGTATGAGGGTAAACATTGTCTCTCATTAACCCCAGGTTCATTGTTCTCTAATTTGGTCTCATCCCATGTCACTGCACTTTGCATTCCCGCCATTTTCCCGCCTTTCCGTGGGCGTCCCAGGTCCCGACAACGGGTTATTATAAATAACGAAGGTGTCAGACGTCGTCAATTTGGACCACGATGCTCGTGCATTGTCTCATGATGCATTTTAATAGGGGAAAACGAGCACGGATGAAGTATGAAGGTGGAGAACAGTTAGGTCGAGGTGAATGCATCAGAATTATTATTATGCTTGTGGTTATAATTTGGAGACAAAAGTAAAAAGTGAATAACAGTTATTGTTGCAAGGTCGGGGAATGGTAAAAAAGACAAAAGTGCAGACAAGAAAAAAGATATTGACAAAGGAGAAGATTATGCTGTTTTTACATTTGTTTATTTGTCTACTAGCAAAATTTACAACTCTTTTAAAATAATTTATTGTAGTAATTAAATTGAGAAAATTCTAAATATTTATATTTTTTGTTTGAGAAAAAAATCGCACTCAACTTTTGGTTAATAGTTCTATAATAAACTAAAACTAATACAATTACCCCTTAACCTTAAAATTATAAGATAAGCTATACAGGGTGTTATATTTGTTATTATGTTTATAATGGACCTAGCAAATATCTCGCTTATTTATTAAGTTAGTAATTTCTTTCATATAACATGATTTATACAGCAACATGTAAGCTACAGTAAAATTTTTGAAAGATGTCCGATCAAGGGCACCTGTATCACGAACGAATTAACAAATAGGCATACATTTATCTCTTTCTTTTGCAAAGGCTGTAAGAGTGTGTGATAAGGATGGATATAACACGCTTGTCTTTCAAAAATTCATATTGTTTCGACTAAGTTAGGACATTCCATTTATAAACGATGCTCGTTGTTGATAATACTTTCGCTGTAACGTAAGTTTATTTATTAATATAGATACATTACCTGGATTCATAACCGTACGTATAACGTTATATTCTGTCAGAGTCACTGACACTGACATTGTGCCAGTATCTTATTTTTAACATATTTGGTTTTACATTTGCTTATAAACTTACTAGTTGACTTATTTTTGAATATTTTTCCTGTAATATATATTTTTATAATAATAAAATAACAGTAGTATCTTATGTACCCTCATAAAAACTAAGCAAACGACACTACTGAATTTGTCATGATGGGCAGAGCAAAAATCTGAATTCATACTATTCGTAGACAACCTTGATCGGACATCTTTCAAAAATTTTACTGTACTTGATGACATATGTACATTCATGATACCACTTCCGATTTATTAGTAATTAATATCAACTTTGAAATTTCAAATTGGAAGTACATCAAATTTGCTTTACAATCATATAAAATAATCCCTATGTTACATTATTAAAAAGTAAAATGGCGGGCACTTTTTTATACACCTATAGTCGAAAAGAGAATAGTGAGCCATGACTGTGGCTTGAAATAATACAATTAACTAAAACAATTGTAACACGGTAAATGTCAATTTATTTTTTATCTGCAGACCAAATAGAAAGGGCTACTTATTCTGTTTCAAAACGTTGTGAAAAATGTATTGAAGAGGCTGGGAGTCATTTTGAATATTTGTTGTAAAATCATCATTTTTTTAAAGACACGCCTAATATATCTATCCTTATTACACACGCTTGTAGCCTGTGCCAATGAGAGAGACAGATGTATGCCAATTGATGATATTGCATATTTCACGGTAATAATATAATTTGTGTAAGAAAAAAATATTTATTGAGTTTTTTTTAATAAAATGAAATATCATTAAGATAAAATATAATTCCGACCGAACTAATACGATTTGGGCTTGTATATTGTAAAATTGTAAGTAAGTGGTTTTTCTTATACCAACATACATCATTAATAGTGTAAATGTTAAAGTTTTGTATCCAAGAAAACATCGTGATCCTCTCCTCGGAGTAGGTCTGGGGGCATTTGCATGGGTCCGTCTCAAGGCCAAACACGGCCGGTCGGGTTGTTCACATCACAACATCGCCTCGCCAGGCCAGGCCAGGCTCAGGTGCTGAAGGTTACCGGAGTCATTACTCGCGGGTTGCAATGTTTCTATGCACTTTTTAATCAGTTTTGTTTACAACAAGACAAGACGACTTCAGCGCCTTTATGGACGATGAGAGATAGCATAGCACAACACTCAGGGTACTCGGATTAAATAGAAGGGAGATTTTATAATGCAACAAAAGGTGCCTCTACTGATTTAGTACAGTAGAACCCGCTTATAATAGACTTCAGGGGACCAAGGAAAATAGTCCATCATAGTCGAGTGTTCATCTCATCAGAATAATTACTAATTAAACAAATGCATATTCATGTTATTTCATTGTCTTGTTTTTATTAAAAGAAAGGTAAGTAGGTACAACATAAACTATGTACCTACTACTACATATTGAGCTAGTTTACACCCATCGTTTAGGCCGCGTCCTATACCCTATATTCGACCTATACCTTATAGGACGCCATGCTGTAAACATTTAGTAGGCCACCTGACCTAGCTTAGGTCAGGTCTCTTTTTCATGTGACCTGGCCCAGTTTAGGCCACGTTTTAAACTGCGTGTAAACGCCTTAGTGACCTAAAGTGTTAGATGAAAACCCTGTAGGTGGCGGTTAACCCGTATTGTGATTTTGTTGACATCACATTTTGTAGGTTGTGTTAGTTAAATTAGTTGAATTATTACGGAAAAAAACTCATGTTCCGAAGCTGAATCTCTTGATCCTTGTGAAATTCACAATGATGCAAACGAAGAAAGTCAATAAGAGCACATGTTTCTCTAGTGACATCGCGTTAACATACCAATAAAACAAATTAAAGATTAAATGATATTTGGTGATGCTTACATAACCTGAAATACTTGTATCAACCTGGTATATAAAACTGCAGTTTAAAAAAAAATAAGTGCGATTGTATTTCAACAGATGGCATTGACTCGAGGACTATATTACACCTATATTAGACCTAAATTTATCATAGGTCCCCATGGTGTAAACGATTTGTAGAAGACCTATTATAGGACAAGGTATAGGTCAGGTCGCAGGAATAGGATTGGGTGTAAACTAGCTCATTGTTTCAAATAATTTAGGACATTCCATTTTAAAACGATACTTGTTGTTGACGATACATTCGCTGTAACGTAAGTTTATTTATTACCTTCATTCATAGCCCTACGAGTAACGTGATCTTTTGTCCGAGTCACTGACACTAATGTGTCAGTATCTTATTTTCCACATATTTGGTTTTACATTTGCTAATAAACTTACCAGTTGATTTATTTTTGAATTTTGAATGATTTTACTATAACATATATTTTTATAATAATAAGATAACAGTAGTATCTTATGCACCCTCATAAAAACTAAAAAACCACACTATTGATTCATACAATTCGTAGATGTCCTTGATCGGACATCTTTAAAAAAAAATACTTTATATACACACACAGACATCATTGTAAAAATGTTAAAATCGAATTGTAGGGACCTTATAACGTGCTTATTCATTGAAATCCGGATATGCGATTTTTAACACTTTGCGAGAGGTAAAATAGTTTTCATAATGCCTTTATTTGCTTTATCCAAACACCCTTTTGGATGCCACTTTCCCATATAAAGGGTTTTTCACTAAGAGCAACGCATTTTGTTTTTTCAATTAAAAGACTTGTGGGTTAGTTATTAAAATGATTTTTATTTCAAATGAAAGTACAATCGATGCCGAACTTGGTCTGCAATAATTCGATTGTATCGTACGCTGTATAGCACGTTGCGCCGTCCTGTTGGAACCACATATCGTCCACGTTCATAGCGTCGAGATGGTCCCAAAAATACTCCGATATCATGGCCCTGACGGTTGTTGGCGCGCCGTTTTCATCAAAAAAGAAAAATGGGCCGATGACGCCGCCGGAATGAAAACCGCACCAAACAGTTAATCTTTTCGGATAAAGTTGTGTTTCGTGCATCACTTCAGGCTGCTCACTCGTCCAAATGCGACAATTTTGCTTGTTGACAAAACCATCGAGCCAGAAGTGAGCTTCATCCGAAAAGATGATTTTCTTGTGAAAGTCGTCGTCAGATAGAACGTGAATTTTGATAAAAAAAATTCAATAATTTGCAAACGTTGTTGACACGTGTATCTCTCCATGATTAAATGGCATAGACTGACGTTTCAAAATGTGAAAGAATTGCGAAGCCAACTTCACTAATATTTGAGAAGTTATTTTACTATAACCATCCATTTATACCGGACATCCTCATAAAATAATTATCTTGCAACCCATGTTAGAGACGAACAAAGAAAAAAAAAAGTTATTACTGTTAATTTTAATAATAACAATTCCTTCAGTAACGCGTGAAGATCTTTTACTGGAAACGCTTCGTCATAAGTAGCAAAATCAGTTCGATCTGCAAGTGTGTAGTCCAATTCCAGCTAAATGTAAATATGCAGTCAGTATGATACAGCAATAGTTCTGCTTGCAATATAAGATATCTGAACTGAAGAGCGTAACGATGAAAAAGTAATGCGCATATATTTTCACGCTTTTAGTAGGTTTTTCTACTTCAAGTGCGAGTAAATCAAATGTCTCTCCCAGACGCAAAAGACGCTGTTCTCAAGCAAATACAATGAAAGTTTCACATATTCAAAAAGGCAAATTTAATCTCTTAATTCAAGGCATGGAGTGCTGGTTTATGGGAGGATTTTATTGTCGTTTTATTGCTTATTTCATGAAGAGGCTTTGGAGAAATATTAGTGAAACTTCTGTTATAAGTATAAAGCATTTTAGGATATTGAGGATGATTGTAACTTAGTTATTAAATTTCAGATGGTACAGTCGTAAATATAACCAAGTTTGGCGTCGTAAAATTCTGATTTTAAATTGAAATGTTTCGCCATTTATTGCTTTCTAGTATTCATTGTTGTAATCAACTAAATATTGTTGTAATCAATAATTCAACAGATTTTTATAGTGGATGAAAATGACATAAAAAAATATATTTAACATGGGCTACTTTTTATTCTTCTACATAGTCCCCTTTGTTGTCAACAAACTTAGTCCAGCGTTTTACAACTTTTTGATTCCCTCCCGAAAATGAATTTCTTTGAGGTCCTCAAAATAAGCATTTACTGCATCGATGGCTTCTTCGTTGGATCGTAATATCTTTCCAGCGTTGAATGTTATGAGTAGAGGACGATGTGAAACCTCAGTTCGTTCAAATTTTGTTGAGTAATTCGACTTGAATAAGCTGGCACATTGTCGTAGTAAAACAAGATAATTTGCATTGCCATTTCCGGGCGTTTTTCTTGAATTACTGCTTTCAGCTGGTCTAAAAGTGTGGCGTAGTATTGTCCAGTCACTGTTCTTCTTTTACCAAGATAATCAATTAACAAAATTTCAATAGACTAACGCCATCATCTTTCCTGCCAACTGAATTAACTTCGCTTTCTTCGGGGCCGACTCACCATGTCCAATCTACGCTTTCGATTGAATTTTCGTCTCTGGAGTGTAATGTGTACCCATGTTCCATCCATGGTTTGAAATTGACCGAATTTTTCTTAAACAACTCCAAATTTTTGGCTGAAGTTCGGGCTCGAATGCGCTATTGCTCCGAACTGAGCAATTGTGGTACCAACCCGGCGCATATTTTTCTCATAAAATACAAACTACACTTTCATAAGATATCCCTATGGCTTCCTTAATCTCACGCACTTTCATTTGGCGATCTTCCAGAACCATATCGTTGAATTTATCCACAAATACTGGTGTGGTGGCGATTTTGGTCGAACTGAACATGGTTCGTCACAGGTGTTGTCCAACCACTCTTAAATTACAAAACCCAGAAACTCACAGTGGAAAAGGATGGTGAAACATTCCTAAGGACAGCATCCAACCTCGTTTTGATCTCCGTTGTAGTCTCTCCTTTCAAATAAAAAATCTTGATCACCGCACGAACTTCGTTTTTGTCCATTACCGATTTAACGCTAGGTAGATAAGATTATGCTTTCCAAAATCCAAGGACTTCTCCATAATTCTGGTACCGTCTCAATCCATTCTCGTATAATTAATTACAAATTTTTTAGAAACCAAATAACTATTTGTGTATTAAGAGCGCAAAATTTGCGCTCGAAACACACACAAGGTTTTTTCTACAGTCGCTACCATAACAAAAAATAATAAAATGTACACTTTGTACTTACACTACTACTCAATTAATAAGGTTTAATATCTTTGAATATATAATACATATAAGAATGGCAACGCATATGGCCTAGCAACATACTATATCTGTCTCTTTTTATTCACAAAATTATTATAGATAGCTAGTGACTCCTACCATAAAACTATGAACTACGGTAAATCGTGCTGACAGCATTGCCAGATACTATTTGTTAGACGTATTCAATAATCAAAAATTCAAAAATATTGTTTCATAATAACCAGATAATATATTTTGAATCTTCAATGTACATGTATACTTGTTTTACAGTAGCAAACTTAAAAACCTTTATAAAATCTTAACTTGCTGTTCTAGCTACGTGGCAACACTGTGCAACATCCACCTATTATGTATTTTTTGAACTAACTCAGAAATAATTCGTATAGGGAGGGATAGATGGCACCTTCTCTCGAAATATTTAATCTAAATACAATACGTTGCCATTCTTATTTGTATTATATATTCAAAGTTAATATAAAGAAAAAAAACGTCTTTTATATTTAATTTTAATTTATCGTTATTTCCCATTCTTCTTGACCTATTGCTTCAATCTAATCTACACATTTTATGCTTTCGTTTTTGTAAATGAATACCCTATTTTATTTTCACAATAGTGCGGCATTTTTTTTTTTTGTTATGTAATATACCGACAGAGCAGTTATATGTCAAATTGATTTGTAAAGGTGATAAATGTGTCACTACAGTGCCATCAGTTCCTGACTAAACGTTTCCATTAAGAATGTAGACAAGTGACATTTCTCAACATTGTATAGTTAGAAACTTGAACAGAGAGCGCTTTTTCTACTTTGTCGCGCTAGAGCGGCAAAGTGTCATTTCGTGTTGACAAAAGAGAGCGCAAATGGCTACTTTCTATGTAGACTGTAGAAAAAATAGTTATCATCATAATCTATTAACATTCCAAATTTTCGTTTTCCCCTTTTGTATTTCTCTCAAAAATTCTTCTCTCTTCTCCAATGCTGAACACCTCCTTCATTTCTAATGTTATTTTATTTAAAAAACGTTTCTTCAAGAAATAATATTCAACATTTTTCTTGGAAAAAAATATATTGTTGCTCTGGACGAGTTCTGTCACTGGTTAAATTTAATGTATTTCCGTTACACCCTGTATAGTCAAGGTTCAAACTAATTTCAATTATATCTCCCACATTCAAAGACCATTCTTCCAAAAAAAAAAAAAAAAAATTCACTTCGTCGAAGTTCACAAGTGAATTACTGTCAATGTTTGCATCTTGTAGCCACTGACCTTCCTCCTTGTCTCTCCTTTACAACCCATATATTTTCGTCTCTCTCGTCCGTCATTCGGTCGTATAGTAAATCGCAATCGGGTGGAATTCTCTGAATGAAATCTAGTAAATAGAATAGTAAAAAATAGATGGCACAAGAGGAGAAAAGAACCGCACCCAATACATCGGAGGGATGATTGCAGTCACATTTGCATGTTACGTGATACGATAAAGTCGAGCGTAGACGAACAGATTTCCAATTTGGAATCAAGCAAGATAGAAAACAACGCTAGACGAATCCTGCATTCATTATTGAATTTTGTGGGAATGTGCTTTAGAATGATTTCAAATATGAAGAAATATCGGATATCAATGTATTTCATGCTAAAATCGCATATCCAGGTTTTAATTATTAAGTACGTTTTAAGGTCCTTATAATCCGATTTTAACATTTTTACGATGATGTCTGTGTGTGGATGTGTGTGTGTGTAGATGTATGTGTGTGTATGTGTGTGGGATTTTGGAAGGATTTTAACATTTAACAATAGCTGTCAAATTTAAATAAACAAACTATGAATTGAAATATAAACAGAGTTTACTTTTGAGGAAATAACATATTAAAGAATAGCAGACTTACAGATTAAAATTACAGGGACGGTAATGAACATAAGAATACTTAGAATTAAAGTGATAAATAAATAAATAAATAAATATTTCATCACGGCATATTACCCATTGCTGGGTGTGCCAATCTGCTTTGTACAGATATCGGTAATGATGGAATATTTGTACCGTGCGGGCGCTTACCAGGCGTCACCTCACGAGCACCCATAGCTGGCGTGGAGAGTGCACCACAGGGGTCAATTTTGTGCCATTAAAATGCGATGTAATTTTTGGCGTCGGTCGGGATCGAACCCGGGTCCCCAGATTCGCGACCAGACACTCAGGCACACGGCCACGAAAGTGATAAGATATGTATATATTGTTTTGCAGTGATTCCTGGATATGTCTTTCAGCCACACTGTTAGATTTCCATTCAATTGAACAACTTCAGGGGGCGTACATTATAATACTTCAAATTCCGACATAATTGACAAGGAGGATATAAAATTACACAGTTTTTATTTAAACGTCAAAACGTATTTTTTTACTGTTTATAACCAAAAGTGAACAAATAAGTATCCATAGATACAGGGCAATTGAAATCGCAAACGTAATTTACGTAAAATGTAATGTCAGTAGTAGATATTTTTCTTTAAATATCTACGTTTGAAGCAAAAATATAATCTGTCATTCGGAGTAAAAGTGTCTTTGTGTGCTTCGCGTGAAATTGTCCGACTCGCTTCGCTCGTCGTGCAAACTTCCACGCTCGCCACACAATGTATAACTTTTACTCCTAATAACACAATATACTATTTTTCTCATATGGATAAAATAATTTGTACTTTTAAAGTATATTTAAATTACAGTTATCTATATGGAAATAGAACTTTAAAGGTTGTCAGTGTTATCCATACATCATCAACGTTTTTATACGTCCATGTTAAATTAATGTGCTTGCATAAAAATAACACGATACATACGTCGGAATCAATATAAAAATATGTATATTTATTCCTGTTAATTTCTTTGTTGATATATTTATAACATCATAAATTTGATTGTGATAAAAAGTCTTGTATTAATAATTAACGTTCATCATTAAATATTAATAAAAATAACGCGGCGTATAAAAATAACTACCGTTCATTTGCACAAGTCGTTTACTACGTATACGCATCGACATTGAGTTTTTACAGCAATTAATAAATTAGCACTTGGCATATTCTCCAGAAAGCAACTGCGAATATAGACCATAAATATTGTTTTATACGGTAATTATTTTTTCGTTTCCCTGTAGTTAAAGCATCATTGACATTCAGATTCATATTTATACTTTTTTCAAGGGCGTTTATTTCTAGAAAATGTCAATGTCAAACGATTTAACGAGAGCAATACGGAAACTTGAATATCACTATAATGTCAAATACGCAATACAATACCACTGCTGATTAAATTACAGAGAAAAGAGACCAGTGAACTTTCGCTTTGCTTTGACACCTTCAAACAATTCTCCTTGCTATTGGATTGTATTTCAACAAGAAATTCAAGTATTTGTTTCGTTTTTACCCATAACGAGATTGCTATCTCCCTGCCTCAAATATTCAAAATGAGTTGATAATTTTGAAGATGAGATACCATCTTATACCAATTATTTCAAAATCCAATAATTTTAGGATAAATCATAATATAATAATTATTTGTGTTACTAGTCCAGAAAAGACACTTTTACGTATAATATGAGCACTCGCAAAGCAGTTTTTGGACTAGTTAAGGTACGTTTCCACCCTCTAACAAAAATTTTGTTGCTGCCTAGGTAGTGAAAGGGACATTTGTGACGGTAACCCGGTTGGTTGTGGTGGGGCCATCTCGTCGTATTCCTCGATGTCAGCATGGTTCGGTTTGCTCGGGCGCCTTCGACGGCGGATGATGAAAGAGAGGGAGGATTGCTGGATAGCTATGTGCGGAGGTGGGTTAGGGTTTGTCTCAAAAAAGCACGTAGTTATTTTAACTAACTAGTTTATTATTCCCAACGTAATGTAAAATAAATAAATAATGAAACCCTTTGTGAAAACTGAGACGGACTGTGTTTAATCTACTAGGGCGCTGTGCTCCCGCGAAACGGCAATAGCACAGTCTCTGACGGCGGTAAGTAAAAATGCAATTATCTAATAAAGATAAAGTACAAAACGGACTCCTCTACATAAGGTATCGGAGATACGGATGGCGGTTTATCTCGGCGAGTGGTGAATTTTAACCACCCAAACTCGACTTAGAACTTCGGCGGTACAACTCCAACTCAAACGTTCTTCTCAGAGCTCGATCAAGTCGCTCTGAGATGCAGCTCTAGCCCGGAACCCAGCCACTAGGTTCAGTCGGACGAACTGAAGAACTGATTCTTCTGGACGATGTGCGGTCTTTTATACCCGAGATATAGAATGTTGGTTGTCAAAAAATATTCATATTATGCTACCGTACACACACTATAGAAGATATTCATTTTCTTATCTGTACAACAATGTTGTTCGTTATTGTACTAGCAAAAAAATATTAGCTTCTTAGTTCACCGCTGTCAGCAGTAGTTGTCATAGTAACATAGACTTTATTGAAAATTGTTATTGACAGTTGTATCGTTTGTTTTGTAGTGTAAATCCAACTTCAGCTGAAAACTCCACAATTAAACCAATTCAAAAAAAAAAAATTATACATAGCAACCGCTATACAAATGCATTGCAACCGTTCAATGAACGCATAGCAACATAATTTCATGGAGATAACTTTCAAAATTGGTATTAAAAATAATCCCTAAATTAATATTCTAAAATTGGCAACAAAATAAAGTGTTCAACATGGCACTAACTACACATTTACAGCTTCATCAGGATGTGCTGTAAATCTGGTATTTTAGTGCAACAAGAACTATTACTATACTTTTGAAGTAATTAAATTGAAAAAAATAGTAAAACTGTAACAAATAATATTAGAAATAAACAAATGATGATCTGTAATAGATATTTTTCATTTTGTAACAAGACGAGCAATAACAACTAAGTAACTTTTTATAATCTTTTCTAAATTATACTCAATAATATCTCAACTTGTTATCTTTGTTAGTCAAAATTCTGTTTAGAAATACTTATCATCTTTTATTAACTGACTGTTTAGTCTAGCTGTCAGAATTATTTGTTGACAATTAGTTTAGAAGTTATTGCGAGCCTACGTGCAGGGCTGATATTTTGGTATGAGTGCCATATGATACCCTCTTCATCCCTCAGAGATAAGCCTCTCACGAAAGTAACTCTTTGTTTTATATAGTCGGTTTTAGATATTCATGTTGACAAGACATGGAGTCGGTCTTAGATACTCATGTCGTCTAGACATGTAGTTTGAGTTTTAGTTTGAGCGCGTACTAGACGCTAGTACGAAAGGTTACCACAATGTAACAATTTAGTTTATATTTTTATGTGCTTAGTTAAGTTTAGTGTAAGTGTAAATATTAATCATGTAAATAAAGTTAGTTAGTAAAAATTAAATAATTGTCTGTGTCCATAATAATATAAGTGTTCATCGGCCATCAAGGATAAGTAGTTAAGTGCAAGTGTATAAGTGCAATAGTGTCTGTGTTCCGTCCTGTATAATCAAGCGGTGGTCGAAGATCAAGCGCCCACCAGTTAGAAGAAGTTGTCATCGTTGGCAAAAGAAGTAAGACCAGCCAGCAGAAGCCTTTCTAACCCCCCCCCCTCGTGTTACAATTTGTTTCTTAATAATAATAAAAAACTAGATAAAATATTTACAATAAATTTAAATAGATATAAGCTGTAATAACATATTTGATTATTTATGTTAGGTATTTCAAAGTTTCATCAAATCTTTTTTCATTATTACTTCAAGTAACAATAATTTATAGTATTACCTTTGTCTTGCCGCATAATAATAAAAGTTTTCATATCCGATCATTTATAATAATCTTGTGCGTATTAAAATTGTTATCCACCACACACGTTAAAAAAGACTACGTAAAATCGTGTGAACATCTAGAACCCCCTGTAGATGTGAAGGAAGAATATTCCTTTGTTAACGATTTCTAATTATCAAGATATAAAGTCGCCAGTAAGAAAAAAATTCAAATGAATGTAATCAAAAACAAAGTAGGATCAAAGCAGAAACAAGCCGCTAACATATCCCAATTAAACACTAAATTAAACTTAATAAGCTCAAGTTTAATTCATAATTACAGCAACGAAACAATTAGCAATTAATTGGCTACAAAATATTCAGTCATACATATTTAACAAGCGATGCAACAAGCTGTTAGAACTGAAACCGAAAGTGAGAAAGTATGCTAATAAGACTAACAGAACATAAACTAAATCTATAAATACATTCATAATGTAATACTGCCATCGTATTTCGTACATAATATGTGTTCTTAGGTTCAAAAGTTAGATACTTAATAGGTTTGTTTCAGCCTGTCATTGCTTATAGCTTGTGACTGACAGACACATGCGCAGTAACAAAATACCGTTAAATTCAGTACCAACCGTAACACTAACAAGTTTGCAACTACTGGTTAGTTGTTCCAGCGCGTACTGTTTGACTATCACAAACAAGCTTCTGACAGTCAAAACAGTCAAAACGTTTTATGCTGACTAAGGGCCTTATTAGTAGTCTCTACTTGAAAAATTATTGACTTAAGTTTAACTTCAAATGATAGATAGAAATGTCAATTTCCGTTTTCATAGACCGAACTCGACTTGAGTTGAAGTTAAAATTGAGCTACTTCACCACAACTTCACATAGTTTTTGGTATTCAAAGATTAAACTTGACAAATGAATGAGTATGAAAAAGGTATTAATGCAAACCTGTAAAAAAATAATAATCGTTATTTTTTATATAATCTCGAAAAAATAACATTTAAAGGTATTTTTCGAAGAAAAACTATTTTGAGCTTCCAGTAAAGTGCCATTTTCGGTAATCTAATTTACTCCAAAATCTAATGGCATCTTTCCATATAAGAGTAAAATAGAAATACAAGGTTTCAAAATTTTCTAAACGGTAGTATTTGAGTTAGAGCGTAAAGAGGATCAACACACACACATACACACAGACATCATCGTGAAAATGTTAAAATTGGATTGTAGGGACCTTAAAATGTGGTCATCTCGATATGCGATTTTTAGCACGATCCCTATACCTCCCTTAATTACCAAGGGTAGCGGGAGGTAAAAATCAGATACATGTCACTTGATGACTAAAAGAAATAAGACCTATTATACAGGGCGTTCGAAAAATATAAGTCAATATTTGAGGAATTCATCAGTCATACCAAGACAAGAAAAAAAACTAACATTGGCCAATCAATTCCTTTTCGCTCTCAATATTTCTTTCGAAATTCAAATCATGTTCGTCTCTTCCAAGCTTTATTCTCCCGCAATGTAAATTCTCATGTAGGCATATCTCACTGGAAAAGGACGAACGGAGGAACAACTCCAGGCATTGATGGATGCCGCCCCGCAAATGCCACGAAGAATGAAACATCAACCGTTCAAGGAGAAACAATGATGCATGTTGATTTTATTCCGTCAATCTCTCCCGAGATTTTTTTCCGAAGTTTCGTATTAAAAAAGAATGAAACGGAATCATTTGGAATGATTAAACTTCTTTTTTTTCAAATGAATATGTGGAAATACAAGAAATTTTACTTGAATCTTTAATCTGCATGGAAAAGTATTGAGAAACCCATGTCTGCTTTATGAATATAAGTAACTTTTTACTTTTCGTCACTTTTATGTAAGGAAGGAATTGTCTTTGGTCAAAAAATTCGATGGTTGAGTTTTTAAAGATCAAGCACGTTTTGGGGTTCCTAGAATATGATTTTAACATTTTTACGACAATGTTTGTATGTGTGTGCGTGTGTGTGTAACGATTTTTTCATAGACGATAACTCCAACACTACATTTCTAAAATTATAAGTCTTTGTGTTCCGCTATTTTACATCTACATGAAGAGCTGATTAGATTTTGGTTATAATTGGTCAACCGAAAGTACCAGCATTTTAAGTTCTTAGCAGTTTTTCTTCAAAAAACTCAGTTAAATAATTTTTCACATTTTATTTTATTATAAAATTTAAAAATATTTTATTCTCTTTACGGTTTGATTATATATTTTTTTATTCATATTCAAAAGATATAGAGTTAAAAAATTATAAACTTTATAGTCAGCCAGCTATGATAACCATGGAAACTGCTAATATATTCAGATAATTCAAATTGGCAGATGTAATTGTCAATGAAAAGAAAATGATGAGATAGATGATGGGGATGACACGGAAAAATAGGAAAAGGAATGAGAGGATAGAAGTTTGTAAAAATATTTAGATTAATGTAGGCCTTTAGGTTAATCTTTATTTATTGTGGTCAATTTGATACAGTCAAACTGAATCTAAATACTGCTATCAATGGTTCCAAAACATTTTTATGAAAGTTTCTAGAAAGATATGAGAGACGATTAGATTGGTTTGAACATGTTATGAGGGGAGATGAAGAATATATTGGAAGAAGATTCAAAAGCTTAGTAACAGAAGGAAGAAAACCAAAGAAAAGATGAAAGGACTGTATTGCGAAAAACTTGAAAGAAAAGGATCTGAATCAGGACAACACGCAAAATAAAAATGAGTGGAAGAAGAAAATGAAAAATAGCAACCCCTAACGAATGAGAAAAACTAAAGAAGATGTCAGTGTTAAGTGCAATTTATATATAGTTTGTTTATGAAATAATTTTTGTCCAAATATGGAATCTTTTGTAAGAAATTTTATGTGTGGAATTTGTAAATAATATACAGGATTGACGGAAGGTATTGTAATGGCAACATTTTTTTTTGGAAAGTCTCCAAATTTTCATTTTCGATATATTCAGTTTCATACGTATTATAACAAGTGATACAGATATTTATCATCGATGATATTCTCGCGTGAAACCGAGTTACAGATTTCACGAGTCCGAAGGATTGAAATGTTTCGATTGTTAATCGTATCACGAGCTTTTATTTAATAAAAGAATATAATGAATTTTTGTAACACATTGTATGTGCTGCTAACCTAACTTTTGATATACATATTCATATTGTATTAAAACATGGTACTTACGAGTTTTATTTAATATATCGGAGTTTGAATTATTGTTATTACTTATTTTATACTCAAAATTTACTGTCAATGTCGTAAATAAAGAAAACAAATCCCTTAGTAACGACTATAAATACGGTGATAATTTCTTTATTTTTTACCATCGCTGTGATAGACATGTAACTAGGGAGATTCAGAATGTTGATTGGCGGAAAACATGTCAGGTGACTAATGAATTATATTCTCAAATATTATTATTATTGTCCTCAATAAGTGGACCCGAACCGCTCAAATTTTGTCTAAAACCTCCCAAAATCAGCACCCAACACTCATAATATTTATACTTCTCCTACCTACAGGTAATAAGCATTAAAGAAAAATCTATTCAAAAAAGTGACCTAAAATAATACCCGGTTAAAATATCATACGAACAAATTGCCCTTAAAATTGTAATGTCTAATGTTAAACCAATTGATTTTCCGGTATCTAATCCCTATATTACCACCTACGAGTATATGATCCCTGTAGTTACTCAAATGATACTCTGGTGCATTATTTATTTATGATCTCATTTTTCAACCTACATGAGTAATACTCCCGTATACATACTCGTATATCTTAAATATACATGGCTGTACGACAACTACTTAAAAAGTGATCAGTTGTGTTTCTTTCAAAGATATTAATCATCATAAGAATGACAAATGTAAGTGGGGAAGTCAAAGCCTACTACTACTGCAATTGATGCTCTTTCTTCGCTTTTTAAAATAAAACCAAGTATAATTTATTTCTTGAAAAAACTTGTGGAATTTGTGAAATCTACTTGTTTCAGTTTTTATTCTTTCAAAATGGATATTAAGTGACCGGCTATTTCAGTAAAATAACGTTTGCAGACTTGATAAGTATCACTAGCCCCGTCCCATATAAATTGGCGCACTTGCTTTAAATTCATTTTAATTTATGATAGAAATAACAACCAAGAAATTATCGCCAATTTTCTATTAATATTACGGACATTTGTCATTCTAATGATATATAGCAAGATATGTTTTCTAAAATATGGTATTGTTTTAATGTAAAATGAAATAATACTTAGTTTTACCAAAAATTCAAGAAAAACCGGAAAAAAATTGACCGAATTCAGGTTGTATGGTAGGTTTTATTAAATAAAATGTCTAATGGCTGGAACCACAAGCCTTGTTTTGAAAACGTTATTTTGAAAATGCCAAATTTCATTATTTATTTTCATGTTTAAAGAACGATTTTTTTCATAATATTTATTTGAGAATATAATTCCTTAGTCACGTGACATGTTTTCCGCCAATCAACATTCAGAATCTCCCTAGCTACGCGTTTATCACAGCGATGATAAAAAACAAGGAAATAAACACCGTATTTATAGTCGTTACTAAGGGATTTGTTTTCTTTATTTATGACATTGACAGTTAATTTTGATTAGAAAAATAAATAATAATAATTCAAACTCCGAAATATCTCGTAAGTACCACGTTTTAATACAATATGAATATATATATATATATATATATATATATATATATATATATATATATATATATATATATATATATATATTAAAAGTTAGGTTAGGTTAGATTGCAAAAATTCATTATATTCTCCCATTAAATATAAGCTCGTGATATGATTAATAATCGAAGATATTGCTCGTGAAACCGAAGCAGCACATTTCAACTCGTCCTTCGGACTCGTGAAATCTGCAGCTCGGTTTCACTCGAGAATATCATCGATGATAATCATATCACTTGTTATATTACGTATTTATATAAACTATGTTCTACTTTAAAATAATATTTTGAATTTTTTTATTCTTTAAACATGAGAATGAAATTAAATATTGGAATCTGAACAGCATTTTCTAAACAAGGCTTGTTATACCAATCACTATTGTAATTCTTTACACATTTTACTTCATAAAACTTAACATCCCTACAGCTTAAATTCGTTTAATTTTGTTTTTGTTTTTCTTGAATTGTTGGTAAAACTAAGTATTATTTCATTTTACATTAATACATGTGACGATGCACACCTCGTCTCAGTTTGTTGCTATAGTTATCTTGTGAATTAATACAACTTTCCGTTTAGGTTTGTAGCTAGCCACAAACGAATGGAAATAACTCTTCATATGCTGGAATCATAACTTATTAAAAATTTTACAAATAAATGTATGTGTTGTAAAACCATGATATTAAGCTTGTACACTGTTTATATTGTTGTTGTACTGTTTATTTGTTGTAGATAGGGTTTGTTACACATTTGTGTTCACATTTATTTTACCGCTAGAACTGTCATTGTTTTTTGGTTATGATTCACCGCCAAGAATTGAGCAACACTTGCATATAGCATGCTCAATTATTATTATTGAAGTATTATTTTATAATGTCTTATTATATTTTTGATGTGTATTAGACAAACTGTGACTGCCTGTAATTGTTACGATGTTTATTAAATTAGTTTTTGTTGAATGAGCGCTCGCAACGCCGCCAGCCATTTTTTAAAGTCTAAAGATTTACCCCTCTTTAAAATATGTCAGATTTTTCTTAATTTACCAAATGTACTAAGCAACAAATCTCGTTTGCTTACCTAGCATTTTCTTGATTTGCTTACTTCGTTGAACGCAATGTCCGTAATAGTAATAAAAACTGGCAATAATTTATGTTAGTTATTATTTGTATCATAAATTAATTAAATAAAATTAAATTAAAGCGCGTGGGTCAACTGTTATGGCTCGTAGATTTGAGTACGATTCTACGCAAGTACATTACATTTCCAAAAGAAGAATATGTCTGATGTTGTCCACAATGTATGAAGCCTATCCCATGTACTATATTTGGAAAGAGTCTGAGTCCGTTTCTGCGTTGCGATCTGCCGTCCCATCCGATTATTATTTATTTTAGTGTATAGCCGTCGATGGCGATGCGCTTGCAAAGCAAAGCAAAAGGCAACGTCCGGCGTGTGACTTACTGCTTCGTCGCAGGTCTTCTCCTCGTCCTCAGTGCAGTGCATTGGTCGATGCGATCGGCTCACGGCTCATGCCGACCCTGCAGCTTCAAGGTCGCTGCATGCAACGAATTATCGACCATATCAGTTTGATTTACTTTTATTCCTTTGTATGTAACGCGGAGTGTAAAAACTCACCGCGTGAGCACCGAGCAATAAGACTTCGCAGAGTTTCAATCGCATTGCATTCGCGCCAGCAACGATCAACGGGTATATGTCATTAGGGTTTATTTATGATGTGTGTTTCATATATCACGTCGTTATACACTTGCAAGCGATGGCTTTTAGCGGTTTTGTTGGGGTACCTGCTCTACAACTGAATTCATTTCAGGCCATTTGTTCTACACAGTCAACTTTATAACTCCTTCATTTATTCAATTGATACAACTGCTTTTCATTACTACATTTAGAAATTTAACAGTTGCTTGTTTTGAATGCTCAATATAGTTTTTTTTTTACTTTATAGATGACTACAAATACTATGATCATTTTTATTTAAACGGACTGAACTACTATGGTCATATGCTGCATCGACCTGCTCGCTGGTCCCATGTTGGGGCAACATGTAGTATTTCATGGTGGTCACCCATCCAACTACTAAGCAACGTTGCCTGATACTTGAATTGCGTTATCAGATACCAACACAGCTGTAGACTGTGGATTACAACAACGGATATTTTGATTACAACAAAGAATATTTTGATTACAACAAAGGTATTTTGATTTAGCTGAAGAATATTGATCACAATAATGAATCTAAAAAGAATATTTCATCAATATTTTAACAGTAGCAATTTGGGAAGAATCAAAAATAAAGCTTGTTAAGTTCTCTGTATGTTCATTTTCTCGATACTATATAGTTTTAGCTTATTGGTGGTGTGTATAATTTCAAGATAAATGTTGGGGTTTGGAACCTCGTGTTAGTTAATGAAACAACTATTTTATAAAAACTATAAATTCCTCATTATTAATTTAGGCTTTAGATGGGGTTAATAAGTAATATATGTTCTGTTATTATGAAAATAACGCGCGTTTCGCGCGCACCAGATAGTGCAAAACGCGTCTATGGTTACTTGTTGCGCTGGTCGACTTCTGACGATGGTTTCATGGCAGTTAACTCAGTAGTTGTAAACCGGTGAAATTAGACGTAACTTTGTAATTCTTATTATATTAGAAAATGACATATATTTAAACATCTGTCATTTCTACGTCAAAATCAACGTACAGTAAAATTTTTGAAAGATGTCCGATCAAGGGCACCTGTATCACAAACGAATTAACAAATAGGCATACATTTATCTCTTTCTTTTGCAAAGGCTGTAAGAGTGTGTGATAAGGATGTATATAACACGCTTGTCTTTAAAAAAATCATATTTTTTCGACTAAGTTAGGACATTCCATTTATAAACGATGCTCGTTGTTGATAATACTTTCGCTGTAACGTAAGTTTATTTATTAATTCAGATACATTACCTGGATTCATAGCCGTACGTATAACGTTATATTCTGTCAGAGTCACTGACACTGACAATGTGTCAGTATCTTATTTTTAACATATTTGGTTTTACATTTGCTTATAAACTTACTAGTTGACTTATTTTTGAATTTTGAATGCTTTTCCTGTAATATATATTTTTATAATAATAAAATAACAGTAGTATCTTACGTACCCTCATAAAAACTAAGCAAACGACACTACTGAATTTGTCATGATGGGCGGAGCAAAAATCTGAATTCATACAATTCGTAGACAACCTTGATCGGACATCTTTCAAAAATTTTACTGTACATGTAATTAAAACGTAATACAAAATCTAAACTTTTGAAAACCCGTTATTTTTTACGTTTGTTGCTTAGTACACTTGGTAAATTAAGAACGGTACGTTAACGTTGACGGATACGCTATGCAAAAACTCCATATTAATTTTAACGAATCCGTTGAAATGTCATATTGTGAACAGAATTTTTAGCGGAATCTGTTAATAAAGAAATATTTTAACGAATGTGTGTAGAATATACCCCATTGATCAGTTATTCATACTACCAACCACTGTTTTTACAAAATAGTACAAACTTAGTAAAAGTATCAGCCGGAAAGCATTCTCTTCAAATCTGATGCACCTACAAGTCTGTGTAGAATCCCCGATGATATACGTACATTTTATTTATTTATACGTTTTTATTTGTTGCGAGTTTTGTTTTGCTGCCTGCACCATTTCCATTTTTAATGGAAGAATATGTTCAATACTTTGTTGTGTAGATCGGAGCATCTAGAGATTTATATCTGGCGTTATTTATCCCCACATTACACGAGCAGGCGGCCAGCCGGCCGTATTTCGTTTCACGTTGTTTTGAGCGCAGCACTACCAGCATCAACAAACCGAAAGCGAGTATCGCCTCTCGGGCGCTCCGCAGCCGCGGCTACGAGGCGTTTATTTCTGTTTGTTGTTTGAATGATATCCATCCGCACGTCTGCAGGCACCAGCTTCATTAAAATACCGCAAAATAAACAACACGACCAGCTACAGAGCTAACAGCAAAGAAATCGTGAAGCAACAACTGTTATAACAGTGAGAAACACTTTACAGTTTTACACCCAAAATGGGAAAGTATAACTGAATAGTATATTTTATAACACGTGATGAATGAAGCTTGTTTTGTACAAGTGTAGCTGTTAGGGGAGAGTGGGGCAAAATAAAGAACGGGGCAAGACAACGAATTTAATTATTTTTTTGACAACAAAAAGTGGTTGAGTGAGGATAATCTACTAAGAAAGTAATTGTACCATGCGTAAAATGGTGGTACTGGTTCAGCGCCGTGTGGTGATATTTTGGCGCCTGAAGCACATAATATTCAATTTGGTGCCTGGACCACATAATATTCAATTTGGCGTCCTAAGCAGGGCTGCAATAGGGTACCTATATACTCAGGGTATGTCCATGACGTTGCTCGCGCTTTATCCGCCATTTACGGGCCACTGTCATATTCGTTGTTGTTGCGCAAATTATGTATTTCCGTGGCTATTTGTTTTATTTTAATGCAACACATTTAAATATACTTCTAATATTTATTTAAAGTGTAAGTAATACTTTTATTTTATTTATTTGTGTATTTTCTTGAGATACTGACTACGATGACTGGCAATATTGGAAACCAATAAAAATTACTAATATTAAGCTCAAAAGAGGTAAGTTTAGAATATATACTTATGTACATAATAACTACAGTTATTAAATAACATGTGATAATAACAACCTATATCCTATGCTCTACATAACCTCTAAATCTATGTCATAATAATAATTGTGTATCTCTTAAATAAATGAATTTTTATTACTTTTATAGATTCATAGTGTGATTATTTAATATTCTTTTATAATATAATATCACATTACTACTACTACAAATAAATAAGATAATGAATACTCATTGGCCCCCAAATGGCGGCGATCTTGGCCCATGACCATACCATGTATATAGAGGTACCCTAGGCCGCACTGTGCGGGTGGGCAGGTTGTGCCCCGCACAAAGGGGCCTAACCATGAGGGGCGTCATTTCATGACATCATGACAGTAAATAATAGAATTTTTTTTTTGCAAACTACTCGTATTCATAAAGTACAAATTACCTATATCTATACAACTTGCATAGTAAGGTGATAGAAGTGAACAATATTTTTTATTAATTTGCAATAGAGCTCTAATTAAGTTGAGGTAAAATAATTATCCTACCAAACGGATATTTTTCTAGCATTGTTATATTCAAATAATAATTGTGAAGCTGCTGATTACAACAATGCATATTTTGGTTAAAGCTCATTAATATTGATTACAAGAATGAATCTAACAATAAATTTAGTAGCAATAAAAAAATGAATATCCTGCTAAACGGATAATTTTTTGATATTGTTATAACTGTAAAATTGTTGATTACAACAAACAATTTTGATTACAAGAATGAATCTAACAAAGGATATTTCATCAATATTTTAAATACAGTTAATTTAAATTAAATAAAGGCTGCTATTTTGGACAAAACAGTAAGATAAGTTTTGCATCAAGCTGTATATATTATCCATTGTACAAATTAGTAAAATATATATTGCAGTAATTAAATACAGCTATTAAATGGTAAGATATCTTACTTAGTTTGCAAAATAATGCAAATATAAGCTATAATATGTATAGCAGCATAAAACGCGAACAGTTTTTTGCTTCTACGCTAACCATACGTACTAATTTACATTAACTATAATCAGTTCCACTATTATTGAAATACGACCCTCGTAAACTCATTTTACAATGGGCAGTAAACATCAACAAAAACCTGAGTTAGGTAAACTGATCTGACCTGAATTATTCCCGCGAATAAAACAATATAAGACCTTGTAAAACAATTACAGCGCTACCATAAGAACGGCCGATGTTCTCCTGTCTAAAAACCGCGGCAACTTCGTAATTTAACACAGAGATAATCTAACGCATAAATTACATTCGTAAAGGAATCGTTGCAGTAAAGGATAGAAAGATAAAAACAAAGAAGAGTTTATCTAGAATAGAAATATTTTTGAAGCGTGAGGAATAGAAATTAACTATGATTTTTTGTCACACTGTTTCACGATACAATAATTTTAATTCATATTTATAAAAGATATAGTTTTAATTTCTGCAATTAATATTTAACGTGAATATTCACACACCGGCAAAATAAGGAGTACCCAAAAATCTACAACAAATAACAAATGATTAATTATCACTTATCGAGGTGTTAAATATTATTCGGTTTTCAGTTTTATTAAATATGTGTGTTTATGTTTAATTCCTGTTCACTATAGATAAGGGTTAACAATCATTTCTGTTTTTGTAGTCGTATATAATGTGTAAAATGACTCGAGATAATAAGTAAATATATCTCTCTGATTAAGAAGACGACTAATCATACAAAAAAAATCTGATGTGGCCAGCACAAAACCTTCCGTTAATTCCATCCATTAATTTTCTTGTAAAAGATATCCTATATTTCCAGTAAAATTATTTCATAAACAAACTATGCAAATTGTACTTGACACTAACATCTTCTTCTTTAACTTTTCTCATTCGTTAGGGGTCGCTGCTTTTTATTTTCTTCTTCCACTCATTTCTGTTTTGCGTGTCGTCCTCATGCAGTTCCTTTTCTCTCAAGTATTCCGCAATACAGTCCATCTTTGATCTTCCACAGTATATTCAACATATTCAAACCAATGTAATCGTCTCTCTTATATCTTTATAGAAACGTCTTACACTAAAGTTATTTCCCTTATTATTTCACTCCTTACCGTATCTTTCCGTCTTCTCGAACATCTATCTCAACGTCCTCATCTCTGCCAAATTCATTCACTTTTCGTTGATACTGACATCTGTCAATTGGATTATCTGAATATATTAGCAGTTTCCATGGTTAGCATAGCTGGCTGAATTTAATATCTTTATAATTCTTTAACTCTATATCTATTGAATATAAAGTATAAAATGCAATCAAATCGTATAGAGAATAATATATTCTTTATATTATAATAAATTTAAAATCTTCAAATGAGGGTACTACTGGTTGAGCAATTATAACCAAAATCTCATCATCTCTTCTTCTGGATGTAAACTTGAGGAATACGAAAAATTTATAATTTTTGGAATCATGGTAATTGAAGTTATGCGATCCGAAACTTTCGTCACACACACACACACACACACACACACACACACACACACACACTCACGCGCGCACACATATACAGACATCATCGGAAAAACAGTAAAATTATATTATAGGAATCCTAAAACGTGCTTATTCATAGAAGTAAGTGTGTCTTTTCATAACAAAACACGCGTTTGAGGTATAGATGGCAGTATCAACTTTAACTCTATTTGATAATTTTGTGGACTAGTTCTCTTTTAATAATAATCAATTCAATTATTAATCAGTGTATAAAGTGTTGTTGCTGTCGCATAACTATCATTGATTTGGAATAATGAATCATTTAATTTACTTAATAATATCCTTTAAGAGTATTGGTTAGTCATTTTCATTATTGTAATCAAGCATTGTTATTGTTGTAAACAAAAGTAATTTTTGACAAATGAAAATGTTTTGACTACCGAAAATATTTTAATTAAAAATTATTGCTTGTATCCCCTACAACGCATCTTCTACTTATCCCCGTTATCCAGAACTCTGGAACGAATTCCGGTAAGATTGCCCCGGCGTCCTGGAGACATATCCTTCCCGTTATCCTTGCTCGTCCCGTCCCCAGTCCTTGCTTGTAAATATAGATCCAGTCAGCGTAAACAAACACAACATAACTGATTTGGTCTCTTCTTTCATTCATTATATTCATCAGCCATGTTTGTGATATGTCGACGGGGAATAAAATAACAGCACTGTATGAATTGCAATGAGATAAGAACCATGTTTTTGAATATGATTTTTCTTTTCTTTTTATTATTTTCCAACGAGATATCAGGTTTTTGCCGCGGGGTTTCTAAGGAGAATGTTTCAGAAATTCGTATCGAAGAAGAATGACAAATAGGGGCTTTATGTTTGTAAGATGATTGCCAATGTTAACATTGTTTTTTATAAACACATGTATGTATATTGAAATGTAATCGTGGAAAAACATTTTTATGGCAACAATTTTAATTAGATTAATAAAAAATTACACAGTACGTCTAGTTTCAGTAGGATACAAATTCTGAGTCAGCTTCATTTGAAGCCATCGTCAGAAGTCGGCCAGAACAACAAGTAACCATAGACGCGTTTCGCACTTATTGGTGCTCTTCAGTATGGTGTAACCTGTGTTCTCTGCTCGATCCTTCACAGTGAGTGGACTCCTGTAGCAGAGACAATGACTCGCAATGAGTGCTCGTGAGTTGATGCCTGGTAAACGCCCGCACGGTACAAATATATCATCACCATTACCGAAATCTGAATACAAAGCAGATTGGCACACCCAGCAATGGGTAATATGCCGTGATAATATATTTATTTATTATTATATTCTTTCTTGACTTTAGTGCAGACATTAAAAGTAAAACCTATCAGTCCAAATATGAGCATAAACTGAAAAAGGTGCTTACCAATGTAAGATGATAATAAAAAGAGTGCTTTGTGCTTCTTATTTAAACGTAAATACAAATTTCCAATTTTGCGAATAGGTACACTATTAGTCACGGGGGTGACCAGTGTCAACCATTTACTTTTTATTGGACTACTATCAGCTACAGCCTCACTTTAATCAACGGCGTTGTGTTAGAAATATATAGCTACTATTATTCCTAAAAAGTACTTAGACTTACGTATTTACACAATTTCAGAAATAAGCTCTACCCTTTCTTAAAGTACCCGCGCGACTAATGTACGGTGTAGGCTGAACCCCCGTTGCCTCCTTAAAAAGGTCTATTAGTTCTACATTCTCTCGTTTCATCGAATAAACTATATCCGGATTTTACAATCTGAGTAATGGATGAGTTGAAAAAACTATACTTCATTTGAGAACCAAACCCAGAATTCTTGAATCGCGAGTTTCTCTACCAACCACATTTCCTTGCTTAATTTTTAAATTTACAAATTATAGTAATTACATTTAGGTATTAGGTTTCACGAAATTGAAACGCATTCACAAATATTCCTTCCTTCTTTTTTCTCATTTAGTAGTAGTGTGTTTGTATCTGGTAAAGTAATCCCTCGTAGGAAAAATAAAATCCCTAGTCTACTTGCATTAATTGAATCCAGGGCTGGCCGGGAACGGGAACGTAGAGTAGTGTACTGTACATCTCCTGTGCCGTATCTCTCTTCGTGTGTATCCCTTGGGCTCGTAGCAAGCCGGGTTAATCATTGTTTATCTGCCGTGTTTATGTCGCGGTTAAAGAGATGGATATTTGCTTACGAATCGCCCGAATTAGGATGTAAGCTGCTGGGAGACTTTCAAATGAACCCGAGGATCCCGTTGTTTTCCTCAAGGTTCCACTAATGAGGACCTATTGTGCCAGCGTTTTAAACCAATGCCCTAAATTAAATTCGCACACCAACGCAAACCACGCGCACACACAATTTAAAAAAAAACATAATAAATATATAAGTGAACTAACATGTATCAAGTAAGCTTTCGGAAAAAAATTAATGGACGATACGGATATTTTTCTAGCATTGTTATATTGAAATAATAACTGGGAAGATATTGATTACAACAATACAACAAAGAATATTTTGATTATACTGAAGAATATAGATAATCCAATAATTAAATTCTAGTAAAATTAATTTTATTTTTCCTTATTGCCGATATTGAATTTAGAAAAAAAAGGTAAAAAAATATCCTGGCAAACGGATAATTTTCTGGCATTGTTATGATGACGAGTATAACCGTAAAATTGTTGATTACAACAAACGATTTTGACAATAAAATTGATTACAACAATGAATGAAATATAAATTTGCACAATGGCGCCTTTCACTCACGGAGCACACTGAAAATGAGTGTTTGTTTTTCGAGTCAAGTAAATTTTCATATATTCCGGTACTAAGTAGTTTTAAATCTTATTTCCACCTCAGTCACAACTTTTAGTGTTTATGTTAGAATATCGTTACTATTTGTAAGAAAAAACCACATTTCGAAATGTTCTACCCTAAACTGATTTTAACAGTTCGAATTGATGTTCCTCTGTGGCATCTCATTTCTATAATTGTTATGAAAACTAATTATCCCCAAAGTTCATCAACATCCACGCGAGTTAACGTCAATAGGATCGCGGTCAACAGCAAAGCAAGTGTTGTTTGCTCATGCACCCTCGCTTGGCATTACTCATACATTGCCGCTGGAGTTGGAGCCATCCCGTCGCGCAAGACACATAGGCCTTGTTTTGATTTCACATCAAAAGCTCGTGCCCAACAACCGCAAACATTATAATTTAACGCAGGGAGATACGAATGGAGTACAGATGGAGATGAACACGATGAGGATTGGTATGAAAACATCAAGGGATGAGCCAATGATGACAATCACGATATGGTTTGTTTGAATGGAGAATGTTTTTATAATGAATCTGTCTGATGTGTTTTTATTTTTTTTATTTAGAGAGTAGTATTGCAGTGACATTAGTAATAGTAAAGTTTGTGAATATAATACAACTGTGTCAACAATTTAAAAAAATCTGATGTGGCCAACACATTACCTTCCGTCAATCCTGTGTATTATGTACAAATTCCATAGGGCGCGAGCAGTCACGTGACTTTGCTGACCTTGGCAATCAGATATGGAGGCCCGTATCAGACTGACAGCTATTAATTATGTCCCTAACTGACAAATGTCCTGATTCCTTTTCTCGGCAATTTAATTCCGCACTCCTGATAACAAATAAACCACATGAAATAAGAAAATTATTAAATTTTGAATGAAAAATTATAACATTTGTCAGTTAGGGACATAATTAATAGCTTTCATTTTGACAAGGGCCCCCATATCTGTTTGCCAAGGACAGCAAAATCACGTGACTGCTCGCGCTTTATACATAAATTTTCTTGCAAAAGATCCTATATTTCCAGTAAAATTATTTCATAAACAAACTATGCAAATTACACTTAACATTGACATACTCTTTTTCTTTAGCTTTTCCTTTTCGTTAGGGGTGTCATTCAGTTCCTTTTCTCCTACATCTATCTCAACATCCTCATCTCTGCCACATTGATACTGATATCTGTCAGTATGAATTATTTAAATATATTAGCAGTTTCCATGGTTAGCATAGCTGGCTGATTTATGAAATATAATATCTTTATAATTCTTTAACTCCATATCTATTGAATATGAAGTATAAAATACAATCAAATCGTATAGAGAATAACATACTCTTTAAAATATAATAACATTAAATGTCAATAAATGATATTTAACTGCTTATCAAGAAAACTGTTAAAATCTTCAAATTAGGATACTACCGGTTAACTAATTGTATCCAAAATCCAATCAATTCTTCATATGGACGTACGAAAGAGGAATAAGGAAGAATTATAATTTTTGGAATTGTAGTATTGGAGTTATACGATCCGGAACGAACGTCACATACATACACACTCACACATATAGACATCATCGTAAAAGTAGTAAATTCATATTTTAGGGACTCTAAAACGTTCTTATTCATTAAAATTGACCAAAAACAATACGGAAAGTAAAAAAATAAATAACTTGTTTGTTCATCATTTCCATAATAAAGACGATTTTACATGGGGGATGTTTGATATATTCTATACTTTCATTGAGACCATATAGAATGATAACACTTTTGTTATTTCCAATAAGTTGTTTAATAATTTGAAGCCGTGTCATTGTGTTTGTGTTTTGTTACATTTTCAATTTAAATTCCTGTAACTTCCGCATGTTAATTGTAACCTTACACCAAAATCATCTCCGATCTCGTTGCTCTAGAAAGAACATTTTACATTTAACAATTTGACGTTTCTCCGTTGCACCTCTGCCTCTACCTCTCTAATTTCTTCTGTTTCTGTTTGTACTTGACATTTGAACGGTTCTTCAATCTCTCGCCGTGATTGGCTCTTCATTATGAAACGATGGGTGCGGTGGTCTGTAATAATGAAATAATTAGAAAGGTGTGCTATGGAAATGAACAATTTGGAAGCGATGGAACGGGAGAATGTTCGATGGGATCGTTAGTAACTCTTGCTTAATTAACATGGGCAGATGAAGGTGTAGGTGTTCGAAGTTCATGTTGTGATTTACAGATTGAATCGATAATGATATAACATTGTAAGACGACGATAAATGATAAGTAATAAAATAAATATATGTTCACGGCTTATTTTATTACTTTAACCTAATATGACCAGCTACCCAATTCCGCTAGAAAAGTTCTTACAAACGCTTATACGGTCAAAATAAATACATATTTTCAGATATCCTGTGTGTAGGGTACACATGTGCAATAGTATATTATGTTATTATAAGTAGAAAGCGGTCTTTTTGTGTTGAACCCAGCTATTTCGGCCGAGGCGTTACTATTTTTACCTCCCGCTAAGAGAGGTATTGGATTCACGCTAAAAATCGCATATCCAGATTTTAATGAGTAAAAACGTTTTAAGGTCCCTACAATCCGATTTTAATATTTTTTACGATGATGTCTGTGTGTGTGTGTGCGTGTGTGTGTGTGTGTATGTGTGTGTGTGTGTGTGTGAGTCGGTTGGAAGGACGATTTCTCAAAAACTATAATATGTACTTAATTTTGTAATAATTGAACAACCGGAAGTAGCAGGTTTTTAAAAAAAATCTTCTAAATATTATTTTATGAAAATTTTTGTTCTTGCTTATTAAAGAAGAGTAAATTCTCCATCTGATACAAAAAAAAATATTATATCTTTTATAGATTTAGATATAAAGAAATATAAATTTACAAATATTAAGAAACAAAATTCTCTATCCGACACATTTAAAAAAATTATTATACCTTCTATATATTTAAAGATATAGATATATACATACGTAATATAATAAGTGATATGATTATCATCGATGATATTCTCGAGTGAAACCGAGCTGCAGATTTCACGAGTCCGAAGGACGAGTTGAAATGTGCTGTTTCGGTTTCACGAGCAATATCTTCGATTATTAATCATATCACGAGCTTATATTTAATGAGAGAATATAATGAATTTTTGCACTCTAACCTAACCTAACTTTTGATATACATATTCATATTGTATTAAAACATGGTACTTACGAGTTTTATTTAATATTTCGGAGTTTGAATTATTGTTATTATTTATTTTTATACTGAAAATGAACTGTCAATGTCATAAATAAAGAAAACAAATCCCTTAGTAACGACTATAAATACGGTGATAATTTCCTTGTTTTTTATCATCGCTGTGATAAACGCGTAGCTAGGGAGATTCTGAATGTTGATTGGCGGAAAACATGTCACGTGACTAAGGAATTATATTCTCTATATAATAATTTGTTGTAAATCTCGCAGCCTGCTTACAGCCCAAACATCTGCATGGTAACTATTTGAGAAATTAAAATGTCTGTATTTGACAGATAAATGTCACTAATGTCTGTCAAAAATTCAGAGATAGTGCTGAAGGCATTTTCTGGGAACGATATTTATTATTTCTTATTGCATTATTAATTACATATTTAAAATTATAGGTATATAACATGAACCCTACAGAAATACCGCCAATTTTTTTCATTTTTCAATTTTTTATGTTCCATGGTTAACGAAATTAATTCTCGTAATATTTGTGTGATTATATTGAATACCCTTACTATGAACACGGTATATTTTAAACAAAAGTAATTTAAGTCAAATTCAATTACTGGTATAATGAGGAAAAATAATTTGTAAGACAATTTCTAGTTGCGACCTATTGCTCTAGGTTAAAGATCACTATACAGTTATAATGTACAAGAAAATTAAATATTAATATTCATTTATGAGTTTGAATTTGTTAATTAGGATCATTACTAGCAGTAGTTTATTTTTTCTAGGCTAGAAATGTGTTATTATGTTTTTACAGTATCGTTATTAACATTTAAATTCAATAACAATGAATTCAATTTATATTATTAAGTTCATTAATACATTTGCATATATCATAGATGCTAATTATTATAAAGTGCAACAAATGTTGTTACTTATTACAATGATACCATACAGATAGTTTTTTATTGCATAATTATGTAGACAACTTAAATGATTTACTAGGAATTGCATCAGGAAATGTTTATGTAGATATTTATCTTTAACATTGAATTAAGATCATCATATTATGGCTTTTAATTTGATGCAATATTTTATCTTTATTTAAATAAAAAATTAAAGTGTCATATGGTCTTGTGAATTTGATTACAACAATGAAATTTGTCAATCTATGGGCAAAATAGTTGTGTTATTAGGAGAAAGAGTGCTCGCCACACAAAGACACTTTTACTCCGAATGACACATAACATTTTTTCTTCAGACGTAGATATTTAAAGAAAAATTTCTACTACTGACATTACATTTTACGTAAATTATGTTTGCGATTTCAATTGCCCTGTAGCTATGGATATCCTCCTTGAGTGCAATTATGTCGTAATTTAAAGTATTATAATGCACGCCCCCTGAAGTTTTTCAATTGGATTACATAGAATAGTGTGGCTGAAAGATTATGTCCAGGAATCACTGCAAAACAATATAAACTTTTCTTGTCAATTTAATTCTAAGTATTCTTATGTTCATTACCCTCCCTGTAATTGTAATCTGTAAGTCTGCTATTCTTTAATAAGTTATTTCCTCAAAAGTAAACTCTGTTTATATTTCAATTCATAGGTTATTTATTTAAATTTGACAATTTGTATAGTTTCTATGGATATTTATTTTATTTCTACTCCGCCGGCGTAGAAATAAAATTTCTAGTTCAATCTCTGGTTACTTATTCTCACTGCTGGCGTAGTTAATATTGTTGTAATCAAATTTTATCATTGTTGTCATCAAGTTTAATCTTAAATTAAGTTTCTTAAAAACCCCCAAGAGGAGGGAAGGGGAAAATTTAGTAACTTAAAAAACAGTGAAAATTGTCTATATTAAAATAATGTAAAAGTTACAATTCTAAATGGGAATAAATATAAAAGAAAATATGACGAGAATAGAACAATAAAACAGTAAGAAATTTTCTTTTTTTCAATTCAATTATTGCATGACGTTTCCAAATATGACATGGACAGGTAGGCATTCAAGTTCAAAGCGAAAAGATATGCAAAATTTTGACAACACTGTCACAGATGGCTGTAAAAGACATGCAATGAATACAATGCTGATAAAATGTTAAATATTTTTGACGTTTTATCGAATGACCGAATTGAAATCCTAAATTTACAGTGGTAAATGGTGATGCAATATATTTTTCAAATATCGAATTATTTTCCTTATAATGTGCATACACTTTCTTAGTTTTTATTATTTCTGCAATTTGAAAAACTTTTTAATAATTTATAATAATTATGCAAGTTAAGTAAAATATATAGTTTTCGCGTCAATATAATTCCTATTATTAGTGCCAATAAAGAAAAGAGCCTCATTTTGAGAGATTTTAACTACCGTAAATTCATAAAGTATAATTTAAAACGTGTTTCATGCATGCACGACTAATAAATTATGGATTGACAGTAGGTTAAATGATTGAAGAGTTTTTTATTGATCAATGTATTATACTTTGTTTTTTTATAATCTCGCGAGAAAGGTGCACTTATACTTTTAATAACAAAAATCGTTGTTAATAGATTTGAAACTATTTTCTGATTTGTATTTTCTCAATGTCCATATATTACCTTAAATACTCTATAAGAATGTTAATAGACCTAGTCATCTTTGTAGTAATTAAAATCGTTGATTACAATAATGACATTTATCCTGAACCTTGATTACAATAATGAAGATTAATTACAACAATAAAATTACAAATATGCAATGAATATCATTATGGATTTTACACATATTTTTAATAAGGCACTTTGTTTATACTTTTAAAATGGTTTCCGTTACAATAAAAATGTACGTGATGTTGAAAATACAGAGATGAAAGTTTTTAAAACATTCTAAATATTTTCCTATAGAATATACCTATCAGGAAAAATTTAATTCTACGAACCACGAATTTTTATTCATCTCGTTTATTTTTTATAAATTAAATATTTCTATATGAATATTTCAACTTTCAACACAATATTAAAGCAACGTTTTTATCATGAATATTCGTGGTATTTTTTGGGAAATATTTCATATACATACGCATACGAAAATCAGTACAATATTAATTGGCTACTGTAAATAATAAACTATTATTGTGGCGTCCACTTTTTCATAGAGCTGACAACGTAAAATAAAACAAAAAATTATTCATACAACGTTAACAATAAACTGACATAAATACAGTATCAATTTTGCAGAGTTTGAAAAATCATCGTACTATTTCGCTTGTGTAAATAATATAAAATTTTAAGTGATGGTTTAGTTATATCGAAAAAGAGACAAACTACTAATATAAAAATCGAGCAGGTTTAAAATCGAAGGTCTGAGTATTTACTTATTTAATAATCTTGCATTTTTAAAATATTACAATTTGTATTAAGAATTGAGTACAATAAAACAACGAATTATTCCAAACTCTTTCTGTTAACTGTACGGAGCATTATTAGTAAACATCTGAATATGAATAATAAACAAATGAAAGTAAAGCAAAACATTCTACACTCGCATGTGGTTCCATTTTGATTATGATTAAATATGAATCAAAAGACTCCCGCAAAATTCAGCATAACGTCTACCCCAAGTAAATTTGTATAAGACAATATATCACCGTTAATTAAATTTTTGTTGTCCTTATGAAAACAAATAAACATCAGCAGGAGAAACAGATAAGCAGAGAACAAACACACACCGCCCAGGTTTCATTTATTATCCAGGAAGCCATGACACATACACGCGCACACATGCACCTAGTGCAGCCTTTGATGTCGCCGTACGTTCGACAATTATGGAGCAAAACGTTAGAGCGGGATGGAGAATCGTTCTCCGTGTTTGAGGAAAAGAGATGGGGATAAAAAACGACGCCATTACAAACCGATCTGTAATTGGATGACTAATTAAGTTCTGATCGGTCAGTTGCGGTGAAAACGGCCGCCAGAGGTACACCAGACGCCAAAGCTATAGCGGGAAATTTATGTAAATATATTTGAATTGTTCAGCTTCTATTGTATTAAACTACCGGTCAAAATTATCCCACCATTTAATTTTTCGTTTATTTTACAAAGTTAGTTTATTTTCGGTATGTTTGAATATCAAAAACTATGTGAAGTTGTGATGAAATAACTCATTTTAGATTTACTTCAACGAAAGTCAAGATAAGTCAAGTTCGGACTATGAAAACGAAATTGACAGTTCTATCATTTGAAGCTAAACTTAAGAAATTTTCAAGTAGAGACTATTAATATGGCCCTTAGTCAGCAGAAAACGTTCTGACTATTTTGACTGTCAGAAACTAGTTTGTTAAAATCAGTACGTGTTGGAACAATTAAGAGGAATAAGTAAATATTGCAAATTTTGGAATTTTAGTATTGGAGATATCGCGGCTGAAATTATAATCACACACTCACACGAACACACACACACACACACACACACACACACGCGCGCATACAGTTGTCATCGTAAAAATAATAAAATCGTTTTGTAGGGACCTGAAAATGTGCTTATTCATTGAAAAGTAAGCATCGATTTTTTTGACCAAAGACAATACCTTCCTTACCTAGACGGAAGGTATAGGGTTTCACGACTGACCTGATATTCAAGGTACTTGGCTTGACTTGACATCAAGCCAAGCTCAAGTCAAGTAATAGTAGCTGAAAGTCAAGTCAAATAGTTACAATTTCAAGTACTTGAAAAATCAAGTAGTTTATTTTTCAATTACTTGAAAAAATCAAGTAGTTCTTCAAGACTAAATATCATTTACATATAGTTCCTTATGTTTATAACGATATCAATAATATACCTTGAAATATAGACTTTTATTCATAAAAATAAATCATACATTCAAATTTAAAAATTAAAAAAAGTATTAAAATTATAATATATGAATTAACATAAACTATTTAGAGTACATGTATTTCGGTTGACCTTAAAATGGAGCAAGTCGAATTTTAACCGGGTGGCCGGCTAAACTGGTTCCAAATAAATAAATAAAAATTTACTGGCAATGATTCCGCTTAATTTTAATATTTGACCGTGCCTAAATGCTCTTGATTTTTTCCATTTTGGCACATTTTGGAACTTTATTTTTCTCCGAGATATTAAGAGGTTTAAAAAAAGCAATTCATTATTGGAATATATACTAGAACCATCTACAGCTATCTTAATAATAATGATTAGGACTTCAAATTTTGTCGACATATTCTCGGGTCATTCTAGTATTGCACTATTGAGTGAATTTTTTAAACCTTTGCACAGGTACTTGCAGTAGTGAATCAGCATAGCATATAACATATGCGTTACGATTCTACTGATTCGCGCGTTTTCGTACATAATCGGTTCGTAGTTCAAGTAGCTTGAATTTGCTTGAAATTGCTTGATCAAGGCAAGTAGTAACGATAGAAAATCAAGTCAAGTAATGAATTTTGGAAAAGCTTGATTTTCTAGTCAATTAATTTACAAAAACATCAAGCTACTTGACTTGATGAAACCCTAGGAAGTTAAAAAAGTTACCAGGGAAAACTGTCCTTTCATATTAAATCTCTATTTTAAAGAGCAGTCACCTCTATTGAAGTAGTTATAAATCAATATCTCTTCCAAATATTCCCGCCAGCATTCCAGAAAAAAATTCCTACGACTATGATGTGCCATTACCGGTGAAAATAGAGTGAAAAGCTACGCTTCTGCAAACGGTAATCTATTTGCTAATTCGCCCCGTGGCGGCGATCTGTAGCGGGCCAACCGGTAACGGTAGCGCTACATAATTTCCGCCGTTCGGCTCCGTTCGCAAATATTTAATTTGTTTTTGTTGCCGCCACAATCTGTCCCTCCGGACACACTTGCAGTAGCCCGAACAGTAAACACGACCCGAGGAGAACTCGTTGCTTCCGCGGCATGGCATATGTGATTATAACTCCACGTATGAAGATGAAGATTTCCGATGTTTGTGCACGAGATGAATTGTTTGGATTGCATATAAACCCCCCAAGAGATTGAATGTTCAATAATATACATTCCATTTTCATTACAATTTATATATTCTTCTTTAATCTATAATGATTTGCAAAGCGCGCAATAATAGGTAAGTTAATTATGATGTAATGTCAAACCTGACAGTATTATAATAAATATAACCTACATTATGTCAGTTTTGTTATTTATCAAAATTCGAAAAGCAATATGCTGCAATAATTGTTGGCAATCTTAGAAGCACCGTCTTTGCAATAGCAAAATGCACAATATAATACCAAGAATTAACAAAACTACACAAGTTATAGACGCCAAAGTCATCTTTATCATAGGATTGACAGAATGAGATGAATATTAAAATAATTCAAATATTTCAAAATGACATTTGTTACCGCAATTACAATACAGTTTCTTTTTCATTTTTTTGCCGTCGGTGGGACGGAGATAACGTATACCCCTCTGAAACACCAACGATAATGAGATAGCGAATAAAAGTATCATATTGGCCATGTGTGTACGCAAAGATGTTTATAAATTCTTGCATCAGAAATTAATGGCGTGGGGTCAACTCGGATATATAGATGTATATATTTTAGTAATAGAATATCTAATTCTCTGACAACTTGATTTCTTATTTTATCTAGTCTTCTTATTTCTTTAATTCCTCTTAAATATTTCATTTACAGGACTTGTAATTTGCTCTTCATTTTTGCAATTCATCCTATATACTTTGTTTCTCTGGATATTTCTTATTATTTATAAGTCCGTTTTCAATGTATGTAATAATCTTTTGTAGCTTTAATAATTTATACAATAAAGGTGTCTATCATTGTTATTTTCACAAATATTCATCTCATTATAATGTTTTTTACAAAACACTTCGTATTTCTTTAATTAGAAAGGATATTTCGTTTTATTATTAAAGAAACTTTCGTGTACATAGAAGTAAAGATACTCGTATATTTTTCGAGTGGAGTGTAGACTGAAATTTTTGTTTCAGCAAATATTTTCTCAATAGAATACTCCCAAGTTCACAATCAAGTTCAGTGCAATAAATTTCTCACTCTTTGTTAAAGTGCAGAAAAATATTTGACTTTCCGAAGTTGTTGAGCCATCGCCTGATGAAACTGCTGTTAGTGCTTAGCTGTCCCTGTACCTCGTCGTGTTAATTCCGGGCAATGGCTGCAATGTTCTTCCGGACTGGAGTAGTCTAGCTCCGGAAGTCATAATCGTAGAGGGGAGCGGAAGTAGATGAGCAGTGGAGACACTGACACTCTGAATCACTCGCGCTTCGTCGTTCCTTGGCAACCGGCTCCCTGTTTATATTTTCAAGTTCTTTATTGCCACGAGATTTAGAGTTGGAATATTGGTGCCAATTGTTGTAATCAACAAAACTTTGGGGTAAACATTAAGAAGCATTGTTGTAATCAGTTAACTAATTGTATATTAGCTATCTCATCATTAGCGCGCGGATTTCAACCATTTTGCTTGTTGGCAGTACTGTAAGTAAAACATTTTTTTTTTCAGATCACCAAAAATGTTGATATTATATATTTATGAAGAAAGTTGACGACCGAATTTTAGTTAAATAAACCATATATTGCAGGCTGATTACAACAATGCATATTATTGATTACAACAATACATCCGCAAACTAATCTCTGTCATAATTTCTTTCGTAATAACTTCTTGGATTGCATCCCAGGTCAAGCTCCTGGTGTCGCTGACTCGCAGCACTGGGCGAACATTTCATTTCCTCTTCGAATTAAGTGGAGATCGTACGATATCAACCTGTGGCTTCCGGCCCTTCCCCCCGCGCAGTCTGATTTGTAAGCACACGGCGTACAGCGGGGTATTGATCTATTTGTGCACGCATACACGCAACAGGGTTGGACAACCCTGCAGGACCCCATTAGGGGGGATTTTAGAGGGTGCAACATTGAGGACGCAGATGCTATTGCGTAGAATTGTAGGACGTATTCCTTAAAGGGTGAAGGAAACTCATAATAAACAGCTTTAAACTAAAATACTATTGGCTCTCGTAGACTACAACTACAGGATAAAACAACTGAAACTGTTTCTAATAATTAAATTCATCTTAGCTTAGTCTTTTTCATTAGTGCAAAGTTTGTCACGGTCCAAAGCTGATGCGTCATCCTAAATTAACTAAAACGGCGTGTACCCATCTTTTCCGTATATTACATTAGCTTTTTTATTATAATTTATTTTCTTAATCAAGGTGGCTAAAGAATAATAATAATAATAATAATAATAATAATAATAATAATAATAATAATAATAATAATAATAATAATAATAATAATAATAATAATAATAATAATAATAATAATAATAATAATAATAATAATAATAATAATAATAATAATAATAATAATAATAATAAAATGTTGCGGTCAAATGTCATTAGCTGAATTGTCTAATATTTTACTGGCCTATATTGCATCTATATGGTTTCATCTGTAGTAATAGCAATATTAATATTGTTTACAATATAAATACTTTGAATAATTTAAAATTTAGTTTTACTAAATTTTAGAAACAATACTGTTTTGTAATTACTGTGATAATCTATGATATATATCGAATATGTGTGTATGTAAAAATATTATTAACATCTGTTCCGAATATTCACGACTCCGAACGAAACTAATCGAAATAAATTCATCAGCGTCTGAGCAATACGAGTATTTATAATAAATAACAATTTTTAACTCCAGACGAACACGGTAGAGACATCTGTATTAGAAATTGTCAGTTAAGTTTTGAGGCGAATCTTGCAAAAACCAGACAAAGTTTATATCTAAAAATAGATTATTGTTACCATTTCAAGTCTGAAATGTACAAAATAATGAATATATGTTTCGAATTGAATTGTTGGATTAAAAATATGAATAAATTAAGTTATAAAATATGTAATTATGTTTGTAAACATGACAGAAAATGTTAAATATGTATTTTAAACATTGTAAAATTATTTTCAATATATGTATATATATATATATATATATATATATATATATATATATATATATATATATATATATATATATATATATATATATATATATATGTCATAAGCAGAGAACTTTTGTTCAATAATGTATACGATAGTTTCTCATGTCTAGCGCATTTTGACTTCATTTTGGTTTAACTAAAAGACAAATATCAAAAAGTCAAAAACATGTCAGATGTCAATCATGTACTAGCATATATTTACTTCCTTTCCGCTGATTTTGGTATGAACATCAACGTGATGTGTACGTACTCTTCAAACGCAACCTTCCACACCCCGTTGCATGCAAATACTACGCAGTCACTATGATACAATATTTTTTCAATAGAAACTATACTGTACCGTGGTCATACCGCTAATGTAAATCAGTGAATATCAATGTGCCGTCATCGTACCGTTATCGTACTGTCATCGTACCGAAAACGTAGATGTAAATGGGTCCATTAAAATACATTGGAGCAAGAAGTACCGTACCGTCATCGTACCGTAATGGTACCGTCATTGTACTGCTAATGTAAATCAAGCCTTAAAATATATTGGAGCAAGAAGTACCGTACCGTTATCGTACCGTCATTGTGCCGTCATTGTACCACTAATGTAAATCAAGCCTAAATTTCTAAAAATTCCTAATACTGGTCTGCGCGACGCACTCACGCAAGCCTATAATTCATGTTTAGTAAGTCTATATAAAAATACACTGACCCAGTGGCTAACGCTGCATTGAAGTTGTTTTTGCCTCGAATGGTCCCACTCCCACTCCCGGTGACTATGAAAGCCGGATGATGGACGACAACGATATGTCTCTGCCGAATTGATGGGGCTTCATTACGATATTATTTCTACATGGCTGTCTGTCGTTTATATTAGAGAACTATATGCTACTAGTCAAATTTATTTTCTTTATTGATCATCATCATTCAAGAGACCCACACTGATTCCGATCGCATTAAGGTGTTATACACTACTGAAATTGATTTATTTCTACTATTGAAATAGTAATGGTTGTATTCGCACAAAAGGACATTAATGTATGAATACGATATTGGGTTTTTATGTTCAAATTATTATTATTATTATTATTATTTATTTAATTTGTATAAAAGTACAATAGAACTTATTACAAATGGGTGGCATTGCAATAGAATGATACATATAAAATTGTTTACAGTAGTGGAGTTTACGTTTACGAAACTACAAATATTTATAGATAACTATAATAGATAAGATATAATATAATAAGAGGGTATAAGCCAGAATATTATATAATATACTTAAATACCCTATTCATTTAACCCTAAATTGAAAATTTTATTTATAGTTACAAATACAAGGAAAAGTTACGCTGTCAACGCAAGAATAAATTAATCTTACAAGCGTTAGGAATGACTATAATTAAGGATAAGTATACAAAAAAATAAATAAAAAAAAAATCAAGATAATATATTATATATCCATAATGAAATTATTGTTTAAAAATATGCTAATAGAAATAGTGCTAAATACAAATAGTATAACTGGTATTAAGATTTGTTTAATTATTTAGTTGGAGTTTCATATTTTATTCATTTAGCATGAAACTTCTAATTTTAAGAGACTGAATAGTATAGTAAAAAATTTTGTTTATTGAGTCAGTGCTTAAGTTCTTGAACAAGCTTTCGTAATTTGTTTCGGTGAAAACTTTGCCGTATAACAATGGCTGTAGATACTCTTTTCTAAAGTGCTTATATATTGGACAGATAAAATAAAAATGAAATAAGTTTTCTTGTTTATTCGTGTTACAAATAGAACAAATATCGGATGCATTAAGAGAATACTTGATGCGATTGTAGTAGAAAGTGATGAACTGATTACCAGAAAGCCTTATTTGAGAGATAATTCGCGATTTTGCTAGAGCAGTTCCCGAAAGATATATTTCAACAGAGTAGGAATCTTTTAGTAGCTTATAATGGCTACTGAAGGAAGAAATTGAAATTCTTTCCATGTCTTTATTCCGAAGAAGTAATTCGTAGTTATCAGTAATTAATTTAATATTGTTTTTGGTAAACATTTGGGACTCCCAGATATCCTCAAATCCCGCTTCCATCACCAGCTCTTTCACTTGAGTTACCCAGTTGAATTCTTTTTTATTGTTTTCAGAGTTGTCCAGATTAATAAGGCGGTTTAATAAAAGTTTAGGTACTCTATCATCCTCCATCAGGAAGAGTTTGTTTAACCAACTCAGGGCTCTTTTTAGTATATTTACTTGAATATGGTCTGCACCCGTTTCAGCTCGCAACATGTAACCAGGTGTGTTTCGTGCACACTGTAAAATTTGTTTAATGAATTTAGTTTGAATTTGTTCCGTTTCTTTTAGGTATCGAAGCGCCCAGATCTCTGAGCCGTACAGACCGGTCGCTACGATGATTGAGTCGTATAACTTTTGTTTTTCTGGCCAACAGTTTGATTTTCCTTTACTTAGAAGCGTATTTACTTTAGTTATGGCAATATTAGCTTTCGATTTTGCTTTATTAAGTGCTTGAACAAATTTACCGGAGCTAGAAAAATTTATTCCTAAATATGTGTAGTTATTAACTACTTCAATTATATCTTCCTTATATTTAAAACTAGTATTGATGGAGCTTTTGCGCCCTTTATGGAATTTGAGTATTTTAGTTTTATTGGTATTTAAGTATAATTTGAAAGTGTCACAATACTTTTCAAGGATTCTAAGTTTGAACTGGGTATCTTTAAATGAGTAGCAAAGTAATACCAAATCGTCGGCATAGGCTAAGGTTAATAAATCGTTTTGACCATCTATGTTTAAACCGCGTGCACCTTGAGATTTAAAGAAGTTATCAATATCGTTAATGAATAACGCAAAGAGTGCAGGGCTTAAAACCTCCCCCTGTAAGACCCCCTCTGAGAGTTTTATGTAGTTTGAGGTCGTATTGGCATTCTTAACACAAATTTTTGCTTCGGAATAAAGGTTTTGAATTAATCTAATGAATTTGGTGCTAATACCATTTTCGTATAGCTTAGCCCATAGTATATTATGTTGCAGCGAATCAAATGCTCGTTTGAAGTCAATAAAGATGGCATAAACAGAATTACGTTGTAATCTTAATTGGAGATGTATTATGCATGTTAAAGAAAATATGTTGTCGATACAACTTCTGTTCTTACGAAAACCACATTGAAATTCATTTAAGATGTTATTATTTTCCAGCCAATTAATTAGTCGACAATTTAGAATAGTAGTGAAGATTTTTGTTATAGAATTAACTAGAGCAATCGGTCTGTAATTTTGCGGGTTATTAACATCACCTTTTTTATGAACCATAAAAAGGTGAATATTACCCCACTCAGTGGGAATACTTTCAGTAGATAGTATTTTGTTGAAAAAATCTTGAAGATAGTGAAGCCAATTCGAAGGTAAATTTTTATAAAAATCTATGTTGATACTATCACTGCCGGCCGCTTTACCGGATTTTAAATTACTGATACTTTGTAAAGCTTCATCCAGAGTTATGTTTACGTCCAAAACGGGATGCAGGCAGTCATGAAAGTTAGAGTTGCATGGGGAGGGGGGGTTAATTTGAGGATTTGAATTTAGAAAAAAGTTTTCCCACTCTTGCAATGTTATATTGTTTGTGATATGGTTTTTTGATTTGAGACTATTTATTATATTCCAAAACTGAATGTTGTTTTTTATATTGCTAAGCAAATCAGTGACATGCTTGTCAAATTCTAACTTTTTTAGTTTAACAGTTTTTAAATAATGGTTTTTACTTTGTATATATAGAGTCCTACTTTCGTTGCTATTATTTTTTCTAAGTTTATTCAAGTTTTTTTTCGCCATACGCCTGAGCTTCAAACATTCGGAGTCGAACCATGGTTTTTGTTTAGGTTTTTGGACGTTTATACTTGAAGGGTTAAATGATTTACACATTGAAGAATCGTAAGCAGCTGTTTTGATAGCATGAATTATATTTTGATTTTGCAGATTGACGTCATTGCTATTTATGTAAATTGAGTTAGAATTAATTAAAGAGCAAGTATAATTATTTATGGTAAATTGTGAAAAATTAAATTTAGTGACATTATTAGATTTTATTGGATGTGGAGTTAGCGGTTTAATTAGAATATTTCCATGAAAGTTCAATGATACATAACATACACTATGGCCGGAGGATGATAGAGTTGGGTTAGTATTGAATTTATCTATTGTTTCTATGAGGTTTAGGTTACCCCAAGCTAAATCAATTGTGCTAGAGCCGTGATGGTTAATGAAAGTGCTCATACCTGGGTAGTCACCGGCTGTACGTCCGTTCAATACAAACAGACCGAGGGCTTCCATTTTGTCAACTAATAAAGATCCTCTTTTATTAATTTGCAAGTTTGAAGAGATTCTCGATTTGAAGATATTGAGATTAGTAAATATATCAGATTCCATTTGGTTTAAGTTGCCTATTTTTGCATTGTAATCACCAAGCAGTAAGATATTATGTTCGTGATAATAGTTCATCACCTCCTCCACCATCTCAAAAAGTACCTGTAAGCAGTAAAAATCATTAAGAGAGGGACTGAGATATATTGTTCCAATAATATAAACATTTCCTTTTATGGTTAACTCAAGGAATGTGTAAAATTGGGATTGAGATATTAGTTTAATGGTGTCAAAAATTTTATCTTTAATAAGAATCAAAAAGCCACTGCTCGCTCTGCCTTTTTGCTTGTCTTTGACTGCAGGATTTATATAAATATTTTTACTAAAAGGTTGAAAGGACTTAGGTAGGTTTATATTTTCGTTATGGTACCACGTCTCACATAAACAAATTACTTCACATGACAATAAGTTGTTATTAAGACAAATATCCGGATTGAACAGATTGGATACTCCGCCTATGTTCCAAAATGCTATATTTAACAGGTTTGTAGAATAATCAGTTATACTAGATGTACTTAGCTGATTTGGTTGTGGTTGTTGCTCCTGGTTTGACGGCTGCGGCATGGGAAACACCAACTGACTGGAAATATGTTTATCTGGGACGAAAAAAGGTGTTTATGGTTTGCTGAGATCCTACGGGCTGGTTCGTTGTGTCCAGGAGTTTTTTCAGCTTCGGTTGAGGCCTCGGTGGGGTGTCTTCGGAGGATTCTCGATTTCTATGTCTCTTTTTATTGCCATCGTTGCGCTTTTTCCATTCATCTCTAATTTGTTTAGGTACGTCATTAGAGATGTATATTTTAGTGCCTTTAAGTAAGTTTTTGTTGTTTATTATAGAATTTTTGAGTTTTAGTGTAGTAAGTGTGAGTCGGATTGGACGTGGAAAGTTGGATTGTTCAGATTTATGGCCAATTCTATATATATCGTCGATATCGTTAGTGGTTAAACTGACCTGAATGTCGTTTAGGAATTTTATGATAGCAACTGGTAAGTTTTCATTTTCCTCTTCTTCAAAACCTTTGATAATGACGTTTTTCTTCTTTATTTGTTGTTGTAGGTAGATTATTGCTGCTTCTTGGTTGTGTATAACATCGTTCAATTTTTCATAATTTTCAAATAGTTGTTGCCAGGAGTTTCTAAGTTCGTTGATATGTAGTTTTGTTTCTTCGACATCTTTGCTTATTTGGCTTATTTTGTCCAGCTCGTTCAATTTATCGAGTTTCGCAAGAATTTCTTGCAAAACTGGGTTATCGTTTGCGGACATCGCCACGTGGTTGTATAGGTTATGATACTTCGAAGCTGAATTTACCGATGTAACATTGACTATATTCATTAAATTTTATATTAAAATTGATAATGCATATAAAATGAGTACTTGAACACACTATATTTAAATTATTTATATAATAAAATAAATATTTTAAGATTAGAGCGTTTTATGTTCAAATGAGGAACATTAATTCTCACACAAAAGGGAAAAGCAAATTCAAAGATTTACTTATTTTATAACTAAACTAGGTTACCGTTAAGATATTGTGTCGCCGTCGCCGGAAGCATAATGACTAGTAATCAGTTTTTTTTAGTTTATATTTTATGCGCTATTCAATGTTATATTGGAATTTAGAAACAAAAGATCTTATACAGGAATTATAAATTCATAATTTAACCATATTTCAAAAACACCACGAAGGTAAGGTCCTCAAATTCTGATTATGATACTATTTGACAAAATATATGTCACTACATTAATCCTATACGTATCTTATACGTAGAATACGGCAAAAATACGTAAAAAATGCTTTGACCAACGATTAGCAGTAAATCACATAGTACACGAAGAACACACCTTCAGAGTACACGGCTCTATGGATCCAGGGTTGTCCCCCAGGCTGAATTGATCTTTTGAGGGGTCAAGTTCAAGATTTTCTAATTCATATGTATATCTGGGCACCTGTGTCATCGTATTGACAGCTTTTTGATTATTATATAACTCGCCATTTTCATTTTATGTTATATAACATTTTGAGATTGAATGACCGCCAAGATATTAAGCAGCTTAGACATTTCCTAGGGACAACAAATTAAGAAGGACGTCTAAATTGAAAACTATCTTATTAGTCATTTTTACCTCTCGCTAAGAGAGGTATTGCATTCATGCTAAAAATCGCATATCCAGATTTTATTGAATAAGCACGTTTTAAGGTCCCTACAATCCGATTTTAACATTTTTACGATGATGTCTGTGTGTGTGTGTGTGTGTGTGTGTGTGTGTGTGTGTGTGTGTGTGTGTGTGTGGATGTGTGTGTGTGGGATGTTGGAAGGACGGTTACTCAAAAACTATAAGACTTAAAATTTGTTTAACAACGTATTTCCCAATCGGACATTCATGGGAAGATCTGAAAAGGTTTTGGTAATAATTGGACAACCGGAAGTAGAAGATTCTTGAAAAAAAATCTTCTAAATATTATTTTTTGAAAATTTTTCGTGGTAATATTAAAGAAAATTAAATTCTCTATCTGATACATTTAAATATTTTATTATATATTCCATAGATTTAGAGATAAAAGAAGTATAATATATAAAATAATCTGTTGTAATAAATTTGACAGCCGAAAGAATGCCATGAAAAATAGTTGCTAATTTAAATTATTTGTAACTGACAGATAAATGTCAGTGTCAGAAATAATGAGTAATGAATTAAAAATGTACTTGGAGAATCCCTTAGTTCTTGATCTGTGACTATTATGGAGATGACAAGTCTAGGTTGAAGGACTTAAATTTGTTTCAAACATTATGGGACAATGTACACCAGTACTGTAGACTAGAGTAACTTTGAATTGCGAAAAAGCTATCAAATTCTTCTCAAGTAAGTTGTAAATATTGACAAAATCGGAGTGCAATCTATCCGTCACTTTATTAAAGGGAATTAAGGTTATTTAGATGTAACAAGTATGAAAAAATAAAATGTAAAAGAAGATATATAAGAATAGATGCACAATCCAGATATATACATTTTAGACCGCCCAAAATAATGTTTTTACTAGAAGAATATGAAGAGAAAGTAAACAAAGTTGTTCGAATTGAAAATTGCAGTTACCAGCCTAATATTTATATATGGTAAACTCTACTTTGTAATTTATTGTAACATAATTTATGGTAAAATATCTTCATGTTGAGACATGCTATTATTGAATAATAAAGAAGTTTATACGTCATAGATTTATATGAATATATTATTTGTATTTATAAAAATAATCTTTGCTTTATGCATACAGCCAGGTAAAATATACGGCGAGAGGTTATGTGCTGGCCACATCAGATTTTTATTTTTGTATTTAAATTTTCTTTATTGTAATCAATAACTTTATTGTTACAATCAAATCTTTATTTCTATAAACCGAAGAGCTGCAAGATGATATAAACATTTTAAAGAATACAAAAATATTAAACTACATTAATTTATTTAATAGTAAATAAAAATGAAACGTCCTCAAATCGCGGGGCCTTTTAAAGTGCGGGGTCTGATATGGGTGTACCATTCGCTCCTGCCTCAAGCCGGCCCTGGTTGCCCTAGACTACAAATGTTTGCGGCCACAAGCAAATAATACACATGTATATTTCACATTTACCATGCATATCAAATGCGCAAACAATGTATAACATATCAATCATTTGGTGATCCAAACCTGAATGCTATACTTGTACAACAATTAGAACGACTGTGAGTTTTACTATTAATCTTTAATTACTGCAAACAATGAATTTTACTCTACCCTATATCTGATATCTGATACCAAGGCCGTATTTAGAAACTTCGGATGTAAAAAAAAAACAAGCAAATTTTACTTATATTTAATTTAATTCAAATACAGTTTATTTAAATAATCAGACTTAAAATGAAACTATCAAATAATCTTAGTGGCTAAATGGTTATGTATTTAAAATTATAGGTATATTAATAGTAGATATATCCTTAAGAAATACTGCTAATACCGTCAATGTATTTAAAGAATTTTGAACATATTAGAATAGTAGGACAAAATTCCTCATAGAACGAAAGAACAATTTCATTTGTATGTACAAGAAATGTTAAATTCGTTACATATAGGGCGCGAGCAGAATAACTAGTAGTTATTTACATAGATGTCACAATTGTCATATGTCATAATCTTTCATCCAAAATTTCAAAATATGTTTTACTAGCTGTCATTCTGACAGTACCCCATATCTGCTTGCCAAGGCCAACAACGTCATATGATTGCTCGCGCTCTAGCAACATAAAATGAAAATGGCGAGAGATATTGTGCTGGCCACAACAGATTCTTCATTATTGTAATCAATTTGTTCATCTAATTTTGATCATTAAAATAACAATGATTACACCGGTTACGTATATTTAGTAATTTTATTGGGCTGTGCCTTTTTGCCTCGCGTGGAAGCGCCACAAAATTTACATTTCTTTGATGCGTATGTTAGTCCACATTTTGAAGTAAATAAATACACCCTTATTTTAATTAATTAATTACTGTAAATTAAACAAATTTCAAACGCACATTCAGACTTCAGTAACATTTGTAAATATATTTATTCACAACATGTAACTAAATAAAATATGTAAAGTAAATTCGTGTTTATAAACACTTTGCTAAATTATTAAATAAAACATAAAATAACTCCTATGTATTTGTTGATCTCGCGGAAGAGTCTTGTCATCTGGAAACCGCACTTCTGCCATAGAAAACATACAAATAAATATTTTCCTCTCACTGGTATGTTTATACACCAAACAAGAAGAAAGTATCTTGTAATAATGTGTAAAAACAAACACCACTATTCAAAGCACTAAACAAGTGAACCGAAACACAAAGGTTGCAAATGTTTCTGGCGAAGAACAGCCCTCTTCGCTGAATATCTGCCTGGTTTATATTATTCATGTAATTATGAAAGTGATGAAGGAAATACTTGTTTTCTTATTGTTTCTGAGAATTTGCGTACGCGTCGTGTTTGCTCAGTTTTGTTTTCATAAATTCATTTATTTTTAAGCTTTATTAAAAACGGTATTATAAACAACAATGAATATTTATAATGTAACAATGTAGCATGATTCATGGTGCGCTGTTGTACAGGTAAATAATTCGTTATTAAAAAATTTGTATACCAGAATATTACATCTCATTATTTCATAATGTATAATTGTATTCTGGTTCTCGAAATTAATGAAAATAAACTAAAATGAAATATCCATTATTTATTTATTTTATTATTTCCCTGCAGCGAAATAAAAGTCCTAGATAAAATCCCGATGAAAACCAACCACACACACATATAGTTTTTTCCAGACTCTGATCGAAGCCGTCAGCCAAAAATAAAAAAATACATTTTCACCAGACCATGAGGCTGATGTGATAGTTCTTGACAGATTACTGTCGGTTTATCGTGACACAAAAAACATTCATGTCATAATTCATTTACGTATACAGACTACCGTTCGTTTTGTAAAGATGAAGTTCGTTTACAATAAACATGTTTAATTTTAACTTCCAATACCTAGAAGTTTGGAGTATGCATTTTTGAGTTGTACCAACTTAAAGGCTTCATGACTTTGTCATCTTTAATAATAATAATAATAATCTTATAATTTATTAGATGTTAACAATTACTCGAAAGTTCAGTCAAACAGCATTTATTCGGTGCACCCTTGCACCTTCTTCAGGGTAGTAAGATCTTACAAATTGTTACAATTCATGTACACAAAATACATTCGTACAAAACATTCATTTAATTTATTAAACATCGTACCAAAAAAATCAAACAGCACACATCCATTTCTTCGGTTGTCGTTTTTTAGAGCAAATGGATGTGTGTATGTACCTAATCCACATCACAGTCGAGAAATTTACCCACACTTATAATTTATTGTTAGTTTAATGTTGATTTACAGATTTAAAAATAGTTACACGCAATAATGTTGAACAATGTTTTCTTCGAAAAAGAATTGCTGTTAATTTGAATTAATGTTAATATTTTTTAAACAAATGTTACAGAGTATTATTTATTTGTTGTATTCGACTCAAAAATAATCGAGAACCATGATTGATCATTAAAATTAACAAATTTTAAAATTTTAAACAGCCTCAGTGAAATTTAGTTTGGGGTATGACATATCCGAAAACACTAATCGTATAATATTTTTCCACACCCTAACGAAGGATTAAATTCAATTTTAGAAACTTCTTACACCCCTGATTATTAATTGGCGCCCCTGTTTACACTTTTACCCCCTGTATTTAAATATATATAACCGTAGAGACTTTTGATATATTCATTTAACTCATTTTTCATTGACAATAGATTCTATGGGTTTTGATCCTAGTAAAGGATTTGCTTTTAAAATCATTAATAATGCAAACATTATTATTAAAAAAAATACAGAATTTTAAAAAGTTTGATATAATTTTAGCTTTCTTAGCTTGTATATTAATACAACAATAACTTAACCTATTATATATAAATATAAACAGAAACTTAACTAAAAGATTGTTTAAATTTAAAGATACACTTACCAAATAATTGTAATCCTGGAAATAGCACTTCCTGTCTTCGTTAAATTCATATTTCACCCTTAAATTTAGTCCTTAACTTCCGTACACTACACATTTCTCAAACAACGTATTGTTAGTACATATCAATAAAATCAGCTGACTGATATTTACAAGTTCCTGGAACATATTATCAAAAAAATACAAAATTTCAAAAAAGTCTCAAATACAACCTTAATTATTTTAAATTCTAAGACTTTTTCTTCAAATAAATATTTTTGAGAAGGGTCTAGTTTAACCAGAATATGAAAATTTTGTAAATTTTAATGAAATATGAGATTCCTACCGCAATCTGTAGACAAAATATTGTACTATATACTTGGAATATTTTATAAAATATTAATAATTATTTTTATGTGTATAACAAATTTAAAACGTATAAATATATTGTAGTTTAAAATATTTTTTAGTAATTTAATTTTTTTATGGAGTAAAACCAAAAAATCGATTGATTTTGCATTGGATTAGCAAAAAACAATACCAGTTGTGGCATCTGTAGGCAATAATATGAACTACGATTTTTATAAACAATTAATAAATAATAATTTTAACTTGTAAAATTATTATTTTTGACTTTATTTACAATATAATTAACCTGAAAAATAAATAACAAATGGTAAATTGTTAATTCTTATTAACAACAATTATAACTTTAAATGTCAAATGACAACAATGCCAAACAAAAAAAAACAATAAGATTATATTTTTTTCATATATTATTATTTAATACAGCCGTATTAACAAAAATATTTAATATTAATTGTTTTAAAATATTTATTTGTTGCTTGTTTTGTCGTTAGTACTATTTGCAATCACAAGATGTCTCCATCTATTCTCATCGAACATCTGACCTTCATCAAACCCAGGACCGTAGTTAAAAATTATTATTTTCAGAGAACATTCAGTAGTTTTTTGGCTAAAGTTTATATGTAATTCAACAAAAATAAGACTGTATTTTATGAAAAATACAAAATAAATGTTTAGTCTTTATTTTCAGAGAAGATATGCTCAAGTATTGGTTAGCAGAAAAATTCCTGAATACGTCTTGTGAAATATTAATAAATTATTTGTGGTATGTGAAATATGACAAGCGCTGGCGCCTAAATACCAGAATAGAAACATTGGAATTTCTTCAAATTTTGACGATATACTGTAATTTTGTAATTAAATATTGTTGTTTTATGTATTTTAGGAGTTTAATAAATAAAATATTATAGATTTTATTCAATTTTTGTATTAATAAACATCACATTTGATTATATACATTACAAAGAGTTAATAGTGTACAAAAAAATACAATTTTATTGTTTGTAAATATTATAAACAATAATTGTTAACAATAACATATTGAAAGTATTGTACTTATAATGTAGTTTGCAGAAATAAACATATAATACGAAATAAATAAAAAATATTGTATAAACACTACAATTTTTTTATCTTAATTTTTTCAACAAATTTTCATAAAAAGTTATTATGTTATATATTACAAGATTCAGCATTAAATTCTGAATTAAAAAATAACAAATTTATAAACTATAACTATAATAAATCTCTAATACCTTATACATTTCATCTGACATACTTAGATTTTTTTTTCGTTACAAATTTCAGTACAAAATTTTATTAAAAATACATAAATTATACATCAGCAGAATCAGTGAGTACAATGACACTAAATACTGGTACAAAAATACTAAATTAACAATAAAATTATTGTCTAATTTACATTCAAGAAATTCTTCTCAATCTTTGATGTCATTTGTTTGAGTTCTGGCTTCGTTTATGCTTCCTAGAGTCTTCGACTATAATTTGGCAGCGTTTTACAAAATTGTCTGTGTTGCATTGTAGTATTAAGTTACCTGAGGGTCGTCTTCTAGGTCCCCAAGTATCTACAACATGAAAAAATTATTAATATTGAAAGTATTTGTGATACATTTTCAAAATACGAACCATTCTTTAAAGTTTTGTAGTTTTAAAGTCAATTGTGTGTTTGTCTTCTGTTTCGGATCAAAATGTATGCAAATTCTAAGTCCAATTCTCTTGTTTACTTGTGGTACTGGCCTGTATTCTTATTTGGCTCTAATCCAAAACGGAATTAAGTAGCCAGAACATACCCCTGAAGTTTTGTCCTATATATTTCATCCCTTAACATGCCGTATTAATATAATACATAAAATAATGCCATGTCCAAGTGGTTTAAGAGGCATTATAAACTGTAGCAACCTTGAAAAAAAAATTGACGAACCAATATTGTTGTTCGTTTGTAAATAAAGAAAAATTCTTGCCTAAATCTCTACACAAGAGTTAATAAACCTTGTTCTTTATCATAATTTGTTCAAATAACCGGTTTTTATAACGAGTTGTCTTCCACAAACCGGTTTTTTAAGTTTGATGCTTGCCTCAAACTGCTTTATATTGTCTACAACTTTTGAGAAATCCATTACTAGCACCTGAAAAACAATTTATTTGCATGTCTGTTGTTTAAACAAATGTTTTCTCTCCAAATATCATCTTGTAATCAAATAAATTCGCCTAAATAAGTTTAATTTTCTATTCCAATCATTGTAGGTACAATTGTTCATCAATTGTTGTCAGCTGTCATTTGAGTTTTGAGGTTATAAATATTGTTATTAACAATTAACAAAATATAAGTTTTTATTTATTTTTAATACATAAAAGTGAAAAATATATTCAAAAAAATAATTAAACAAATTAAAACACATTTGTTTAAATAATTTTTATAAACATATTAGTTCAGGAAAATCCATACAGATGTCAGAACCAATATTGATTTTTATTAATCCAATGCAAAATCAATCGATTTATTGGTTTTACTCATTAAAAAAATTAAATTGTCAAAAGATATTTTAAAGTATAGTATATTTAATTGTTCTGAGTATATTAGGAAACATAAAATTAATTATTAAAATTTATAAAAATTTCCAGGTATGTAGTATAAATTTTTATCTGTAGATTGCAGTGGCTGTGTCATATTTTATTAAAATTTGCAAAATTTTCATTTTCCGGCTAAACTAGGCACTTTTCAAAAACATATATTTGAAGAGAAATACTTAAAATTTAAAATAATTGAGGATTTATTTGAAACTTTTTATAAATTATGTAGTTTTTTTTTTGATAAATGTTATTTGCACTTCGTCAATCAGTCAGCTGATGTTGTTAATATTTATAGTTGTGTTAGTTGTGTAAAGGACTGTATTTAAGAGTGAAAAGTGAATTTAAAGAAAAACAAGAGGGTGCCCTTAGCAGAAACAATTGTTTGGTAAGCATATCTTTAATAATTAATATAAAAATGTATTGTTCTGCAATATTTATTACAACAATTAAAAGTCAAATGAAAACCTTAAAAATAACCTCAAAAATATTCCTTGCATGTTGTAGGAATACTATTTTTAAGATGTGGGAGATCTTGTTATAAAAGCAACAATTGAAAATATTGATATAATGACAGTTTAAAAATGACAATCACACTAGGGTATTGCACCAGAACGGCGCAACATCATAATCATGTTATTCGTTTCTTGCATAGAGAAAGGGTGAAACACATTGTTTGTTATCCATCCTAGAATATGGAATGTGTTTGTCACTGCAGTAAGTGTATAAATGGATCAACAAGTTCAAAAATGTGGTGATTTCTGTAGGTTATTCTTTTCGACCTAGTCAACTAAAACTTGGTGTGACGCCTAACCCTCTTTTGTTGTGTTTTATTTAGAATAATGCACATGAAATAATGATAATTGTCAACAATGCTTGCTATCAACCTGTGAATAGTTTTCGTTCTAGTTATAGTGAAAGTATGTTCAAAAGTGTTATTTTATCTAGTGTATGTTGGTTATTTAAATCCGCTACTGCATCGATAAAATTTAAATGACGGGAGGTATTGTTGGATACTACTATCCAACAACTAAATGCGAGAGTAAATGTTAGACGATTCGTGTTTCAGTTGATGTATGTCATTAATTCCTTGTAGATATAATATCTGATTAAATTTCACCCTAAATAATTTAATAACGACACGAAGCAATTTACTAATACGATGATAGTATCCACTCAATATTTCTGTGCATGTGCTTACATATATAAATAAATATTTGTAGTTTCTTTTGCTATGCAGTATATGCAGTTTTTCCACCCCCATGCGCATATAAGTAATGGAGGTTATATCGAGGGCAATATAATTGTGTTAAAAATAGACTTGAATATGTTTATGTACATAAATATCATTATTGCTTCTGCCTACGTTGTATTTGTTGCATTCTATTAATAGATATTTACAAAGTTAATGACGAAAAAGTTGACGTAGGTTATTTATTTTACTCTTATGCAAATATATTTCTATTTACTATTACCGAGAATTAAATGTAACACGAAGGTCACGCTAGAATTATTGAGAATATTATTTTTTTTAGAAATTTAATTTAAACGTATTGTAAATTGGAGAAAAATAAAAATTAATAGTTTGTTGATATATTTACAGGTAATATAGTTAAATAAATTTATTAAATTTAATGTAAAAATAGAGTATATTATATCATGTTTCATTTTTATTGAGCAATTTAAGTTTACTTTAAAAGCTTTTAATACTTTGTTTTCATTCTTTTAACATTTTGCTTTTACAAATTTAATAACAATTTTATTTTGCTTTTAAAGCTTCTAGTTAACTTTATGTTCCATAAAAACATTTTCTAATATTTATATATTTTTGCTATGTTGATAATGCAAGCTATATTTAAATATTTAATGTAATTATGTATTGACATAATGCAAATAGTTGTATTCATAACCATTCAAGGTCATATGTTCAAAGAATATACAACACTCTAAGTAGTAGTACAGTAAAATTTTTGAAAGATGTCCGATCAAGGTTATCTACGAATTGTATGAATTCAGATTTTTGTTCCGCCCATTCTGCCAAATTCAGTAGTGTCGTTTGCTTAGTTTTTATGAGGGTATATAAGATACTACTATTATTTTTTTATTATAAAAATATGTTACAATAAAAGCATTCAAAATTTAAAAATAAGTCAACTGGTACGTTTATTAGCAAATTTAAAAACAAATATGTGAAAAATAAGATACTGACACAATGTCAGTGTCACTGACACTTACATAAAATAACGTTATTCGTACGGCTATGAATAAAGGTAATGTATCTGAATTAATAAATAAACTTACGTTACAGCGAATTATCAACAACGAGCATCGTTGTAATGTGGAATGTTCTAACTTAGTCAAAACAATATGAATTTTGGACGTTTCGGGTGTGCCTAAAGGCCTTCTTTATTTTACAAATTTCCAACCCAAGATCCCCAAACAACATTTACGATACTTAATTTAGTTATTTGATAAGTGACTATTCATTTCCATAATATAATGTTAAAAATTATTCATTTTTACCTAACGATACCCTTGGTAAAGAGATATAGGGATCGTGCTAAAAATCTCATTTTGAGATTTTGGTAAATGTCCACGTTTTAATCAAAATAGTTTTTCTTCGAAAAAGACCTTTAAATTTTTCCGAGATTTATGTTATAAAAATTAAAGATTAATAAATTTTCTAGTATACATACTTTTTGTATATATTTTACGGATAAATTTATAAAAGTATCTATAATTTGAATCCCGGAGCCTACGTTTTAAACACAACTCCATGGTTACACAGTTTAGATCACAAATGTATGTAACTGACAGATATATGCCACTGTCAACAAACTAATCAATTCAAATTAATAATGGTAATATTTTAAAAAGAAAATAGTAAATAGAACAATAATTATATGGAAAGGAACTTAATACAGTTTCCAGCTATGTAAATATGTGGGTATGTAGCTTTCAAAAAGCTCTGTAATTAAAACTGAACTTACTTTTATTGTCAGGTTATATACCCTATCATCAGCTTTTTTTATGAATCGATTAATATCTTCTATTTCGAGAATTTTGGAGTTCTTTGGCGCATAGCCCTCTCCTAAACGTTTTAAAATAGATTTTAATTTAGTGTATTGTGATATATTAAAATTCATGTAAACATTTAAACCCGAACTTAACCTTAAGTATACTAACCATAATAATGTAGAAGATTTTTTTAGGAAGTGGCCTGCGCTATACTACGTAGCTCAGGCGAATTGCAATTGATTTCATTTTCCTGATTGCAATATTATATTCTCTTAAATTTATGTTCATATATGAATTGACATGAACATAATTGAATACAAATTTTACTAAATCAACTCGGTTTAATATAGCAATTTTTAAAAAATATTTTTCCGTCGACCGTTTATTAATAGGCTATCTTAATGTATTGAAAATCATTCATTAATGACCCCTATTAATGCATGATTTTTTATTAATAAACGATTTATTGGGTGCGTTCACCACATGGAACAGCATGTATTGCTAACGTTAAGTTGTAGCAAAAAGGTAGACAGAATTAAAAGTCATGCTTTTGACACTTACTAGCTAGGTATATTCACGTAGCGTACCTTTAAAATGAATTTGAAAGAATAAAATTCCTCAAATAACATAAAAAAAACCGCTTCTGTTGTCTAGCATTAAGTACACTGAACGCACTCACTGAAAACAATTGATGACAAAAGTTATTGATTTTCTGACGTAAAATTTTACGTTCGGTCAACCATTATTAACCTAAAAAAAATTTGTCATGGAATAAAATTATATTTTCCATTTAAGTAAGATACGGTCAACGAAAAAATATTGTAACTAACACGTGTGTTAATTGGCGATTAACACACTTGATAGTTAAATAACTATTAGTATATAAAAGACGCAAAGTATGGGCCTATTTTAGTATAGTATTGTGAAATTGAATTTCAATATTATATTCTTTAGAGAAAATAATATCTTCCTCTATTTACCCTTGAAAAATATCCCCATTTCCGTTACTGACAAAAGTGTAATAAGTCTGTTGACAAATGTCCGTTCCGTCTAAGTGTGTTTTGTATTAAAATTTGTTGTTTTGTCATATCCTCACAAGCATACAAGGAAATGCAAATATTATGTACATATCCACTTTCCTGAGATTGAAGCTGCATAAGGTCACCGTGAAACTGTGAAACAAAATCTTAAGCTAAGCTTCAAGATTATAAACTCAACAGTTTTATCTATATTGCTGCGACTTTTGAACAAAACAATGCCAAGTAAACAAAAGTTGTCAAAACAATGTCATTTATTTATTGCGTTCTAAATAAATGAAAAGTTTATTTAAATATTGTGCAGATCAATAACTGTACTATTGCTTTTTACCTTCCGTCGCTTTTAAGTAAGGAAGGTATTGTCTTTGGTCAAAAAATTCAATGAGTTTTCAGTGAATAAGCACGTTTTAGGGTCCATATAATACGATTTTACCATTTTTACGATGATGTGTGTGTGTGTGTATATGTGTGTGTGTGTGTGTGTGACGAAAGTTTCGGATCGCATAACTTCAATACCACGATTCCAAAGGAGTGTTTTTAAATATAGTTACAATGTAAGATATAAAAGTGTATTGGAAAATAATAGAAACAATAAAGAAGAAGTATGAGGCAAATTTACAAATAAGTACATTAGGCAGAATCCTGACATGGTTAAATATGTCAAAATAAGGATTCAAATATGTGATCAATGGTTGATTCATGATTCATGGAATATGACGAATCAGTTGATCATTGATTTTGATTACTAGATTAGCTTAATTTTTAATGCCGAATTGGATTGATTAAGGATCAGCGTTGATCTATGGATCAACACACGATTAAAGAATGGTGGCTTCGGCCGCTAATTTTGTAAAACATTCCTGCATGTATGATTTTGAGTATTATGCATATTGCAAAATAATAAAAAAAGTATCGCATTAAAAACTGAAAAGCATGTACCTGTGTCAATATTTTTTCGGTTCACCGATTATTTATTAACTCGAATATTTCAAATGCAAATAAGCTAATTGGTTTGTCACTGATTAATCAGCCAGGCAATTAATTTTTGAGTTGCAATTTATTCTCTTTAATTAAATACGTGGACTGAAATGAATTTAACTAACAGAGCGTATTAATCCAAATAGTAATTGATACTTGTAATGCAGCTTATTAAAATTAAAGTCAGATTGATTTTAATATGGTTATCTATACTATCCAATCATTTCGTATATATGTGTATAATTATGATAATGATGATGATGATGACTTCATTTGTATACATAACAATTAATTGCCAACTGAAGAGCTGATACATCAAAATATATTGAACATTCGATTCTTAAATAATTATTACATTGTTAAGCTGTTAAAAATAATAATAATAATAAATAATTTCATTGACAAACGTCAAAGGCAAGGTTCAGCCAAGGCTGTTCTACCACCTAACCAAATAATGATTACACGGAAAAATATTACAAAAACAATTACAAAATAAAGGTTCAAAAATTCTTACAATAATTTTAGTAATATAGTATTAGTATAAACTAAAACAATATATACTGAACAAATTATTAATTTAAGCAAAAATGTACATAAATATACAAAAGCTGTAGAAGATCAAACCATAAAGTTAGCAAATTTAAAAACAGAAAAGTATTGAAGAAAAAAATAAATAAATTTAGGGCAAAAATAAGAGTAATTATTTTAAGGTACGAAGCACCTCTTTCACGTTATTTTTAAAGGAATCGTAATTCTCTAAGGTTATATGGTAACGAATTATAAAGTGTAGGAGCCAAATAAGAAAAAGAGTTTTTATATTTTACCTTATTAAAAGAAGGCACAGCGTATAACTCGTTGCCTCTTAGAGTATATATGTAGGTTATTCTTAAATTTTAATTTATTAATTAAATATTGTGGATAACCCGTAGTTCTTATTGTGTGTATTAGACAGAGAAGTAGCGTTTTAAAACGGTCATTAATATAATCAATAAACCACACTGTGTTGAAATTTAATGATATAGTTCAAATTATTGTATAAATCAATGTTTTAAAACTATTCGATGTTTTCAAACTTCGATTTATGTTGAAGAATGTTATTTCAAACAAAATACTATTTCAATTATTCTAAGGTTAGTGTTTAAATTTTGGTTGTTTTGTACAATAAAATATAGCCTGTAATAATCATATTATGTCTGAATTGCGTACATATTTCATATTCTTTTCACTTAAACATTAAACGTCTATATCTCGCTCAAAATTTCCTCCTGACGTGTCTATAAATTATTAGACTATAATAATGTAACAACCGAGCATGCCAAGTAAAACTATATTTACGGTATGGCGAAAAATACGCCATCCATCATTCTGGCGTAGAATAAGATCTTCAATAATTTATAAAACTTCCGATTGAACATAAATCTTGGCTAGTACACCTCCGTTTTGTCCGAAATGTTGTGGTCGACGGATGACCGCGCGTTGTTTCCCATAAGTAGTAGGCTATGAAGAAATAACAATAGAAGTTTGGTTAGCATATTGGAGGCAAATTTAAATTTACTTCTACGATATAGATGTGGTCACGACATTTGTAAAATTTTATAATTTTATTTTTCATGTATTGATAATATAAATCTACAATATATGAACTCATAATTATCGTTAGTATAATATGCCAAATAACTATTCAAATAATGTTATTTTCACGCGAATTTACACAGAGGCCAAATTATACTGACACAATAGGCAATATTAAGTGCGAGTGAGACAAGTATATTTATATTATTTTCAATTAGATATGTTAAAACGATTTAATAATTACTATTTATTGTTACTGTTGTTATTTTTTTGTTTTCATAAATTTAAAACTATTATTTATTTCTATTTTAATTGTACCGTTACTTGTCACAGTTATTTTAACGAAACGTTTATAAACAATGTGTAGGTGTTAATAAATCATGAATTGTAGAATTGGACAAATACTAACAACCACGAAGAGACAAATTTAAGAACAGTACGAACTATTTACAACATTGGAAATAATTGAACTGAACTGATATATTTTAAGAAAAAAGTTAAAAAACAAACCATTACAATAATTACTTTTGAAACCGATATTTTCATTATTAATTTTTTGAATTATATAAATATAAAAAATATAATGCAAAAAAAAACAAAATAAAAGCATCGAAATAAGTATGTGAGGATGAGACTTTCTCGGCCTAGGTTGAGTGGTGGGGAGAACTCAATAGCTGCACTGTTTAGCGTCTAGTCTGCCATTCCAGCATTAATTTCTATAGAAAAGGAATTGTTAAAGACATTCAAAAAACCTGTGTGGCCATCACAAAACCTCTCGCTCTTTACATTGTGGTATATATATAAGTATTGTATTTAACATGTCTTTTCTATAATTTTAAATTCATACTCTTCTAAATGTTCGAGATTCTTCCAATTCATTAACTGGATTGGCGGTATTTCTGAAGGGTTCTTGATACCTATAATTTTAAATATATAATTAATAATACAATAAGAAATATTAAATATCGTTCCCAGAAAAAAAACCTTCAGTAAGATCTTCGAATTTTTGACACTGACATTACTGACATTTATCTATTAATTACAGACTTGTTACCATGGAGATGTTTGGGCTGTGAGATTTACTACAACAGATTATTTTATAGATTCTATTTCTATATCTTTAAATCTATAGAAGATATAATATATTTTTTAATGTGTCGGATAGAGAATTTTATGTTTTTAAATATTTGTAATAACAAATTTAAAAAAATAATATTTAGACGATTTTTGTTAAAATACTACTACTTCCGGTTATCCATTTGTTGCCAGAATCTATTCAACTCTTCCCATTACTGTTAGATTGAGGAATCCGTACTTACACAGGTCTTTAGTCTTAAGAATTTGAGAAATCCACACCCACACACACACACACACACACACACACACACACACACATCATCATCATCATCATCATCATCATAAAAATGTTATAATCGGATTCTAGGGATCTTAAAACGTACTTTACTAAAATCTGGATATGCCATTTTTAGCATGATTCCAATACCTCTCTTAGCGAGAGGTAAAATGGAACAATTTTTCGATGACATAATGAACAGATTTTCTAATATGAAAGAACGCCGAAATGATTTAATATATAAATTTTCTGTACATTTACAATAGGTATAATATGTAATTGTGTGTTATTTATGTATTGTTTAAAAATGTTTGACCTTGAAAAAGAATATTTTTTTCGATTCATACTTTCTTGACTCGAAATTGCTGTGACAAGTTGAAGTATTTAAAAAGCAATACCAAAAATAATATAATAGAATTTAACACTGTTTTTTAGTTTATTTAACAATTCCCCAACTTAGAAACTATCTCTAGTAATTGGTAAAATAGTGCTTCTCTATTTCTCTACTTAAGTATCTAAGTGCTCTATGACTATGACCCTCATTCTCACAATTTCTAGTTAAATTCGCTCTATTAGAATAAAGTAGAAAATGTCCTCGACTATCCAGCAGTTTGGTAGGTAGGTAATCTGAAATATGTCCTTGTTAGGGCTGATGCTGTGACGCTCTGCATACTTGGCAATTGCACTTGCGCCAGCTGCAATACCGGGATAAATGAACCAACGGCTATGCTACGAAAAGCGACGGAAAACTGATGGAGATACGAATGAGAAACGACGGGCGACGAAGACGCAGATATACGAACGCAAAATGAGCGAGGATGGGGTTGGGGGACGAAATATGCATCGAAAAGTAAAGGGTGTTAATAAAAAATCTGCAAAAACTTTTTAACTTTATTATTATATTATTTCGATGCAAATTTTATTTTATAATTTCTGACATGTTCATAATGCTCAGTCTAGTAACTAAGAGAATGTTATAGATAGATAGATGCCTCTTTATAAAACGCCGGATTAAAAAAATATCATTACTAATCGTATTTCAGAAAGAAATTTCAAAATCTATTTTAAATTTTAAAATTGTCTGTTCATATTATAAACTGGCCGCAGATATATCTAAAGAGCAAACAATTATTCAAAACAAAAAATAAGAAGTTTCTCCCTATTCAATATCACTGTCTCCATGTCTCTATTCTACCTCCGAAATTAACGAAGCGGACGAAGTAATGTTCAACCGCAATATTGAATGTCGAGGTAACTCAGGATGTCAGAATTCATTTGCAACATTTCGAAGAACTAGAAATACTCTAATGGACATGCAGTCTCGCTCACCCTAATATGTAACTTAGAAGAGCCGTGTTCTATTTATAAGTACAAAATCAATGTATCAAATGAAAGACTGGGACATATTTTAATCACGAAGTAAATGGAACACTTCGGCTCATAAATGCACGATTTGATGGATTAAATATTACTGGGTTTGGTATATGAAGCATGTCTTCTTCAGTTTTATTTCACAATTATTGTTCTCATTCTTTTTTTGGTTTTAAAAGTGGTCTATAAATTTTAGACAATAATGCTCCAAGTGTTGTAGACTTGTGGAAAATTAAATTCTGTATCTAATTCAATAACCACATTTTTCTTCAAGAGTATTATAATATTCATATTGTGCTACTGTATACACAATATAGAAGATATTAATTACATTACTAGTACAATAATGTTGTTCTTTATTGTGCTAGTAAAATAATGTTAGCTTCTTAGTTCGCCGCTCAGTGACGGCTCGCCAGGAGAGGCAAGGGAGGCTATGCCTCTTCGTAACTATAAGTAACTATTTGTTTCGCTAATGAATTAAAAAAAATTAAGTCACTCTTACAGAATTTTAACTCACTCTGCAACAAATAATGCATTTGAAATACACGAAAATAAAACTTACCACAGTCTTTATTAGACAGATCAGCCATTTTCAATATTTTTCACGACGCAGAAATTTTCAATAAAAAGTTCAAAATTTAAAAAAATCTAATTTATATGGGTATAGGTACTCTTTAATGCGCTGATTCCAAATTTTGAAACCGCATGTCGATATCTCTTTTCGTTCTTGAGATATTTGCCCTCAAATTTTTACTTAAAAATACCCATTTTTGGGTTATACCCCAAAACTGGGTCAAAATACAGACTTGAGAGTATAACCATTCGATTCTACGGGCAAAATTACATAAGTAACACAATTTTCATATTTTTTTAACAATAAATACAGTCTCTAGAGCAAAATAACTGAAAATGGCCAAAATCTGAAAAAATCGTAAGGGGTACCCCTTGCGATTTTTGCAGATTTTGGCCATTTTCAGTTATTTTGCTCTAGAGACTGTATCTATTGTTAAAAAATTATGAAATTTGGTATACTTGTGTAATTTTGCCTGGGGAATCGAATGGTGGTGTTATTGAGCTCGTATTTCGACCCATTTTTGGGATATAGCCCAAAAATGAGTGTTTTTAGGCAAAACTTTGAGGGCACATATCTCGAGAACGAAAAGAGATATCGACATGCGGTTTCAAAATTTGAAATTAGCGCATTAAAGAGTATCTATATCCATTTAAATTAGATTTTTTTTAAAATTGAACTTTTTATTGAAAATTGAAGAATTATGATTTTTTTAAGAAATTAAACAAAATGAGTAAAAATACGAATATGGCAGTAATGTTAATCGATTCTATGCATACAAATGAATAAGTATACACCTTTTTACAATTATTAAGCACCTCAATCTTTTTCAACAATCAAAAATTTGAGAAGAAACCATTTTTACCTTCCGTCACCTTTAGGTAAAGAAGGTATTGTCTGGTCACAAAATTCAATGATGAGTTTTTCGCGAAAAGCACGTTTTAGGGTCCCAATAATACGGTTTTACCATTTTTACGATGATGTATGTGTGTACATATGTATATGTGTGTGTGACGATCCTTTCGGATCGTATAACTCCAATAGCATATTTCCAAATTGACGGAAGGTAATGTGCTGGCCACATCAGATTTTTATTTTGTATTAATTATAAATTATATTAAAGATACTATGTGATAATATGGATGAATAAATAAGTTTCTATCACGATATAAAAGTAATTTCAATGGAAGTAGTACCTAACCGTCAAAAGCAAGATTTTAAACTATACCACATACTTTTTCTTTATAAATACTGTAAAAATACAAAACATACACATATTCATTGTATCTCAATCATGTTTTATTAAGATCAAAAGAAAATATGATGCATTTTTATTAAATCCATATTTTGATTATTGTAATCAATTTCCGTCATTGTTAAAACCAATTATTTTTATTTATAATTTACTATTATTAGAAACACACTGTACTTGAGACTTACATCAAATTTATATGTTGTAGACTTAAGTACATAATACATATCATATGTAGTTCATTGTTTTGTTTTTTTATAAAAATAGAATATCGTTGGAAAGTTACATATGCTTTTGGCTTTTCGCATGGAACTATCGACATATATTTAGTCACAGTTTGAAAACCACTGAACTGCAACTGAAGTGCATGACTTCAAGAAATTTTTACTAGATTAATCAATGTTAAATTACTGTATTACATTTATTACTTCAAATATTCTGAGTATCTTAAATTCACGTAGTTTTTAGTGACAGTAATTGCAGAAAATTGATTTTAAAATTACAATTTCAGCTCACAAATACTAGGGTAATTATTTAAATTACTGAAGTTAGATGAAAACTCTTTTCTACTGCTGTATGCATATTTCATTATATTCAACGTTAATGTCTTTGAATATAACATTTTACGTTTCGTCTGCTCCTTTCCAATTATGCTAATCGAACGGAAAACTAAAAAAAAAACATTACGGTATTACGTAGATTGTAACATTTTATATTTATAAGCACGAGAAATAAAACGAGGAAAACGGAACAGATAAGACTTGAAAAATTAAAAGTTTGTCATCGTCATGGTTACGATTTAAATAATTTAAAAATTATTTTAAAGAAAGAGACATGATTTTAAAATTAAAATACAAGAAATACTTGCTTTTCTTTTAGTTTGTGTTGATAGATGGAATATACAGGATGTAATTTCTTTCATATAACATGATTTATACAGCAACATGTAAGCTACTTGATGACGGATGTACATTCATGATACCACTTCCGGTTTATTAGTAATTAATATCAACTTTGAAATTTCAAATAGAACATACTATATTTTTTTACAAATTTGAAAAGTACATCAAATTTGCTTTACAATCATGTAAAATAATCCATAAAGAGAATAGTGAGCCATGACTATGGGGCTACGTGAAAGATTTTGTTTATAAAGAACCAGTAAACACATTAAACGAACTGAAGAGAGAGATAATAAATGGAATGCTTAAAAAAAATTTTTTGTACTCCGATGTGTAAAGTTGATACTTTACACACTGCAGACAATGTGTAAAGTAAACGATTTTCGTATTTTATTTTATTTACACATTATAGAGCTGCCACCATTAATACACATTTGGCATTTAAATTGTCTTACCTAAATTTAGTTTTTTCTATACATTCATGTTGGTAATACTGAGAGAACTGCAGTATTTTATTTAAGGTCGTATAACAAATATTGTATGCAACTCAAGTGTAAATAATCTTTATGACATTCGGTCAATAATTTTCGTCACGAAATCTTGACCTCATGTCATAAAGATTCTGTTTATACTCTTGTTGCATAAATAACTATTATACTTCGAAAATTATATGTAGAGTAAATTAATTTTTAAACGCTTACAACTTATATTGTTGAATAAGTACATAGTATTATTTAATACGCACAAACGTTTAATACCGTATAATATCATATATCGTATGTTACCATGTACCATGAATGTGTATTTCACCTTCTGTGATTTGTCCATAAATATTTCATCAAAGACAGAAAATCAAAAGAACATTAAACATTCAAAAAGCAAATAATAGGATTAATATTATTACCAAGCGAAAAATAACTTTAAATTTACTTAAATAATTGATTAGATGATAAGTACATTACGTGTAGAAGGAAATAAAATTTTTAAACCGCTTCAATCCAAATAATAAATAAATAAAACTTAGCATCATAGTATGCTTGAATAAAGACATGTGAGAGCTTACAGCCGTTCAACTAATAATACCTTTCCTCTCCCAGTGATACTTATGTGTAATTTACTCTACGACTTTTAGTTGTAAATTAAATATGAAGTAAAATGCATTTCGTTGTTTAAAAGTGCAATTTGAATTTTGTAGTCTCCGTGTATTACGTGATGTCAGTAACTAGACAGCTGTATTACCGACTGAATTATTTAATAAAAAATGTACCAATGTTACTACAATTAGAGGTTGCTGTAAAAATACCTACTTACAATTTACAACAAAATTGCTGATTATTGGGGACAGTTTGTTTTCATGCGCTTGTAATTAGAGAGAAAAGTGTTGGATTAATTTTACAGTTAAAACATATGTAACACGAGGGGGGGGGGTAGCTCTAATAATGGTGATCTTATACTTCTTTTCCAACGAGCACACTTTTCTCTAACTGGTGGGCGCTGGATGTTCGACCACCGCTTGATTATGCAGGACGGAACACAGACACATTTGCACTTAACACACTTAACTTTGATGGCCGATGAACACTTCACATTATGGACACAGACGATTATTAGGATTTACTAACTAACTTTATTTACATGATTAATATTTACACTTACACTAAACTTAACTAAGCACATAAAAACATAAACTAAATTGTTACATTGTTGTAACCCTGCGTACTCGCGTCTGGTACGCGCTCAACATAAAACTCAAATTACATCTCGACAACACGAGTATCTAAGACAGACTCCATGTCTTGTCAACATGAATATCTAAAACCGACCATCTAAAACAAAGCGTTACTTTCGTGAGAGGCCTTATCTCTGAAGGGTTGAAGGGGATATCATATGGCACCCATACCATAATATCAGCCCTGCACGTAGGCTCGCAATAACTTCTAAACTTAATTGTCAACACATAACTATCTAATATTTCTGACAGCTACACTAAACAGTCAGTTAATAAAAGATGATAACTATTACTAAACAGAATTTTGACTAACAAAGATAACAAATTGAGATATTATTTCTGAAAGTATAATTTAGAAAAGATTATAAAAAGTTACTTATTTGTTATTGCTCGCCTTGTTACACATAAAAGATGAGAAAATCGCATTAACAGAAATAATAAATAATTATTAAAAGTACTAACATTAATTTAACTTAAAGAAATATGCATTTAATATGAAAATATATGCAGTTCCGTTTTCCCTTTTAAAGTACAATGCAAACTCGATTTTATTTTCATTTGTTACTCTGTAAACTTCATTTATTTCATACTGTGTCGCATTTCCATATTTACAATTGTGATTTCAGTCCGGTAAATGAGACTTTACAGTATTATTATTCTTTACGGTAGGTACTGTAACGTTGCTAAGCAAGCAATTTCTTATTGTCATAATTTATAATGCGAACTACGTGATAGAATATAAGATTTTGTCGTAACATTTGTTTCTAATTAAACAATTTTATAATAATGTGTGATTTTTCAAACAAGCTATGCAAATAAAAAATCGGATGTGGCCAACACAATACCTCCCGTTTAATTTAATTTTTATTCAAGTAAATACTTAAAATTAAATTAAATTTAAATACTAGGTTCGATCCCGACCGACGCCAAATATTATAACCGACATCTGCGTACAAAGCAGATTGAATCACCCAGCAATGGGTAATATGCCGTGTTGATATATGTTTTTATTATCTTTCCTATATTTTTACATATTAACGTATGCTAGAAACTGTATTAAGTTCCTTTCCATGTAATTATTGTTCCATTTACTATTTTCTTTTAGTTTAGTTTGAATCTCAAATGCATGTAACTGACAGATATATGTCACCTATGTCACAGCTCATCTTTATTATGGCCGTGTGCCTGAGTGTCTGGTCACGAATCTGGAGTCCCGGGTTCGATTCCGACCGTCGCCAAAAATTACATTGAATTTTAGTGGCACAAAATTGACCCCTGTGGTGCACTCTCCACGCCAGCAATGAGGTGATGCCTAGTAAGCGCCCGCACGGTACAAATATTCCATCATTACCGATATATGTGTACAAAGCAGATTGGCATACCCAGCAATGGGTAATATGCCGTGATAAATTTTTTTTTTTTTTTCTAGAATTCTTTGTAACGGTGTGTTTTACCGGAAGTAAAATTATTTCCACCCACTTTGGGAATTTTTACGAGAAAAGGAAACAATTTTCGCCCAAAACAATCTTATTTATATCAAAATCTTTTCATCATGCGTGTCTTTAACTCATTTCGGTAGATGTAACACATTCACAATAATGTATTCCGGTATAATGTACAATATTTGTATTCCTGTTGATTCATAATTTCAAAAGAAATACTCCTAGTTATTTTTTCCCTAAATTGTTAGTAACAAGAATGATAATGCCGACATCAATAACGCCATAATGAGAACCTATAAGTTAGTGTAATGTATAATGCATTAGGTTGATTTAATACCAAATTTTTGGAGGAATTTGTTGAGAAAGTATACGTTTGAAAGCAAATGATGAAAGTTCACGCAATTTTCGACGAATTTTTTATGCGATTTTCACACGATAATGGGGAATCCCCGTTAGCTACTAATTTCATAAAAATAACTGACTCATCATCTAATTTTATTTTTCCACTTGTATGATTTACGTTACCGACACATAACATGTATTATGCATACCTATGGAAATGAGAAATATGATTCACATAAACATTTATCGGTAATATGAAATTATTAAATATACATTTAAACTTCAGTTTTATATTAATGTATAGGGAAACTGAATCTGGATACTATTTTTTTCAATGAGGCATACGAAGGGTTCGACCTAGTTTCGTTTGGTATTCAAGACTGTCACTCATACGTACAGTCCATACGATGTAATTTGGCGAGTTGGGGCAATTCACATTGTCACTGCGGTAATGGGAAAGTTATAAAATCCATAGGCATACCGAAGAAGAATGAAGTTCAATAAAATTACGAATATTACAAAAAAAAGAATTTATTTATACAAAAAAAAAATATATTACAAATATTGGAATGAATTATTTATTATATAAAACATATTATAATTAATTATTTTTTAAATTAATAAAGTTAAGAAAATAAAATTTCTATTGCTATTGAGAAAAAAATGCACCTACGCTTATGTATGAATATAACTTCTTGGGTTGAAAAGTACCTGACACCCCGAGTTTGAGTGTATTAGGGTGAAATTTGCTTTGTGTAAGGCAATAAAACATTGTAAAATCACTATTTCACTTCTGAAGCTGTGCGGCATCGAAGTAAAAGTAAATATTTGACAAAACGCAACTTAGGAATAGTGAACTGAATTACATTCTTTTGGCTCGCCAAGTTACATCATATGGACTGTATAGTACTGTTCGTTTACGGAACAGACTACGCGAGTTTTGTTGTGTGCGGAAAATTTCGCATGATTTCAAGAATAGGTCCCCTGGTTGCGAATCTGGGAAACCGGGTTTGAAAGTTCTTTGTCGAAAACAAACGATTGTAACTTTCGTTTTGGTTCGACAAAGAAACACTTTCAGCATATGGTATACAAATTACTATTAAATTTTAGTTCATTTATTGAAACAAAATAAAATAATATAATTGTATATAGACAGAAAAATTAATAACATAATTTTATAATAAATGTGATATCCGTATTTAAATGTAGTTAAAATAATATTATTATTAATGCTGGTTGGAACGGTTTCAATTGAATTTGACATCGAATTTATTTATAATATCCACTGAATATCAAATAAATAACATATTTATGTTGTGTAAAGTGCGCCCAAAATGAAAACGCGCATAAATTGTATATAGAATAATAAAATCAATACCCCAATTTACGTAAAAGCGCCATATTTCACTGAACAATTAAACAGCAAATTCAATAGCTTTGGGTAAACAATTTCGCCCTAAAATTGCCTGATCAATAAGTCATTAACGCACAAAATCTTCGAGTCAACATGCTGTAGCGATAAAATACAACGCAGCCAATCAAAGATGCGTATCGCTGTTGCCATGACTCAAAATACCACATAAATATAGATGAGTGCATTTAATGAAATATAAATTTTATTCTAGAGAGTTATTACCGCATTATAGTTGGTTATCTGATGTTGGGGCATCGTTATAAGATGGTTCATGCGGCTCTTCACAAACTATACGACCATTGTGGTTTATATGGATGAAAAAATGGTTTATGTCATGTACGAATGAAGTGTACATAAATAAAAATCATAATAAATAACATATTAATGTTCTGTAAACAACAATATTTAATATATGTTATTTTATGGTGCAAATATAACATCATTACCAAAAGCTACATACTGTAAATTGGTACACCGATACTATAAACTCGATATTAAGTAAAAAAAATATGATGTGGCCAGCACAATACCTTCCGTCATTCCCGTGTATTATGTACAAATTCCATACATTTCTTGCAAAAGATTCTAAATTTCCAGTAATATTATTTCATAAACAAACCATGCAAATGACACTTGACGCTTACATTTTCTTCTTCTTTAGTTTTTCCCATTCGTTCGGGGTCGCAATTTTTTTTTCTTCTTCCATTCATTTCTGTTTTGCGGGTCGGCCTCATTCTTCTTCCAATATATTCTTCATTTCTCCTCATGATATATGACATGTTTAAACAAATGTAATCGTCTCTCTTGTATCTAGAAACTTTTAATACTCGAGTTATTTCCCTTAGTCTTTCATTCCTTACCGTATTTTTCCGTGTCTTCCCCAACATTTATTTCAGCCACATTCATTTTCTTTTCATTGACACTGACATCTTGTCAGTTAGAATTTTCTTAATATAGTAGCTGTTTCCATGGTTAGCATAGCTAGCTGATTTATGAAATTTGATATCTTTATAATTCTTTAACTCTATATCTATTGAATATGTAGTATAAAATGCAATCAAATCTTATAGACAATAATATATTCTTTAAGTTATAATAACGTTAAATGTCAATAAATCATATTTAACTGCTAAAATCTTCAAATGAGAGTACTTCCGGTGGACCAATTATAACCAAAATCTAATCAGTTGTTCTTCTGGATGTAAACTTGAGGAATACGAAAAAAATATAATTTTTGGAATTGTGGTATTGAAGTTATGCGATCCGAAACTTTATTCACACACACACACAGACACACACACATACATACATATATACATATAGACATCATTGTAAAAATGGTAAAATCATATTATAAGGAGCCTAAAACATGCTTATCTCACTGAATTTTTTGACCAGACAGTACCTTCCTTACCTAAAGGTAACGGAAGGTAAAAATTGGGAAATATTCTATTGACGGAAAGTAATGTGATTGCTACATTTCATCATTACAGACGAATATGTAAAAGAATGTTGAAAGATAAATAACTTTGAACAGCAAAATCTTTGTCCCCTTAAGTGGTTCTTTAAACTTGTTCCACTAATTACAAGCAAATATTTCTGTGTTCTTTTAAAAATTTGTCTTATCTTAATGAACCAGAACATAAAACTTGTTTCAAAGTGTAAAAATTCTCACGAAAAACTTGTATGTAGGTTTAACATAATATATATACGCGAGAGATTATAAATTTGATTAAATGCATATGTTGTATTAGCATGAATATGGGCAAAAGGAAAAACTATACATGAATCCAACTAATTTGCATTCAAAACTGCAAGAAGCATACAATATACAATGCCCATATCGCGTGATTTTTAATCACAGCGCCACACAAACGCATATTAACAAATGCGAGCGAGGTAGAAGGTTAATGTTTCCTCGGCACACTGGCATTTTTTTCAGGAAGGTTCTTTTACACAAGACCAGTGCATTTTTAAAATGCAACCTTCCTAATACGATGAAAGTAGTTTTATATGCAAACTGACATTTTTAGAGACAACTCTATTCACATATGTTGTTTGTTGCTTTGTAATAAAATCATTTCACATGCCTATAGTTAAGAGAGGTATTGATCGTTACTATGAACAATTGATTAAGTGTGATTAGCGACCGGTTGACTGTTTTTACCTTCTGTCACCTTTAGGTAAGGAAGGTATTGTCTTTCGTCAAACAATTCAATGATGAGTTTTTAGTGAATAAGCATGTTTTAGGGTCCCTATAATACGATTTTACCATTTTTCCGATGATATCTGTATGTATGTATGTGTTCAATACCACGATTCCAAAAATTATATTTTTTTCGTATTCCTCAAGTTTACATCCAGAAGAACAAGTGATTAGATTTTGGTTATAATTGGTGAACCGGAAGTAGCCTCATTTGAAGATTTAACAGTTAAATTTGATTTATTGACATTTAGCGTTATTATAACTTAAAGAATATATTATTCTCTATACGATTTGATTAATTTTATACTTCATATTCAATAGATACAGAGTTAAAGAATTTTAAAGAAATTAAATGTTATAATTCAGCCAGCTATGCTAAACATGGAAATTACTAATATATTCATATAATTCAAATTGACAGATGTCAGTATCAATAAAAAGTAAATTAATGTGGCAGAGATGAGGATGTTGAAGTAGATGTTGGGGAAGACACGGAAAGATACGGTAAGAAAATAACTCTAGTGTTACAAGTTTCTAGAAAGATACAAAAAATACGATTACATTGGTTTGAACGTGTCATGAGGAGAAATGAAGAATTATGTTTGAACAAGAATGAGTAGTTTAGTAATAGGAGGTTGAAGAAACAGAGGAAGACCAAAGATAAGATGGAAAGACTGTATTGCGGAAGACTTGAGAGAAAAAGAACTGAATGAGAACGACACGCAAAATTAGGGACCCTAATGAATGGGAAAAGCTAAAGAGGAAGATGTCAGTGTCAAGTGAAATTTGAATAGTTTGTTTATGAAATAATTTTACTGGAAATTTAGAATCTTTTGCAAGAATAATTATGTATGGAATTTATACATTATACACAGGATTGACGGAAGGTATTGTGCTGGCCACAACAGATTTTTTCTCTGTTAATCGTTTACGGATAAATGCATAATACAATTACTACTTATTCTATAACTTTTATTTGAAGTACGTATTTTTAAGTTGATGACTACGGACGAGAGTGGATTGAAAAGTTTCTGCTAATTGATTATCTTGATAAAGGAAAAACTGTAACTGGGCAATACTACTCCACACTTTGAGACAAGCTGAAAGCAGCAATTTAAGAAAAACGTCCGGGAATAGCAAAGAAAAAGATTTTGTTTCACCACGACAATACGCCAGCTCATTCAAGTCGCATTGCTCAACAAAAAATGATCGAACTGAGGTTTGACATCGTCCCCCATCTACGGTACTTGTCCGATTTGGTTCCCTCGAACCTCCATCTTTTCCCGAAACTCAAAATGTTCCTTGCTGGCAAGAGATTTTTTCAGAATCGAATTCTACGAAGGTGAACGCATTTTTGTGTGAGATATGGCATATATCAGATGCACAGCACGCTCATGATAGCGCAATTAAAATTTAATTTGAACTTAAAACATCTGACTTACCGATACTATTTCTCTTTTGAATGCGTTAGAATATACTTTCTGATTTTTCTTAATACAACCTTTTATGTTCTTATATTTTAGTAAATTTAACTTTTATATTTACTGTTAGGCTACTTTTAATATATATTTGTAGTGTACATAATCAAAACATTTAAATTTCTCTTAGCGATACTCCCCTATTCTGCATATATTCTAAAGTTTTATTAAATATATCTATAACAACAACATAACATGTTTATTTGTATTTTTAGCACGATTACAACTTTACTATCAGTATCAATGTTAAAAATTCAAATTTATATAATTGTTTCCACCTCCAGCGATAGAACAATATTTATGAAACCCGCTTTAGAAGATCTTATCACTCCCTCGCTATAATTCTCATTGGGAATATCTTCAATCTTTTGTAATTCAATATAATAAACAACGGGTAATAGCCACGTAGCAGACACGTATCCTAAACATGCAGCGTGCAATTAATGTTTTTATCAGCGATTTCGTCATTGCAGAGCAGAAGAAGTAGCGAGCGACCTTGACAATATGGGATTAGGAAAGACTAAGACTAGCTTGGCTGACATTAGACCGATAGAGCGAAGAGTTTTCAATTGTACGTGACATATTACGCGGGTGTTGGGTGAAAGTTTAAGGCAGGACCGTAATAGTCTCAAAGTCGACTTGGACGAGAATTGCAGTATTGTTCTCAAGAATATATCCTCTATGACAGTTGCAGATTTTTAAAAGTTAGTAGTGTAATAGTCCGGCGTAGCGACTATTACGAATTTTTCCGTTAAACCTGTAGTTTTGTGTTTTCTTCAGTTTGAAGTATTTATGAGGCAGGGTAAAATTATGTTTCTGGACGGATGTTACAAAAAGTCTCCAGGATAGAGCTTTTGTGCAGAGCTGTTGAGTTTTTAGAAGTATTTGTCCGTTACTTGGTGTCCAAGTGAACACTAAGTTTCGTAAGAAACTGGAAACTGTCTCTAGTTTTCTATATGAGATAAGCCGAAATTAAGGGTTTGAGAGTCACTGGTTTCTACCCTTACAGAGTATAAAGAGCTTTGACTCTAACTCCTTGTTGTCTAATTGTCTTACTTCTTGTCTTGATTATTCTTGTTGTTCATGTCTATGACTGTGTCTTAGACTGAGCTTGGTATTTCTGTGTGAAATAACTAATTAAATTGTACTGTGGGCTCTCTTATCGTGGTGTGATTTGGTATAACTGTGTATTTACTCATGTAAGTAATTGTATTTGATTCTGTTCTATTCTGTGTGAGTCGATATTGAAAGATTTGTAGATCGATGTAAAATGCTTGAGATGGGTTTTGTGAATTATAGATTCAATTGATCGCGTTGTAGTTTTATTTGGCTTATATAATTTTATTCGTTGGCGAAGAATTAATAAAGATTATATAATTTTGTTATTGTTGGAAATACGTGTTTGTTCTGCCTCATACCCATTTCCAGCGTGTGTCTTAGTGACCCGTAGTATAACGCGTGAGTGTCAATTGAAAAACTTTATGACACTACCCAAATTTTGATTGATTGAAATTAACGTAGAGTTAATAGTTTATATTTTCTAAATAAATTAAGAAAGTGTGAAAAGATAATGTCAGCCACATGGATTTGAACCATGGACCACTACGCTACTCCGGCAAAGTAGTGGTCCATGGTTCAAATCCATGTGGCTGACATTATCTTTTCACACTTTCTTAATTTATTTAGAAAATATAAACTGTTAACTCTACGTTAATTTCAAAAACTGGACCGATAGGGCCATGAGTAATTTCTGACATGTTCACAATGATGTTTAAATGTAGTGGTTATTCAACCCCACATCATACAACGTGACACAAACTGTATTCTCCATAGAGAGATACATTAGCAGCTAAAGTGGAAGACAATGTCAGCCATTGGATAGGTTGGCCATAGCTCAGTTGGTAGAGCGCTACTCCGGCAAAGTAGTGGTCCATGGTTCAAATCCATGTGGCTGACATTATCTTTTCACACTTTCTTAATTTATTTGATTGATTGATTTGTTTTCCTCGTTTTGCCCGTGTCCTTCTATCTGAGGACTTTTAAAATACGGATAGTGGTGGCAGCGATTCCGCTACCTTTGACCGTAATAGTTTTTACATTAATAAAATTAGTGTTTTACTCTCGGGTCAAATAAATTTTCCTATTGTGCAGGACTAAGCAGTGTTAAACGCTACCCATCTCGATCACCTATTTTAGTTGTAACTACCGTACCTAGTACAACTTTTGGTAGTTACAGATATGATATACAAATACAGTTTGTAATTGTGTTACAACTTTTGGTGGCTAGCGGGGTGATATAAAAATACTGCTAGTATCCCTGTTACAGTAGTTTCAGCGATTTAAAAAGACTACGAATTATAGAGGTTGTAAAAATATCAAAATACATGGGAGTCTATTCTAGTTCAGTTAGCGACTCGCTAAGCGTGGAATTTAGAATCTTTTGCAAGAAAATTTATGTATGGAATTTATACATAATACACAGGATTGACGGAAGGTATTGTGTTGGGCACTAAATTATCCTAGGCTCAGTACGGGCTAAAAGTATTGCCTATAATATCTGAATCCATCCCTGTATTGCAACGCCAACTCTGTTATTACCGTTTCGTGTTGGCTATCCGATATTAACTCTCGCAATGTTCATATTTATTTATACAGGGAATTATATTGTGACTTGTGACAAGTATCAAAAAAGGCGTAAATTAAAAAATAATAAGTCCTGATTTATTGTACGGCTTTACGGACAACATACAACATATTTTTAGACGCTGCTCACTCAAAATAAGGTCAACAAAACACTAGTGGCCTGCAGTTACTGCGCGCACTGTAATTTGTAACGCTATACGTGCTGCAGTAACGCATTTAGAGGGATTTCATTTCGTGAGATATATGCAGCGAACTTTCTTGAATTCAACACAAATTGTTATTAAAACAACTATTTCATCTTCACTTCTTTCATTTTATTATACTCTCTTTATTATTCTTTTGTTTTGCAAAATATGGAAGAGTGATATTAAAAAGTTTGCTGGAAAATTTACTAGACAATTTCAAACGGTTAAATACTTGTAAATATGTATACAGAATGATCAGAAATAACTATTTCAGTTGGCAATACAATTTTGGAGGAGATTTTATTCATGAAGATTTAGAGAATATAATTCTGAATTTTTATGTGTTAAACATTTTAAATTTAATCTCTCGGTGCTCTCCCGCCATTTAATTTTTATTAATTTAAAAGGAGTCTCGTTGCCGCGTGTCGCGTACCTGATGTCTGGTCGCGAATCTGGGGAACCCCATTCGATCCCGATCAACGCCAAATATTTCAAATTTTAAAAGACACAAAATTAACCCTTGTGGTGCACTCGCCACGCTAGCAATGAGTAACCGTGAGGTGACGCTTGGTAAACGCCCGCACGATACAAATAAGTTTTTCAGTGTCACCCTGTATATTTCCTTAATTATACATATGTAACCATCCACTCTACAGCTGTCCATTGCTATAACCAGCTATAACATATTAATTACTCGAAATCTCAACATCCACAATCCCTATATCAACAACTTCTCACCGCGACACACGTCGTGCCCGAACGTGAATAGGGACTCCATCGCTCCCCCCGGACACGTGGCGGGTGCCCACGTGGTCCACGTGGCCCCATTATCCCGACACGTGTCCTGTTTAGAGGAGTTGCTGTCGCCCAGGACATACACACATGATTTAGGGCAGCGGATTCGAACGATGGACAACACAAGTGTTAATTTGGGATTTTTGGTGATTCACAATAAGAATTCTTGGAAGGGATGATTGTGGGTGCGATGATTTGTTGATGATGATAGATGTTGTGAATTGAATAGAAGTAGAATAGCAAATATAGGGTACTTGGGTATTGATTGAATTGATTGTTCCAGTTCAATAATAATGGATGTTCCTTCATTATATGAAACAGATTTGCTAAATTATTCCGTAGTCGGTTGTGGGAAGTACATACATATATTATTTCTTATTGTATTAATAGTTAAATAATTAAAATTATAGATATATTACACACACCCTTCAGAAATACTGTTAATCCCGACAATGAATTGGTAACATCTCGAAAAATTAGAAGAGTAGAACAAAATTTCATCATAGAATGAATTTTAATTTGAAAATCTAAATTATAAAGAATAGATATAAGTAGAATTTTTGGTATGGAGTGTAGGTATACAAGAAATGTAAAATACAATAGCGCGCGAGCAGTCATGTGATTGGGTTGGCCTTGACAAGCAAATATAGGGGCCCGTGTCAATATATATATATATATATATATATATATATATATATATATATATATATATATATATATATATATATATATATATATGTATATATGTTAGCGCTACAGGCCTTCGAGGCCCTGGGCTTCTATTTTCTTCACAACTTCTTTCCATTTCGTCCTGTATTTAGCTATCTCTGTCCTGTTCGTTATGTTTTGTTCACGGCGATCTTTTTTTATAGCATTTATCCATTTTTTCTTCCGTCTCCCTCTTCTTTTCTTTCCTCCTTCAGCTCCTAATACTGCTCGCCTAGTGTTTCTACTCTCCGGCATCCGTGCATTATGTCCTAGCCATCTTGCTCTTTGTGATCTAATCGAGTGATTGATAAATGAGAAACCGTACATTTTTTGTATTTCCCAGTTGGATCTTCTTTTCCATGTTCCGTCTTCTTCTTTAATCCCTCCAAAAATTCCTTAAATAATAGCTAGTAATTATGTACATCATAATTTTTCATTCTAAATTTATTTATTTTCCTCGAAAAGTAAATTCCATACTCCTTGTGACAAATTAACTACGCGAATTTAGAAAAAAAATATGTATGGAATTTATACATAATAGTAGTGATGCCGCGAGACGAGAAAAGGCGAGAAACAATTCACTCTCGTCTGATCTTGAAAATTCGAGACGAGATTTGTTTTCGAGACGTCTCGTCATATTTTTCATCATCTATTCTCGATCTCGACTCGAGAGTCTCGAGTTTCTCGAATTTATAATTAGAAGTATGGGTGCTCCATAAGCTGGCAGGTCAGAGTGTATTTGTATGGTTGAAGGTAGCAAGCAGTGACGCTGTAGACTGCACGCGCACACTGCAAGATAACAGTATTGGTTGGTACACTTTACATGAGAATAATAGGTACTTATTCTTGTATGAGTATTTTATTTTACACTGTAATTATCTATTACTTGTATATAAATACATATAAAATAAATTCATAAAATATTACCTTCTGTCATTTGTTTATTATTTGAATAACATTTTATAATTTTTTTATACATTCGTCTATCGGAAAAATAAATTAACATCAACTTGAACGTAATAAAGGAGTAAAGTAGGTACAGTAAATTTTTTTAAAGATGTCTGATCAAGGGCACCTGTCTCACGAACGAATTAACAAATAGGCATACATTTATCTCTTTCTTTTGCAAAGGCTGGTAAGAGTGTGTGATAAGGATGAATATAACACGCTTGTCTTTCAAAAATTCATATTGTTTTGACTAAGTTAGGACATTCCATTTATAAACGATGCTCGTTGTTGATAATACTTTCGCTGTAACGTAAGTTTATTTATTAATTCAGATACATTACCTGGATTCATAGCCGTACGTATAACGTTATATTCTGCCAGAATCACTGACACTGACATTGTGTCAGTATCTTATTTTTAACATATTTGGTTTTACATTTGCTTATAAACTTACTAGTTGACTTATTTTTGAATTTTGAATGCTTTTCCTGTAATAAATATTTTTATAATAATAAAATAACAGTAGTATCTTACGTACCCTCATAAAAACTAAGCAAACGACACTACTGAATTTGTCATGATGGGCGGAGCAAAAATCTGAATTCATACAATTCGTAGACAACCTTGATCGGACATCTTTCAAAAATTTTACTGTACCCTGATATAGATACTACTGATTAAAATTTTATTTTTACTAGGTCTGGCATTTAACAGATAAGTAAAAAAATACTGAACAAATATTACTCGCAGCAAGGGCATTTAGTACTAGCGTGCACGGCATCACTACATAATACACATGATTGACGGAAGGTATTGTACTGGCCACATCAAATCATGTTTACTTATGAAAACAGATAAACAATCAATCGAAGCATGCTTTGATATTTTCCTCGCGCGAAAATTGTAGTCCGCATGTTTTGAAAAATGGTACATAGCACTGACCAGTGGATGAATCTGACAGTCGACTAGTCGACGGATGCATTAATATGTGTTGGAACAAACATACCAATCGCCCAATGAGCTGTCCGGACGAGCTGTAGGAACAAGCCTCATGTACAGAATAAAACATGTTTTAATCAAACATAATAGAGACTTGAAAAGGAATTATGGGAATGGAAATATAAAAATTAAGTTTGTTGCTGTTAATGTATTGTGATAATTTTATCGTTCCTTACGGCTTGCTGGTATCTGGTATCGTTTCGCGGTTAGAAATATAGCTGATCTTATCCGAGTGACTACAGCGCGATATTAGCATGTAGCAATCAGCTTACGAACTTACAATGCAAAATTGTAACATTTATAAATCTATCACCGCACCAATAAACACAATTCTAGTATTCCAATAAGATAAATAACATAATAATTACATCAGTAGCTACAACTTCGAAGCTAGTCATGTATGAACAATTCCTGAGTGATTTTTTCAAACTTACAGCTGACATTGAAAATTACGATTGCTATCCACGCCTGTGCTGTTACGTGATATATAATATTTATAACGGTTATAAAAGTGAAAGTTGGCTTGGAAAACAACACACGTCTGTTGGTCGCCGTCCATGAAATCGGATAACGCGATTTTAGACTCGGTTCCGCTAGGATTCAGGGAATCTTTCAACCTAAACTGAAAGAAAAAGAAGATTTTATATTTATTTTGCAGAAAATATCAAAGGTGGTTCGGAAACTGGTCGATTGTTCTACAAAGAATGAAGCTGAATTTCAATTTTGTCAACAAACAGAGAAACAAATATTAAATAAAGATATATACCGACATGTTATTTTCTATTGATATAAACCTAGTTAGTTTTTATCTCTGGCTAAGAGTGGTATTAGATTCAATGTAAAAATTGCATATCCAGATTTTAATGATTAAGCACGTTTTAAGGTCCCTGCAATCCGATTTTAACATTTATAGGATGATGTCTATTTGTGTGTATGTGTGGATGTATGTGTGTATGTGTGTATGTGTGTGTGTGTGTGTGTGTTTGTGTGTGTGCGGATGTTGGAAGAACAATCTCAAAAACTATATTTCTTCACGGGGTGCGAGCAGTCATGTGATTTTGTTGGCTTTGACAAGCAGATATGAGGGCCCGTGTCAGAAAAGTAGCTACAGTAAAATTTTTGAAAGATGTCCGATCAAGGTTGTCTACGAATTGTATGAATTCAGATTTTTGCTCCGCCCATCATGACAAATTCAGTAGTGTCGTTTGCTTAGTTTTTATGAGGGTACGTAAGATACTACTGTTATTTTATTATTATAAATATATATATTACAGGAAAAGCATTCAAAATTCAAAAATAAGTCAACTAGTAAGTTTATAAGCAAATGTAAAACCAAATATGTTAAACATAAGATACTGACACAATGTCAGTGTCAGTGACTCTGACAGAATATAACGTTATACGTACGGCTATGAATCCAGGTAATGTATCTGAATTAATAAATAAACTTACGTTACAGCGAAAGTATTATCAACAACGAGCATCGTTTATAAATGGAATGTCCTAATTTAGTCGAAACAATATGAATTTTTGAAAGACAAGCGTGTTATATCCATCCTTATCACACAGTCTTACAGCCTTTGCAAAAGAAAGAGATAAATATATGCCTATTTGTTAATTCGTTCGTGATACAGGTGCCCTTGATCGGACATCTTTCAAAAATTTTACTGTACATATATGTACAATGTCATAATTTTCCAATTACATATGGTTTATTTTTATGGACAAGTAAATGCCACACTCCTGGTGACAAATTAACCATTTGAACTCAGAAAATCTTGATATTTGAATGAATTATAACATTTGACATCTACATACATAGTTACTAGGTGTTATTCTGGCCCCCATATCTGTTTGTCACTCTATAGAGTACATATCAAATTAAAAAATAACAGAAAATAACGTTATTCGTACGGCTATGAATCAAGGTAATATATCTGAATTAATATATAAACTTACGTTGCAGCGAAAGTACTATCAACAACAATCATCGTTTTAAAGTGGAATGTCTTAACTTAGTCTAAATAATATGAATTTTTCAAAGACAAGCATGTTATATTCATCCTTATTGAACACACTTCAAGCTTTTGTAAAGTTAGGGGATTAATGTATGCCAATTTGTTAATTCGTTCATGATACAGATGACTTTGATCGGACATCTTTCAAATTTTTTACTGTTATTAAACAAATTCAAATGCTAGTATAATCCACAATTTGAAATCTCTATTTACATCTACTTCGTACTTTACGGGGTCATCGACCCGTTATCATTAAAAGCCACAATATCTGCTGATAAGCCCCGATGCGATAACATTGAGGAACGCAAAGAAGTGGAAGCAGATTTGACTTTCTGTTCTGATCGCAAACTAAGCACCAATACCAAGCCTGATAACCTTGGCGGGTTTCCATGGAGACTGTTCTAGCTTCGTTTAACGCATTTTCTACGGTTGATATTTCAATTATTGATTTATAGATTTGATTGTGACAAATTAAAAAGCATGAACAATTCGACATAGTGGTGAGCTCAAGCGAATGCACCAGCAAGGACAAAAAAGAGGAAAGAGCATTTCGAATGTTAAAGTCTTCTCATAAGACATAAGATCAGAGCGAGTACATGATTTTCTACACTAAAATATTACTATCAGCCTAAATGTAAATAGTTCCCAGGGTGTTACTATATAGTTTTGTTATTATACCCTATGTGACTTGGATAGGCACTTAGTACCATAGTTTCTAAACATTTATCTAACCTGGAAATATGTTGAATATTCCAGAAAATATTTTAACAATTCGTTATTTATAAAAGGCTACACAAATTAAATATGTCGAAGCGAACTAGAAAAGTGAATTCGTTACAATTAAAAATTTGGTATTAATAACTATAATACTTGTAATTCTATGTATGAAAATGAAAAATCTTACAATTACTGATCATTGACCCGGCGTATTATATTCTTCAGCATCCATTATATCACATGTTACTGCTGACCATTATTAGTAATTTACCAGTTTTAAGTTGGTACTCCACGATCCTCCATCTCCCATCCTTGTCTCTCTCTTGTAACCTGTAGTGAGGTAGGGATTTTTTCGTGGTGGAGTTGGCACTGCAGGGAACCTGCTGCACTGCCTGCGGCCTCCGTATGCCGGGGTTTTTCACCCTTGATACTGTAAAAAAGTTTTCAAAAAATACCGACTCGGTCTGCTGATCAATAAAAGCATTAATTAACGCGTGAAGTGGAATCCGGGTAGTGTATTTAGCAATGTTCCGCGCTTCAATGATTCCGAAAGCAGGATGGGACTTGGGGAATTTATGCGACCATATATGCATACGAAAACAGGGCGAAGATTCATGGGTATCATATACACAATTTATGTCATTTCAGACAGATTATTACCAGTATTTTGTATTTCTTAAGTTGTGTCTGTGCATCACGCTCTAAAATTTTTCGCAAAATTTTAGCGAAATTCTAAAAATAACACATTACTGGGGATGTGGTGCCATTCGTGACTACCAAACTAATTTTGTATTAATGTCAACGCAAACGAAATATTCACGTATTTCTTTCATAGCGTTCTAATTCGATGTAAAGAAAATCTGATACGGCCAACACAATACCTCTCGTGTAATTCAATTTTTATTCATGTAAATACTTCAAATTAAATTAAATTACCAGATTAAATCACGATCGACTCTAAGTATTTCGAATTTTAAATGCACAAAATTACTCCTGTGTTGCACTATCCACGCCAGCAATTGAATCCAGCGAGGTGACGCCTAGTAAACGCTCGTACGGTATAAATATGTCATAATCGTTACTGAAATCTATGTACAAAGCAAATTGGCATACCCAGCAATGAGTAATATGGCGTGACGATACATTTATTTATATACTTACCTATATTCCTACATATTTACTTATGTTGGTAACTGTATTAAGTTCCTTTCCATATAATTTTTGTTCTATTCACTATTGTCTTTTTAAAACGTTACTAAGTATAATTTGAAAAAACTGTGTAGCCATGGAGTTGCTCCGTGATTAAAATTATATATATATATATATACACGCAGACATCATTGATCAAATTAAAAATATATATTTTCTTTTAAAATAAAAAAGTTAGGCCCGTATTTTGAGAACATTTGTCTTGTGAATAACCGTCTCTGTAGCTCTTACAGTTCTCGAGATAGCAATGGTGGCCCATTTAAAATGAACGTCTGTACATTATATTATGCTTTTCTCTAAATTCTCGTAATTACGAGTAGTTACTGATTGTTACAGAAAATTATTTCTTGGTTAAATTGATTCTTTTCCAATGTACGTTATATTGTTCATTGAATAGAATAGGCATAGGCATCTGTTATTACCAACTTTATACAATAATATTAATATGGGTTTGAAAAAGCTTTCTCTAAATGCTTTCAAGATAAAATTAAAACCCATTTTTCTTGTTTATATTTGTAAACTGAAGATATATTAGTAGTAGTATTCTTTGTATTTTATATTCTATGCTTGTGTACTAGTGTCTTATAGTTATTTATCTTTTGTTATTGTTTACTTGGGTTAGGTGTTAGGTGGAAGATCAGCGTTGTAGCTGAACCTCGCCCTTAATGGTGTCTTTTTTTTATAACCATTAATAAAGATTATTATTATTATAATACTCAATTTTCAGTTACTCAATATACGTGATTTTATGTATCGATTGAAAATTTTCTGCAAAAACTCATTTCAGTTTTTTGTTTCAGTACTTCGGGGGTTACCAAACAGCAACTACATTAACGGTGAGTCTTCTATCTTTAATTCTTATATTTCTTTCTCGTTATTGACATTCTAGCAAATTGAACATAAGATCAATACAAATATTATAATCAGCATTACATTGCAACTAATTTTAATAATATTCAAATGAATATACTAATTCTTATTCAACGTTAATACTGCTTCTTTCTGAAATTGACACTTGTCTAGCATATTCATCAAACTTTTAGTCTGTGTTGTGTATCGAATAACAATACTTTTCCTTTATATTGAATATGTATGTTTTCAATGTATAAACTCGTTAATATTCTCTTCATTTTCAACCTTGATTCTGTGATGTGTGTAAGTGATAACCAAACATTTTCTGCGTACAAATAAACCAGAGAATTTTAAATCCCTGTGTATATATAACCGCTATTTATTTAGGACTGAGAAAAGATGTATCGCCTTCGGGCAAATTTTTTAATTCAATTACCATATAATCTCGGGAAATTAATATTTTATAATAAAATTACATGTTGAAAATCATTAATTTTAAAGTCAAACAAGGTGTCAATTTTAAAGTATCTAATAAATCAAATATTGAAACATTATTTTGAAAATGTAATTATAAAAATCCATATATGTCCAAGCATTAATTATTAACGGTATTATATCCGGGTACATAGGCTTCATTTGCATTTTATCTAAAGCCCATTTTACATCGCACAATTTCTTGAGGAAGAATTCATTCAATGCTTCGAATTATTTGCCCAATATCTCTATTTTTCAATCCCTATAATTTTGGATAAGTATCAGTCCAGTTCTCGAGATATTATTCTTTTTTAATTTATATACTTAATGATTAACGATATTGCTATCTTAGTACTTCTATCCATTTTAGTTGATTGCCCCAAAATGTCACATGACATGTGGGTAAAAATCTTCCTCCTGCAATAAAGTAGATTAAACTTAACAATGTATTAAATATTTTATTAAATTTAGTGTGTTTACAAGTATGTAATAAAAGTTTTCAGAAAAATTTTACTGGACATAACAAATACATAATAGTTTTTTTATACTCCGATGTGTAAAGTTGATACTTTACACACTGTAGACAATGTGTAAAGTAAACGATTTTCGTATTTGATTTTATTTACACATTACAGAGCTACCAACATCAATACACGTTTGGCATTTAAATTATCCTATCTAAATTTAGTTTTTTCTATACATTCATGTTGGTAATACTGGCAGAACTACAGTATTTAACTTCAGATTTGTTATCTGTTAAATTCGGTATTTGGTGTGTTAAAATTGTCGTCTGCTCGTCTGTCAAGTTTCTAATTTGTTTCAGGAATTTAAGGTCATATAAAAAATATTGTATGCAACTCAAGTGTAAACAATCTTTATGATATTCGGTCAATAATTTTCGTCACCAAATACTTGACCACATGTTATAAAGATTGTGTTTACACTGTGGGTGAATAAATAACTATTTTCTACATATCTATTAAAAGTAGGCTTTTTAATATTAGTTTCTAGGGTTAAGAATATCATTTTATGACACCAGTGTGAAAAAGTGTTTTTTAACACTAGTGTGAAAAGTAAATTACTTACCTTGGTAATGACGAATGGAACAACAAATCGATATTTTTGGCATACGTCAAAAAATTATCAAATTGGGCATTTCTTAGCAGAAAAGTATACAATAATGGCTTGGAATACCAAAACGAACAACAGTTACAAACAAAAATATTTCTGATGATCCGGGTAGTAGTTTAAATATCATCCAAAAATAATGAACCCCTATCAGTTTTATAAAACTAGATTTCTTATCTCCTTAGTTTATAGAAATAATCTCTTATGGCAATGTGCCAATAAAATAGTTCTATCTATTTAATGAAGACGGCTAACTTTTTCCCAAAAAAAATGCTACATACGTTTTGTAATCATTCTGTATTGTAAAACAGGCTTAATAAAAAATATTAGATGTTATAAAAATGGCTAAACTGTATAATCTTGTAATTAGCATAAGAATCCATTAAAGATAATTGATTAGCAGCGTAGGTATTAGTGTATATTCATTCCATAGCTTTATGTTTTCACAGATAACTATTGATTTTATTTCTAGTGTGTTTAAAATGCATAAAATTACAACAATGTTTTTATGGGCAATTTATGATGCGAAGTATAAAGGCTCTTAAGGTTTTTCTCTTCCATTTCTTGTGCAATAAATCGATATTAGAATGTGAGAACTTGTTCTTCAGTACTTCAGTAATTAATTCATATCTTAATTGTTTAATAAACGGCTGAAAGATAGTAATTATAGACTAACGAAGCAAATTGCTATCTAGCTACAGTAATATGAATCACTATGCGGTGTTTTTCGCCGTAAAATTATTCCTATACAATTACATGCTTTCTTAAATATTTCGCGTTATTGCAATATTACTAAACGGATGTTTACTTTTAGAAGAATAACTTTAAACGCATTTTATTCAGTGTCTTTTATTAGATTTTCGGGCCCTAGGCCAGCATTTTTGACAAGTTAAATCTGGACAAGAAGATGACCCTTAAAATGTCAGTCGAAATATTATCACCAGTCATTTCGCCCACAGTTTTTAGTCTATTAAAATGATAGAACCTTTTTCGTTTTAGTTCTGCTTATTTTTATAAAAACCAGACTGGTAGAACTATTTCAACAAGATTGAATGAACACCAGCGTTCGATCAGATTGAACCAGCCAGAAAAATCTTCAGTTGCAGAGCATGCATAAAATTCGAAGAAACGAAAATACTAGCGAGACCAACACACCTAATCAACAGGTTAATTGGAGAAGCCATTGAGATTTTCAAAACCAAGAGTAATAATTTCAATTATTGTAACGGTTAGATCTTATGCATGCCCGTATTAATAGTCGCTCCTCAAGGCTTCCTTGGGCGAAGGAAGACTTGAGGCCGCCTTACCCGTACAATAAACGTTCCTTGAGTCCCGAAAACGCTTTCTTATCTCAAGGTACGTTGAAGCCTTCCTTGAGGCTCTTTAGCAGAGTCATATACGCAATTGTAAATTATAACTGACGCGTTTTGAAAACTTCTTTTTAGTATTAAATATTAATAGTTAGAATAAGATAAAATTTGCCGAAAAAATAAAAAATATTTTTTATATGTACTTTTTAACGTATAATCATCCCTAGTATTTTACAACTGCCAATAGACTTATCATGAATTATTAATTCTGTATTTATATAACAAAATAGAAATAACAAAATATAAATATTGTTTTATAACTGTAAAAAAACTTCTAGTTTCTTTAAATTTAACTGTGGGGACTAACAGGTCCCACGTTAGTAATGAATTTTTGTTGTTGTTTATTGTAAATATTGTTTTATGTACAGTTCTGTTCTTTTCTAACCCTACTTTATCTTGAGCACGCATGTTTACTTTCATAACTCAGTTTTTGAAAACGAAATCTCTTACACGATGTTTCTCAAACTCAAAATAGTCGCCAAAGTTATCCTCTGCCATTATCTATGTTTATTACAATGTATAAAAAACTCTAACAATATAACCTCAATACCTCAAATATACCAAAGTGTTTCAAATCGCGCCAATTATAACCTAAAACTGCGCATGTGTCCCCGGCAAGGGCGCCTTGAGGTAGAGCTGAGGCTTCCTCAGCCGAGGTTTGCCGAAGAAACGTCTATAAAACACACCTAACTCAGGTAGTTGAGGACGTCTCAGCCAAGGAAACCTTAAGGTTGAGTTTGAGGAGCGACTATTAATACGGGCATTAGTCGAGCATGGCTTCCTATATTAAATATGTTGTAATTTGTCACCATGGTTAGCTGTTGTTATTATTTATTTATAAATTTGTTAATTTGTTGTTCATTCCCTGAAGAAGGCAGTAGTTCATGCTACCGAAACATCGTTTTTTTTTTTATAAAAATAAACTGAAATAAAACTAAAAAGGTTGCATCATTTTAATCGAAATATGAGTTCTGAAAGATTTTTTAATAATTTTAAGTCTATATTTAAAGAAGCTGAAAGAATTTTATAGAAATTTCTAACCATTTGTGTAGATTTTATAATTTATTGAAAATGTAAACTAGCCGAAATATTTTAAGTTTCGGCTCATATATCAATTGCACTTGACACTGACATCTGTCAATCAAAATATCCTTATAACTGTTTCCATGGTTATAGCACAGCTGGCTGCTTTATGATATTTAATTTCGTTATAATTATTTAACTTTAAATCCATTAAATATAAAGCATTAATGCAATAAAATCGTATAGAGAATAACATATTCTGTAATATTTATAATAACATTAAATGTGAAATATGATATTTAACAGCGTTTTTTCAAGAAACTGTTAAAATCTTCAAATAAAAGTACTTCCGGTCGACCAACTATATATGTCTGCATATGAATGTAACACACACACACACACACACACACACACACACACACACACACACACACACATACATACATACATACATACATACATACATACATATATACATCATCGTAAAAATAGTAAAATTGTATTCCAGGGACCCTAAAACTTGCTTATTTATTGAAAACTCTCCAACAAAAGTTAATAATTTAGTTCACACTTGCTTCAGGCCTAGTAAATAATGAGGGTCCCAAGGGAAAAAATGATCGGAGTAGCAGTCACTGATGTAATTTTTTTTATTTCGAAGCCAACGTTTCGACTACTACAGTAGTCTTCTTCAGGGGAAGAAATGGTTTAAAAACAATGGTGTGTATGGCAACCACCCATGAGGAACAGTAGTAATAAAATATTCACAGAGTTGATCGTCAAATGATAAAAACATAAATAAATAAATAACATTTAAAACGTAACAGTCAATGATTGTAAAATAATAATTATGAATGTATGTAAAAACTTTTTGTAGTTAAAGATATAAAATAAAGAATTTTTTAACAAAAAGTATTGCACGTGGTTGACTGACTTAAGTAAGTCCATTCGAAATAAAAAAAATTACATCAGTGACTGCTAGTCCGATCATTTTTTCCCTTGGGACCCTCATCCATTCCTTCAGTCGACTATCAATCAAGTTCATCTAGTAAATAATATTACCAAATTGACAATTTTATATAATTTTGTCTTATCGTTACTGTTTCATTCGTTCATTAAGTTGAGGTCTTTAAGCGCTAACCGCTTTTGTCACTGCAACCTGTAAGATCTGTTGTAACATGGCCCTGGAAGTAGTTCCAGAGTTCTTATGAAGCCAATTACTGCTCCAAGATGGTTGAGTCTACTTACGGCCACAGCTGGACATTCACATACAATGTATTCCGAAGTTTCTTCGTCCTCTTCGCAGAGTCGATAGATATTGTTTACAGCTATACCAATCTTACATAGATGGTATTTCAGAGGACAATGGCCAGTAAAGATACCTGTCATAGTTCTAAGGTCCTTCTTGCTGAGAGCTAATAGCTCTTTGGCGTTTATTAACGAGGGTGAAATGAATTTCTTTGACTGACTAAGGCCAGGGATGTCTCTCTAATATGAGGCTATGGCTGATTCCTCCCAGTTTTTGATGTTTATATGGCTTTTAAAGAGTCCACAAGAAGGTTCAGGCCCGTAAAACGGTAGTTTAGCTCCCTTTGTAGCGAGCCCATCTGTTTTGAATTGCCTAGAGCTCCTTCGTGCCCCGGTACCCATCACAAAGTGACGTGGTTATCTTTGGCCAGTTGTAGGGTGTTCATGCAATTCCCAAAACTTTCAAATATTCCATCTCTAACGCTTGTATTTAGCTCTTCATTCTATTTCACATTACTTTTGATGATTCATCTTTTGACTTTTATTGTTTTCTGTAGCTAAAAATCATCCCCTATATTTAATACTGTATTTATTGGTATAATAAATGGCGAAACATTTTCCGGAAGTTACTAAATAATTTCGCAAAACATGTAAAATTCCAGATTGATGTTTGCTCAAAGTAGACCGAAGTAAAAGTACATATTTGTTCCATGTAACATAAACACCTCCCCGTTTGGTTCTATTAAACATTAATTCTCCTCCTTTAGTTTACGTTCATACTGTCATTAATTATTCTAATACAGTCCTGTTCCGAGCGCGACAGACTGTTCATAAACAACCCTTCTAAACGCTAGAGTTTTTCGTCGTGTTTTTCCTGTTGTTTTCAGTGTTTTTAACCAGATTTTTTGTCAAACGCCGACGATATGTTGAAAACACGCATCACAGATTGCTGTGTTTGAAAATAACTCCTTGTATCAGTCGTCAGGCAGCGTGAGTGCGTGCGCGTGAACGTAGGAGCAATGACATAGCGTGAATGGATGTGTGGATACCTCACATCTAAGCAAATGATTTTAAAGCTGATGATGTATACTTTGGAAGAGATGAAAATGAAACACGCTTTAATGTTGGAGATGATGAAATCATTATGATGAAAAGATTTATATAAAATTATGATCAAACAGAAATGTTGCTTAGAAGATATTTCAAATATTGTACTGAGTGAAAGAATTTCGTAATATCGTCATTTATTTTTTAAATATATATATATATATATATATATATATATATATATATATATATATATATATATATATATATATATATATATATATATATATATATGAATACTCAATACTCAGCGCTACAATGCGCCTTACATTCTGCCCTGCTGAGACAAAAGGACGTAACTGCAAAAAAATGTGATTTTGGGGTTTATATCTGTCGATTCATAATGATGTTTTCTATCCTCGTACTAACCCAAAAAGACGTCTCTGTACCGGTTGTACGTTAAATATAACCAATTTATTTGTCGTATCTGCAAAATTTACAATGTCCTAATAATAATGAAATATTTAAATCATTCGCCATTGTATTTTTTTATAATATAATATATATTTCTTTTTACCTTCCATCATCTTTAGGTAAGGAAGGTATTGTCTTTGGTCAAAACATTCGATACTGAGTTTAGGATCCCTAGAATCCGAATTTACTATTATTACGATGATATCTGTATATATCGCTGTGTGTGTGCGCGTCTGTGTGTGTGTGTGTGTGTGTGTGCGTGTGTACGTATGTGACAATCATTTCGGATCGCATAACTCTAATACCTCGAGTTTAGATACCTATACAGACGTGATTAGATTTTGTTTATAATTGGTCAACCGGAAGTATCCTCATTCGCAAATTTTAACAGTTTTTCTTGAAGAGGAAAGGAACTGAACGAGCATGATACGTCAAACAGAAATGAGTGGAAGAAGAAAAAAATATCGACCACTACCGTGATCCAAAGACGAAGATGTCAGTGTCAAGTGCAATTTGCATAGTTTATGAAATAATTTTACTGAAAATTTAGAAACCTTTGCAAGAAAGAATAAAGATTATATAATTTTGTTATTGTTGGAAATACGTGTTTGTTCTGCCTCATACCCATTTCCAGCGTGTGTCTTAGTGACCCGTAGAATAACGCGTGAGTGTCAATTGAATGACTTTATGACACTACCCAAATTTTGATTGATTGATTTGTTTGCCCCGTTTTGCCCGTGTCCTTCTATCCGAGGACTTTTAAAATACGGATAGTGGTGGCAGCGATTCCGCTACCTTTGACCTATTCTAATTCAGTTAACGACTCGCTAAGCGTGAAATTTAGAATCTTTTGCAAGAAAATTTATGTATGGAATTTATACATAATACACAGGATTGACGGAAGGTAATATGCTGGCCTATGCTAAATAAATATTTTTACCAATTAATTTACCAATCAAAATTGTATATTATGCCATATCATACCTTATCAAATACTAAGCAGATTAATCGGTCTTGTTACCACTATTCACCGATTAATTGTCGACTAGAAAAATGGGTAGTCTGTTTGACCAACTAATAGTCGGTAGTCTATACATCACTCTTATATACCATATTCATAAAAATGGAACACCCTCTATTTTAATATAAAATAAATTTCATTTAATACATTCGTTATTAAAAAATCTGATGTGGCCAGCACATAACCTCTCGCCGTATATTTTACCTGGCTGTATGCATAAAGCAAAGAATATTTTTATAAATACAAATAATATATTCATATAAATCTATGACGTATAAACTTCTTTATTATTCAATAATAGCATGTCTCAACATGAAGATATTTTACCATAAATTATGTTACAATAAATTACAAAGTAGAGTTTACCATATATAAATATTAGGCTGGTAACAGCAATTTTCAATTCGAACAACTTTGTTTACTTTCTCTTCATATTCTTCTAGTAAAAACATTAATTTTGGGCGGTCTAAAATGTATATATGGATTGTGCATCTATTCTTACATATCTTCTTTTACATTTTATTTTTTCATACATGTTATATCTAAATAACACTAATTCCCTTTAATAAAGTGACGGATAGATTGCACTCCGATTATTCTTATATCGATGTGTAATTTTGTCAATATTTACAACTTACTTGAGAAGAATTTGATAGCTTTTTCGCAATTCAAAGTTACTCTAGTCTATAGTACTGGTGTACACTGTCCCATAATGTTTGAAACAAATTTAAGTCCTTCAACCTAGACTTGTCATCTCCATAATAGTCACAGATCAAGAACTAAGGGATTCTCCAAGTACATTTTTCCTTCATTACTCATTATTTCTGACACTGACATTTATCTGTCAGTTACAAATAATTTAAATTATCAACTATTTTTCATGGCATTCTTTCGGCTGTCAAATTTATTACAACAGATTATTTTATATATTATACTTCTTTTATCTCTAAATCTATGGAATATATAATAAAATATTTAAATGTATCAGATAGAGAATTTAATTTTCTTTAATATTACCACGAAAAATTTTCAAAAAATAATATTTAGAAGATTTTTTTTCAAGAATCTTCTACTTCCGGTTGTCCAATTGTTACCAAAACCTTTTCAGATCTTCCCATGAATGTCCGATTGGGAAATACGTTGTTAAACAAATTTTAAGTCTTATAGTTTTTGAGTAACCGTCCTTCCAACATCCCACACACACACATACACACACACACACACATCCACACACACACACACACAGACATCATCGTAAAAATGTTAAAATCGGATTGTAGAGACCTTAAAACGTGCTTATTCAATAAAATCTGGATATGCGATTTTTAGCATGAATGCAATACCTCTCTTAGCGAGAGGTAAAAAGAGCAAACCGAAGAATTACCCTGTATATTAATCGTTTCATCAACTATATTTTGTGTCATAAAAGCGAATTGTTTATTTTGTTTGTAGACCATAAATTTAAACTGCAATGCCTAATTTACTAAATTTTGCAAACATTAGCCATATCTTTTAAAAATCTCCCATTTTAATTAACTCTTTGATTAATAATTTGCTTTTCGTGTCTCCTCATTTCGAACAAAAATAATGACACAGTGAAAAATGACAGTAATGCCAGAGTAATATTTTAATATATTCAAATGAGTTCTACCTCAACTGCAAACATCTCATTAGCCGCTTTTCATGCTTTCGAAATCTTTTATTTGCTGCGATTGCCTCACAATATTATTTCATTTACATGTCAAACGAAAGAACAAACATTCTTTATAAGAATAGAGTTCTGACGGGCATAATTGAACTCCAAACACAATCATACTCACTGAAATGATATATGGTGGTATTCAAGACTTATCTCTCCTTAATTTATGAAAATTTATTTCGAAATGTCCGAACAATTCGCTTCCTGAGTCCATTGAAGGTCAATGGTATTCATTAGAGTAGAAATAGTAGAGGCCTCCAGCAAGGAAGTGGAAGGTTTGTAGAAATGAGTGATTTAGATTTCATTTGCATTTTTATAGAGCCATTTATTTATGTGAAACAAATTTTAAATAGATGTATAATGCGTATTAGTTTATGTACATAATAATCGTACTTAATTATTGTTATTAATGTTAGAAATATACAAGGTGTGTGTGGATATAGACTATGAACTTTGAAGTACGTTGTGTGTATTTTCTATAATTTATGGGATCATATTTTTTACTGTTTATTTACAAGAATATACAGTATCGTAAAAAATATTGTTACATTTGATAATTACGAGAAAATCATGTCATAGGCACCAACATATACGAGTATTATTGGTACGGACGGTATAGGAATCGTGCTAAAAATCGCATATATATATATATATATATATATATATATATATATATATATATATATATATATATATATATATATATATATATATATATATATATATATGTTAATTAAAAACCTGGCTATAGGCGTTTAACATGGGAAATCAGTTTTTCCTTGCGCAAAAATTCCCAAATTATTTTAGACAAAAATACTTCAAATACATGTTGTAGAGAATTAAATTCTGCACCCAAGTTAGTAACCAGATTTTATTTTTGACATTTTATAACCGAGATTTTAATTTTTTTCTGAAGATTACTGATTTATAACGATAGCCATGCAATTCAAACAAAATTTGTCCACCATTTTATATTCTGAACCTTTTCTTCGTGAGAAAACTGTTCCATACTTTCAAAGAAATGTGTTATAGAACGAAAATCCCAAAACACAAACTTATTTTGACAGTTAAGATGGTATACAATTGTTCGTAATTTTGTTTGAGTTCCATGGCTACCGCTATAAATCAGCTATCTCCAGAAAAAATTAAAACTGATTTTCTAGGTTATGAAATGTCAAAAATAAAATCTTATTACTAATTCGAGTGCAGAATTTAATTCTCTACAACATTAATGGAAGCATTTTTGTCTAAAATAATTTGGGAACTTTTGCGCAAGGAAAAACTGATTTCCCATGGTAAACGCGTATGGCCATATATATTATAAAATATATTATAAAACTTGTACTGTAGATTGAAATGTATGTATATTATTTGGATTAATTTGTAAAATCAAGGTCAGTGTCTATTATTCTTGAATAAATAAGTTCAAAAACATTAATCACCTTGTAGTAGAGCGATAGAATGTATAATATAAATATAAATTTAATAGGATAATGTAATAGTTTTTATAATATTTAGATTGTTTAGATTGGCTATAAGAACCAAACGTACATAAACACTGAAAATCAGTTAGTTATTCAAATGAAACACACATACGTAGCATAATTGAAGCTTATCCCGTATATCAGTTGAGTAATTTATTATTATATCCTTTGCATTTAGTATCACTGCTGAGATCTGACCTCGCGTTTGTAATACTATTTTTTTCTTGAACTTAATGATATTCCACATTAATCATAATCATAATTTCCTCCTCTTTATTATCTCATTAAATACGCTCTATTCTCGATATCGCAGATATTCACACATTGTTAATTAATTTCCTGATAAACCTTATCAATTTATACCAATAGATAGATATCCTTATCGGTCGTATATCATGAAATGTAAACAGAACATTGATTTTAAAATTAATTTGAATTGCTCGTATGCATTAAAAATACATCAATACAATGTATAAATCGTATAATTTTATTTTATTGTGCATGTATGTAAAGGAAATTTTATTTTTGTTTATCTTACCTACGCATCCGGTAAGTACTTATATATGTATTTACGGGGTTATGGAATTTATACAAAATAGTATTTTTTTTCTATAGTTTACACTAGTATATACAGGTTGTTCAATTTAAGTGTTTCATTATTGCTACCTCGAGAATTTATATATTATAAGACTATTAAAATTACAATAATTATTGTCAACCAGTGGTTCTCAAAATACAGAATTCAACTTTTTAGTTTTAAATTAGAACCTACTTTTTTTATTTGCCTATTCGATTCAGATTTTTTTTTTTAATACGATATAAAATGTTTATACCCTTACAAAAAAACGAGAAAAATTCAAAAGAAAAATTATTATTCTCATATTTATTTCTACATGTAAACAGAGTGCCATGACAAAAACAATTTAATATTTTGTTTTCATCATTGTTTGGGCGATTTAGATACTTTAAAAAAAATATTATAAAAATTGTTCAAAATTATTGCCATGCTGATTTATACATAATTCCAGCCTTCTGAACATATTACTTCTTACTTTTCTTAAATTTCGGCCATCTATGTGGGAAATAATATTTTCGATTGCATTTTTTAAATGCTGAATATCTGGATAGTTAGTTTTGTATACTTCATCTTTAACATAACCCCATAAAAAAGTCCAGGGTATTAAGGTTTGGTGATCTTGCGGGCCATGGAATAGGACCATAAGTACCAATCCACCGATTTGGAAACCGTTCGTTTAGGTAATTCCTAACTTGACGCGAATTGTGAGCTGGTGCACCATCTTGCTGGAAATAAATGTTTCCCAAATCAGCTACTGGTATGTCTTCCAAAATAATACCCAGCATATTTTGAATTAAATTCAGGTATCTGTCGGCTCCAGTAGTGTGTGTTTTTTCTATTTGACATACAATTATTATAAAAATTGGCTTCGTCAGTCCAAATAATTGATTTTAAGATATCTGGATCCTCATTTATCAATAATGGTGAATTTTAATCATTTAGAAAGATTTCCGTATAAAATATAATATGTTTTAAACGACCCCTTTATTGTAACTTTATTCTACACAAATATTTAAAATTCTTCATTCCCTTTATTGATGCTTTACAGCCGATAACTTTTATTTTATTTAAAAGGTATTTTCCGCGACTGTTGAAAAATTCAATTAAATTTTAATTGAAACAAATTTTACGATCTGTGCTAAAACAATTATTATAAATTATTAACAATTTATGGTAAAATTAACCGACTTTTGAAACGGCTTCCTCCAAAGCAATAAAACCAACCAATAAAATAAAAAATGAAGTTGTTAGGAATATTCGCAAAAAGCTATTATTTCCTCTCCTTTTCTACATTAGCATATATTGAGTGGTCGTACGTCTTTATTTAATTGCTTTGGCCTAAATAATTGTTATAGTCTTTAGTTTTAATTGGCGTTTTTAATTTTTACTGATATCTCGAAATATAATTAACCAGTTTTGAAATTTCTAGAATACAGCTCACATGTTTATATAAATTGTTGTGTAAAAAGTCTTAAAAAATGGATATGATGAAATTTTTGTTGTCATCTGCTTGTCAGATGTGAATAAATTGTAATGAGAATTATATAATTAGGTCATGCAAAAAAATGATCTATATCAGTTTAAAAAGAGGAAGTGTAAATTGATATATATTTTTTTGGTATTTCATGTTAAAAAATTAACCAAATGGCCACTTTAGTGACAATGAATATTTATATTATGAGTAAAATTAAAAAAATTATTCGGTACTATTAAAAAAATTTGATTACAACAATGAAAAATGCTTAATTACAATACAAGTTTAGGGCGCGAGCAGTCATGTGACTTTGTTGCTCTTGACAATCAGGTATGGGAGCCAATGTCAGAATGACAATTAGTAAGATGTCAAATGTCAAAATTTTTCATTAAAAATTTCAAGATTATTTAAATTTGCGTAGTTAATTTGTCACCAGGAGTGTGGAATTTACTTGTCGGGGAAAATAAACCACATGGAATTGGAAAATCACTAAATTTACAATAAAAATTATGCTATTTGACATCTATGTACATAATTACTAGCTATCATTCTGACACGGGCCCCCATATCTGCTTGTCAAGACCAACAAAATCACATGACTGGTCACGCTGTATTATATTTAATATTTCTTGTATACCTACATTCTACCTCAAATTCTACTTACATCTATTCTTTATATATAGATTTTTAAATGTTAAATTCATTCTATGAAGAAATTTTGTCCTCTTCTAATTTTTCGAAATGTTTCTAATTCATTGTCTGAATTGACAGTATTTTTGAAGGTATATGTAATATATAATTTTGAATATTTAACTATTAATACAATAAGAATAATATAATGTGTGTATATTTGAATTGGTTTCCATGACATTATTTGGGCTGTGAGATTTATTACAACAGATTATTATATACCTTATATTTCATTATCTCTAAATCTATAAAACATACAATAAAATATTTATATGTATCTGATATATAACTTACTCTTCTTTAATATTAGCAAGAACAAAAAATTTCAAAAACAGAATTTTTTTATGAGTCTGCTACTTCTGCTTGTCCAATTATTACTAAATCTTTTCAGCTCTTCCCAGAAATATCTGATTAAGAAATACATACATACACACACACACATACACACACACACATACACACACACATACACAGACAAAGTATAGATAACAAAGTATATATATCAAATTTTTTTACAAACTTGCAAAGTATTAATGAAAATATCCGTTTAATATGTGCGTACTCTTCTCTTACATTTTTACAAAATTTTGAACTTTGACGCAATTGGTTAGTTTTAAGGGATTCCAGTTCTTGTAGAAACATGTAAAACAAAAATTATAGATATACTATCTATGGGGTTAGTTCAACTATCGGTTAAGCGTTGTGTACTTACTGTAACACTCTGTATATCTGTTTTTAATTAAGATACTACTTAGAAATTTAGGGTCTCGTTATTCATATTACATATTCTATAACGTTAACACACCAAAATCTAAATAACACATATTAAAAATTTGAAAGTATAAGGTAGTTCACTTAAAAAAAAAGTTTGATAACTGGGAGGTCTTGTTGTGACATCAATTTTTGAAAAAAAATATAACAACCCGGAAGCAGTTCCCCAATTATCATTTGGTTAATTATCACGATTTATTCGACTCCTGTCTTCCTGTCCTTCACTCTAGTGACACATTTAACAAGTTAACAAGAATACGAAACCGTAGGCTGATAAATAATTCATGTCGCTAGCAAAACATTACATTTCTTTTCGCGGTTAATTCCTACTCAGCCGTAGAGCGCTCTGCAAAGAAGCGGAAAATATAAAAATTCCGCATGGTGCGTTTGTAGAAGGCCGACACGTTCAGCGCTCAGATGTTCAGAACCTCTAGCGAAGGGGGGGGGGCAGTTAGTGCGTGAGACATACGCAATGGGGCGACACGTGTATGTGTGAATCATGCACGATTCTTTGACGGATTGGTGAAATGGTGAAGTGTTTAGTCTACCACGTAGAAATGTCATTTTTGAAGAGTTTATTTGAAGGTGAAGACGAACAAGACAAAAATAATGTTTTGTCTGCTTTTGTAGTGAATTCCTTTCTTATATATATTTAACTTAAATACGAACTCAACTTAACGAATGGTTACAATTTGTGTTCAAAGCAGAGCATCGAACCCGCCAAAAACTGGGTTCTGTTCTGGTTCAAACATTAATAAAATTTGCGGTTTTGTTCCGGGTTCAGGTATTGGGTTAAGATTCGTTTCGACCTAATGAAATCTGAATTAATGTTTTTGGAAAAACAATCTTTATATAGAAATAATTTAAAATGTGAGCCGGAATTCACGCAAGACAGGAACACGAACACAATTTTCACAAACAGACAACACAGGCGTCGATTATCGGCTGTATTACGATTACACGTACGTTTCGAACTCAAAATGAACCTGAACCGGAGCTGAACCCGAATTTTAATACTCCGTTCGGTTCTGACTCGGGTTCAATTGAAAAATATAATTGAGGTTCGGTTTTGGGTTTGGGTTCGCTAAAATGTTGCTGTTTTTAGCTTCAAGAAAGTACCATTTCCGATTACCTTACACCCAAATCTAATGGCTTCTTTCCATATTAGAATAAGTTATAAATACAAGGCTTTAAAATTATCTGAATGATAATATTTAAGTTAGAGCGTAAATAAGATCTACACACACACACATACACGCACACACACGAACACGCATACCTACGCACACACACATACTCACAGACATCATCGTGAAAATGCTAAAATCTGAGTCTAAGAACCTTAAAACGTGCTCATTTACCAAAATCTCGATATGCGATTTTTAGCACGATCCCTATACCTCCCTTACCAAGGGTAGCGGGAGGTAAAACAGTTGAACAACTCTCGAATGTTATATTTTAATTTTACTCTATAAATTTTATTTCCGTCTTGTTTCTTTTTAATTTACAATAAGGTTAGTAAACTCTTTCAAGACTAGTTTAAAAATGAAGTAATTATTTCTGAACTACACAAATTTGGAAATCATTAGTATTTGTAGTGCTTGTGGGGTCACTAGTGTAGCATGCCTCCTTAGACCATTTACGCGCAAGCGTCTGTAACAACTAACTAGTCTCATTACTGACTTCTGTTTACAAGAAACACTTTCCGAGCAAGCCGCGATGGCGATGGAAGTGCAAACCGTATCTCTCGCTCCTTTAACAAGCCAAGCCGGTACGGGTTATTTTAACTGCTCTGCTGCCGTTCTATCTAATTAATCGCCGCACAGAATGTCAGCTGATGGGAGCTTTGATCCGCTGATAGCGTGATGGCTTTAAAAGCGTGTTTATCAACGCACTGTAAATAATTTTTCACTTTAGGTTATCGCGTAATTGATACTGATATCGACAAATTGAATGCAAACAACTGGACGAGTTTGTTTTCGGCGCGTGATGGTTTCCATGTTTTCATTGCTTGTTAAACAATCGTTTTATAGATTAATTTGCTACTATTTCATCATCGACAAGCAATTTGCTGTTTCAATTAGACTATTGCAAATCACTCATTAACTCAAATCAAATGGCATGTTATTATTCGGATTATTTGACCTATATTTCAAGTTCGTTTTTAATATTTAGAATAGTCAAGTTGTCTGCGTATAAGGACAGCTTCAAATAATAATGTAGACTACATATAGTATTCTTCCAGGGCCAGATCGTACACAAAAGTATTCAAAAATTAAAGTTTTGGGTCGTTTTGGTAACGCAATAAAGTTATTTTTTATGCTAGATTAATTTTGCAATTTCTGTTTTATAAAATATTTGCAATGAATGCAAATAATAGGACGGCAAATTATTATGTGATGCGTTGGGAGATATAATAAGTGTTACAAAATTAACGATATTTGGCAAATATCCCAGAAGGTTATATGAGGAATAGATGCTTAAGAAAATAACTTTTTAAAAGATATCTTCTATTAACATGAAAAATTATATATATATACCGGGTGATCTTTTGAAAACTTCCCACCTTGAATAACTCTTTAATTAATAAAATTATCAAAAATCACTAAAACAGGTCAATGTTATTTTGGAGGGGGACATTTAATAACCTATTCCAATCAGTTGGGAAACTTTCACCCTCCCCTCCAGCCACCCCCACCCCAAAATTTTAAATGGCACTACCCCATGTGTGATACATCATTTTAAAGGTTGTAAAATTCTCAATATTTTAAAGCAAAGAAAATTAAAATCGGCCGAGCCGTTCATGAATTAGAGACAAAAATGTTTTGCTTTGAAACAAAAGAACGTGCGTCGTACAAGTTCAAAGTGTCAAGTGTTGTAGAATTCAGGAATTAAATATCGCCGCTTCAGATAACTTTAGATTACTTTGATTTGGGGTAGCGTTTGTGCCAATTGTGTCACTGAAATGACATACACTTTAGAAGAGAGAATTGAAATAATTTTCATTTATGGAGCTGAAAATCAGTGTGCTCGACGTACAGCCAACGATAAATTTAATTATTTACGTTTGTGAGTTTTAGTTTTAGGTATTTTGTAAATTTTCCGGTTTAATACATTTTTGTCTCTAATTCATGAACGGCTCGGCCGATTTTAATTTTCTTTGCTTTAAAATATTGAGAATTTTACAACCTTTAAAATGATGTATCACACATGGGGTAGTGCCATTTAAAATTTTGGGGCGGGGGTGGCTGGAGGGGAGGGTGAAAGTTTCCCAACTGATTGGAATAGGTTATTAAATGTCCCCCTCCAAAATAACATTGACCTGTTTTAGTGATTTTTGATAATTTTATTAATTAAAGAGTTATTCAAGGTGGGAAGTTTTCAAATGATCACCCGGTATATATATATATATATATATATATATATATATATATATATATATATATATATATATATATATATAGTCTAGTTCCTCTTCTACCCTTTGGGTGTAGAGGTTGTTTTCCTTCAAATTAAATTTCGACGAAGTTCTTCCATTCTAGTTTATTTTTTGCTAGTTGGCGTGCCGAGCTGCTTGTTGTATTCTTCTTTCGTAAGATATTCTCTGTTATGTCATCCCAAGTTCTTTGTGGTCTACCCCTGCTTCGCTTGCCAGTTGTGCGTGTTTTCCATATCTTTTTAACATTTCTTGTTTCTGGTAGTCTGATGAGGTGTCCGAACCAACTTAGTTGCTTCTCTTTTATTAGTCGTTCAACTGGTTTTGTTTCCAGAGTTTTCCGTGTGTCTTCATTTCGTATTCTGTCTAGTTTTGTTGTACCTGCTATTGCTCTTAGATATTTCATTTCAAGGGTTTGGATGTTGCTGTTCTGGTTTTGGTTCACTGTCCAGGTTTCACTACCATATAATAGGGTCGGTAGAACTATTGTTTTATATACTGTTAGTTTTGGCCTTGTTGATATGTTTTTGTTTCTGAAAAACGTTGATTGTAGTTGGTGGTATATTCTCCGTGGCTCTCTATGATGCTTCCTAAATATTTGAAGCTCTGTACTTGTTCTAGTTTTTTGGAGTTGACGGTTATTTCCATGTTATTGTTTCCTTTTCCTATTCGCATTACTTTCGATTTTTCTAGATTTATTGTCATATTGGCCTTTATAAGTTCTTCTTGCCATATCTGTATGTTGTTTTGCAGTTTTGTTTCGGTGCTTCCAAATATGACCATATCGTCTGCAAATAGTAGTTTTGAAACTTCTACTGTGTTTAAATTTAAATATCCTATGGTTGTCTTTTTTGATCTTTCTTTTGTCTTTCGTGTTATTTCATCCATATATATAATGAATAATAGTGGGTTTAGGTTTCCCCCTTGCTTTAGTCCTTGGGTGGTCTTGAATTGTTCTGACATAGTTTCCGGTGCGTACATAGTTCCTTGTGTTTTTGTAGATGTTCTGTATTGCTCGCAGTAGTCTGTTTCCTACTTTCCTCTTCTCTAAGATTTCCCACATTTGCCTTCGGTTTACCTTATCAAATGCTTTTTCAATGTCTATAAAGCCGAGGTATACTTCCTTATTAAACATTAAAGTTCTTTCTGTAATTTGTCTAATGGCAAAGATATTAAAAAAATAATTTATACTAATACACGCAGCAAAGATTGCAAGATTTATGAAAATTAATTTCCTTATAAATTTTAATTTCTAATTACATTATGAAGAATGCAATCAAATCGTATAAAGAATAAACTTATTTTTCATACGTAGCAACGGTAAAATAACGAGGTATTTCTAGCAGTATTCGTGTATACAAATCAATAGGGTTAATAAAAATAATGAGTGTTGTTTGGCGCGATTAGCCTTGGGTCGAGTTGTAAGTTATAAGCCGACGGCATGAAATCTTGGGCACTTGTTGCGAGCAGCCCTTGTTTTTAAGCCTTGCCACGTACCAGTGCTCATTAATCACAGCCAGGATTTGACTGACGGTGACGCTAATTTTCTACACAAGCACGCCTTTCTCCAACGCTCTAACGCTATACGTGTTTACCTGGGCCTCTTCATTTATTCATTTAGAAGGAGGTTTTATACGGAAGACATGCATTATATAACACAATGTGGATAACAACTTAGCCAAACTTACTTCAGAAGCAGAATTTCTAATACGGGACGGGGAATCTTTCAGCCTAGCTGAAGTTTTTAGTAGGATGAGGGAGCGAGTTGCTGAAGCTGAACGAAGGCCGGAGTAATCAGCCACTATCAACGTGTTTACATCCTCTCACTCCAAATATTCCAATTTTTTACCTCGCTAAGAGAGGTATTGGATTCATGCTAAAAACCCATATTCAGATTTTAATGATTAGGCACGTTTTAAGATCCCTACAATCCGTTTTTAATATTTTTAATGGGGTCTCGTGGCCGTATGCCTGAGTGTCTGGTCGCGAATCTGGGGACCCGGGTTCGATCCCGACCGACGCCAAAAATTACATCAAAATTTTAATGGCACAAAATTGACACCTGTGGTGCACTCTCCAGGAGAAGGAGAAGACTGCCACTAACATGTAAAATTTCAATTTCATACTTAACAAAACAATAAAAAAAGGTTTTAATTATTATATTGATTTCCCACTATAAAGAATTCCTGGGGAACACATCTAGGAATGAAAATGAAACAAGTACAGCTTGAGGAGGAGAAATAAAGTTTGGAAGATAATCTCCTTATCGCCTAAGAGCCAAACTTTCAAAATAATTGTTTAACAAGAAGTTTACAATTAGCTTCCTACTCTATGAAACTTTATACTTCAAAGCTGTTTAAGATAGGGTACACATGAATACTAGATGAACGAGTTATGTAATTAAAAATTTGACACACCCATAAGATGGCAGATACTTTTTCTCTACACAGTTTGTCTTCATAATATATTTTTTATTATACTTGTATCTACATTTTCCTTTCGGATGTGGATTTAGATGTTTTGCTTAGTTTTTCTCAATAAAATCCGTTTTGTATATTATTTTTTCTTGCCTTTCAACTCTAGTTATTCTTGGGCATCAGCAAAATTTGTATTTATTTTGACAATGTATAAATCGTAATCCCACGTAAAAGTACTGAAGATGGTTTCAAGTAAACCGAAATCTCGACTTTATTAAAAAAAGGATCTAAATTTCTTTCACACCAATCGGTGTTTAAGTTAAACGTTATTTAAATTTTTGCAACGCGAGTTTTTCTTATTAGTATATTAGAAAACGTGGTAACACACCGTCTATTCATCTTTGTGTGAAGGTAGGGAAAATCAGGACGTTATCGATCATCTGTCATACCTCAATTTACCCTTTTCATCAGCGAAATCAAAAACTCAATAACTCTGGTATAGGGAGTGGGTGAAGGGACTAACATACGAGTCACGTAACATCCAGCAACTGAACAAATACATTGCGACCAATGGCGACAACAATTTTGACAGATATTTATCTAGTCATGTCGTCGTAGCGAGCACATGTCGCACGTTCGTACGTAAACATTCGCCGCAGGGAAGCCAGGGACGCATTCAGGAAGGCACATGAAATTTGCGAGTCAAGCCTCGAAAATCAAAGTTTGTACATTTACTGCAACAGTGATAGATAGTATGAGCAACTGATTAAGAGTGATTAGCGAATAGTTGACTAGCATTTTCTTTTCTCTGTCAATCGTCAAATGTATGTACATAATGTCATTTTATGCAGATCCCATACAGAATACCTATAAGGCAATTGTTTACCTTCCGTCCCTTTAGGTAAGGAAGGTATTGTCTTTGGTCAAAAAAATCAATGATGAGTTTTTAGTGAATAAGCAGGTTTTAGGGACTATATAATACGATTTCGCCATTTTACGATGATGTTTATATGTATGTGTGTGTCTGTGTGTGTGTGACGAAATTTTGGATCACATAACTTCAATACCACGATTCCAAAAAATATATTTTTTCGTATTCCTCAAGTTTACATCCAGAAGAAGAGGTGATTAGATTTTGGTTATAATTGGTCAACCGGAAGTATTCTCATTTGAAGATGTTTTCTTAAAAAAATGCAGTTAAATATCATTTATTGACATTTAACGTTATTATAACTTATAGAATATATTATTCCCTATACGATTTGATTGCATTTTATATTAAACCATGTAAACTGCTAATATATTCAGATAATTCAAATTGACAGATGTCAGTATCAATGAAAAGTGAATGTGACAGAGATGATGATGTTTAAACAGAAGATATGAGACGAATACATTGGTTTGAACATGTCATGAGGAGAGATGAAGAATATATTGGAAGTAGATTGAATAGCTTGATGAAACAGAGAAAGACCAAAAATAAGATGGAAAGTCTGTATTGCGGAAGACTTGAGAAAAAAGGAATTGAATGAGAACGACACGCTAAACAGATATGAGTGGAAGAAGAAAATAAAACATAGTGACCCCTAACGAATGTGAAAAGCTAAAGAAGAAGAAGAAGAAGATGTCAGTGTCAAGTGCAATTTGCATAGTTTGTTTATGAAATAATTTTACTGGAAATTTATACATAATACACAGGATTGACGGAAGGTATTGTGCTGGCCACATCAGATTTTTTAAACAGTTTTAGGTCATGACGCACAGATGGCTAGATCGTCTTTTTTTTTTTCGAGAAAAACAGCAAATCGTTCTCCAGAGTATTTAAAATGAGCACCAAGGGTCAGTATTTAGAATACCTTGATACATTTTTCACGTAGCACTGCTGCTAATTTCCCTAACAAGAAACAGAACTTGTGTATACATTGTAAAAGTCAACAAATAATAGGCATTTTCATAAGTGCCTTTCTGCTCCTCAGTTAATCAAACATTTGTTGTTGTTCTTCAAGATCCTTGGCATCTCTTATGTGTTGGTAATACATCATATTAACAAGCAATACAAACAAGCAATTAGTTAGATGCTTCATAAATCATTATCGATGGCGCGGAAAACTTGGACTTCCAGTTCGCACTTGCAGATCGATTTGCAGGCAGAGTGTAATGCAGGTGCATGTCGAGCGACATCCTTTTAATTAACCGTCGCGAAGGGAGCCAGCACCAGCACGGGTCTTGACAAATGCAGTTACGTGCTTGCGTGATTGCCGACTATGACGTTAAATCATTGTACGCTGTTGCTGCTACTGTTGCTGTTGCTGGGAGGTACATTACACAATGTATTTGCTTATGCACAGTAGCCAAAGAGAAATAATATTCCATACAACGCATATTTCCACAGGTGTGGGTGGGAGAAAGATGGACATAATTGCTTGCAAACACTATGAGCTTGGAGGTAGTTTATGGAGAAAAGTACTCGTATATTAAATTATTTATTTAGATAGAGGTAACATGGTAAGTTACCAATAACAGCACGGCACTATTACACAAAAATCTGATGTGGCCAGCACAATACCTTCCGTCAATCCTGTGTATTATGTATAAATTTCCAGTAAAATTATTTCATAAACAAACTATGCAAATTGCACTTGACACTGACATCTTCTTCTTCTTTAGCTTTTCCCATTCGTTAGGGGTCGCTATTTTTTATTTTTTTCTTCCATTCATTTCTATTTTGCGGGTTATCCTCACGTCAAAATTTTTCATTCAAAATTTCTTTTTTTGGTATTTTATAATTCCTTTTCTCGGCAACTAAATTCCACATCCCTGATAATAAATAAACCACATGAAATAAAAAAATCATAAACTTTGAATGAAAAATTATGGCATTTGTAAGTTATGGACGTAATTAATAACTGTCATTTTGACACGGGTCCAAATATCTGCTTGCCAAAGTCAGCAAAGTCACGTCACTGCACGCGCCCTAGACATATTTTTTTTTGCAAAAGATCCTATTTTGTTTTGTATGTCGTCCTCATTCAGTTCCGTTTCTCTTCTTTCATATTATATTTGGTCTTCCTATGTTTCTTCCACCTTCTGTTATAATATATTCATTCTTCCAATATACTCATCTCTCCTCATGACATGTTCAAACCAATGTAATCGTCTCTCTTATATCTTTCTAGAAACGCCCAACACTAGAGTTATTTCCTTTATTCTTTCATAATTTACTTTTTATTGATATTGATATCTGTCAATTTGAATTACCTGAATATATTAGCAGTTTCCATGGTTAAGTTAGCACAGCTGGCTGATATATGAAATTTTATAATTATTACAATCTTTATAATTCTTTAACTCTATATCTGTTGAATATGAAATATAAAATGCAATCAAATCGTATAGAGAATAATATATTCTTTAAGTTATAATAAAATTTAACTGAGTTTTTCAAGAAAAACTGTTAAAATCTTCAAATGAGGATACTTCCGGTTGACCAATTATAACCAAAATCTAAACAAGTCTGCATATGGTTGTAAGGAAGAGGAATACGCAAGAATTGTAATTTTTGGAATTCTAGTATTGGAGATATAGTTGACGAAACCGCGGTCACATATACACACACATACACACACACGCACAGACTAACACACACACACATACAGACATCATCGTAAAAATAGTAAAATCGTATTGTAAAGACCCTAAAACGTGCTTATTCAATGAAAACTCACCACCGAATTTTTTGACCAAAGACAATACCTTCCTTACCTATAGGTGACGGAAGGTAAAAAAATGAAAATAATAATATTACACTTATAATAACAGCAACTCTTATTTCTTGTAATTGTAATTGAACTCAATAAGATAACAACTGAGGTTATTTTAATTCATAATCAATCATCAATATCTAAAAATGGCTAGAAACTGTGATGATATATCGCATTACACCGACATAAAAGGCGATGCACGTCGGTTTTATGCTCTTTAAAACGGAGATATAATTAAATTTATCTGTGACAGTTTCCCTGCAAACTTGAATCCTGAAATGCAGTTTCACTTCTTCAATTATATTAAACGTAATAGAGGAGATATAAATCTATAACTGAATATCCTCCGATAAAACCATTTCATGAGCGCTGAGTAGGAAATAATTTCAGATTCGCATTAAAATTTAAATCTTGTTTTCCTCTAAAAGTCAATCTGATTTACAGTTTTATCTCCAGATATTCTTTACGAAAGATGGTAAATAATATTGAACGCTCAATATCACTCTTCAATCTAATTCATTTTCTTTTTATAAACAGTGGATAGTGTTTAATTGAGTAGTGTAGTTTGCGGAGAAAAATACATAAGAAAAAATTATTTAGTATTAATCTCAAGTTTTGATTATAATAAACGCCAAAACACATTAACCAGGCGACTAACTACTTATATTTAAAAATAAGAAATAATTTTTATTTTTAGTTCGGTCAGATTCATTTATATTATAGCCGCACTAATGACAAAATTGTTTGAAATTTATTTTTGATTTTATCTTTGTACTCTCATTGTACAAGCACATTATAAACCAAAAAATGAAATTCTATTTCATTGTAATTGCTGTTCACTGCACATTTCATACCGTTTAATAAATGTAAATACCTCTTCGTTTTCCCCCCTGTGATTAAAGCTTCACTGCTACCATAACACGAAAATCCCTAAAACCAAAGTCCCTGCAATGTCCACCCCGGCCCGTAATGTCCATCGCTGTTACGATTATTGCCGCCAGAGTGTTAGTGGCGCTAGTGGTCCCACGGTGCCTGATAACCGATAACAAACGCTCTGAGGGCGATTGAGAATTCCGATCGAATGTATTGAGCCCTCCGATAGGCTGGGGTGGTTAGAAATAGTCATATGATTGGACGTTTAAGATACGGATATGCGTTTGTTTTGCGCAGGATCTGATAGTAAATACTTATTTATGATACTAGTGTTAAAAGTGCACACATACCTTTTTATAACTAGTAAAATTACTAAGCTATAGTGTTTACCTACCTACATTTTTATATTTATAATTTACAAAAACAAAATGACAATCTTGAATTCCAGTAAATTATAATATTTCATTATATAAAATAGTCCGGAAAATGTTTCTTTTTCTAGTTAATTGGAGGTAAAGACTATTACTCTTCTATATTACATGTTAATTTGATTTGTGTGTGGTCTTTCTCGCTTTCAAAGTATAAAAGGATTAGAAATTAATACGTTAAAAATGCGCGTAGTCTTTAAAATAAATTTAATTTATGTGCATATCTTCATTAACTTACAAAAGATTCATGTATTAGTCTGAAAGGTTTTAAAAAGACGTGAAGTTCTTAACCATTGTTAGTATGTAATGAAAAGATAGCCAAGTGTAGCGTATGACAACGTTTATTTATGCATGAGTAAATATACTTAAGCATGTTGTATAATCATACTGCAAACATAGTTAATATTCGTAAAAATATGAAATCATAAAGGTGTATGCAAATCATTGTTCTGTTTGCTGAGGGATCATCGATTAAATAGACAATATATCGTGAGAATTAACGCATTAAACACCCACGCATTAGAAGATAATGAAAACTTATATTAGTGACGGGGAACTCGCACGGGGCTCGCAAATGAATAGTAGAGTGGAACATAGATTTTTTTTTGTGTGTGTCTTTACGTATTGTTGTGAGATGGCATCTAAGCGGAAGCGTGTTGTGATTTCTATTGCGGATAAATTAGCTGCTATCAAAGAAGTTGAAAACTTATGTACATACTGTACTGTATCTAAAAACTGTAACTACATATGTATATTATGTAATGTACATTGTTTCAAAATAATTCATTTCCCCTACACACCCATTTTAGTACCAATGTAGGCTATTTTTAGATGTTAATGGGTTAACCGAAAAAATCGTTATTCGAAACGGCTGCGCCGTATATATATATATATAAGGTAAGTTATTAAGCTTTCGGAATTATTTTATTCCTTCCTCAAGATAACTACAATGGTTAATAATGATCGTAATATTACATATGTTGTTAATCATTGTACTTATCCTGAGGAAGAAATATTAAAGAAAATTAAATTCTCAATCTGATACATTTAATTTTTTTATTGTATCTCGTATAGGTTTGGAGTTATAATAGTAATAATATAGAATAATCTGTAATAAATCTCGTTGCCCAAAAAACAGTTGAGACATTTAAATGCAAAATGTCAGTGTCAAAAATAAGATATTTCTGGGAGGTACGAGTACATTATATATATATATATATATATATATATATATATATATATATATATATATATATATATATATATATTATTGTATTATTAATTAAATTTGTATTTAAATTATGTTAATATTACATATATTCCACAACGGCCTAATGACGTTAATAACTATCTCATCGCAACAAACGCCAATTCCAACTGCGACGTCGCCCAACAAATTGTTTTAATTTTAAATATGATAATGCGATAAATCGAATCAACTTGTACAAACGTAGGAATAGAATAAAAAAGGATAAGAAAAATAATTTAAACCTTCATAATTCTCGTACATAATTTGAAAAACAAATCATTATTTTTGAAAAGCATAGTCAGTTGCAAAATAAAATAATAAATATCACGATGTCTTCTGGTGAGTAATATCGTTGTGAAAGGCAGGGCACAAATCCGTATCACACGATTTCCTCGACGTCGAATGCTGTAGGAACGCAATCGCTAGTCCCTTCACGGTTAATTTAAGAAGTTCATCGTGACAGCCAAATTGAGCGAAGGAAATTTGAATACGTACACTACGAATGCGGAGTTTTTTCTGTTATTAACGTAATGACCTAACCGGGGCTATTATGGTGACAAAACGAAATTTACAACCGAAATTCGGCAATCCTGACAACCGGACAACAACTGTAATGATAATTTATATCGTCGTTCTTTGTCAAAACAATCATAGAGAAATGTTCTCACGACGTGGATTTATGTAGAATGGGATTGTTGGAAAATTGATGTATTTAATATACATCTCATCAACTATAGAAATTGAAGTTTTTAAAAAGATATGAATACAAAGTACATTGTCGAATAAAGAATAATATGTTCTTTAAATAATCACAAGTTTAAACAGTCGAAAGAAACATTATATATTAAAATAAGGCCAACACATGATCTCCCGCCAATTCCATGCTTAAAATAGCAATTAGCGTTAAGTAAAGTATCATTTTCAGTTGATCGTTGGTAAATAAATAGAAAAGTTGAGCTCTAAATTAAGTTCCACTTCCGGTTTATCATATGTTGTTTCAAATTATATGCGAGTTCTAAATACCAAATTTAAGAAGTTTTGGATAATATTTTAATATATTTTTCCAAAAAATTCTGTTCACAGGTATTAGTAGTCAATTCAGGAAAAAAATTAGAAAAAATCGAATATATCATTCTCATTAATACAAAAGACAAATACCAAATTTGAAAATTTTTGGATTATATCAATATATTTTTCACGAAAATCTGTTTAGAGCTTCAAATAAAGCAATTTTAGCCAAAATCTAATGTTGTTCCAATTGGCATAAAAGTCTAAAATACTAAAATTGAAAAGATTTCGGTTATATTTTAATATAATTTTCATTAAAACTGTTATGGGCTTCAAGTAAAGTACCACTTTCAGTTATCCAATTTTACCCAAAATATAGTCAACTGTTTGTATATGAATGTATAAAGCTTGAATACGGAAAATGGAATTTTTTGGAAGATTCGTGCTTATTCACTGAAAATTCACTATCAATTTTTTTCACCGAAAACATTACCTTGATGGCGGAAGGTAAGAATTCATCGGGAAGTCGAGTAGTTAATTTGTTTAAAATGTGGGATGTCATTTACTTAGTTTTTATCTGGGTACATAAGATACTAATGTTATTTTGTTATTATAAAAATATATGTTACAGTAAAGCATTCAAAATTCACAAATAATTCAACTAATAACTTTATTAGCAAATGTGAAACCAAATATGTAAAAAAGATACTAACAAAAATTTAAAATATCATTAAATTCGTGACAACTTTCATATTCCGTAAGCCCGTTATGGTAGAGCAATATACAATATTTTAATCTCGCTCGAATTATTTCGTAATCTCGTGCTAAACTTGTGTGGACGACTACCCCCGGCGTTGGGTGAAACTCCTGATAATCCATTTAGGCGTCTATCCACCGAATCTGTTCGACTGAAATAGCGTTCGTTGCTCCGTCGTCTACCCGATGATGTGACGAGGCGATGCAAATGAAAACCCCTTGACGAGTTCATCACAACTCAGATGTTCTTCTCGCTGCCAGTCTGCCACAGCCTGAATATGAGATCGAATATCGCGGAGGAAATTTATTCAACGATAGTAGAAAAAAATAAAAAAGATGCATATTAGTAATCAATATATTTTGATACCGACCATATACTGGGATCTTTCAAGTCTCTTGTATCGTAATTTACTTCTTTATTCCATCAGAAAATTACCAAAATAAAATAAAAGAACGAAGTAGAACAACTGCACAGAAATGGTACATCAATTTTATTATATAATGCCTTCCAGATTAATTTCGCACTGTACAGTTCTCATCTTCTTTTTAAGAGGATAAATTTTGACATTAAAGAAGGCTGCGGCAGTGAAACTTTCATTTTCAAAGATAAATAAAAAAATCTGTTGTGGCCAGCACAATACCTCTCGCCATTTTCATTGTTGTATAGGGCGCGAGCAGTCACGAGACTTTGTTGGCCTTGGCAAGCAGATATGGGGTCCCGTGTTAGAATGATAGATATTAATAAATTATTAAAAAAATCTTTCAGAACTCGTATTTTATTAAGAATAATACAACCTTTTTTAGTTTAGATTCTGTTATATTTATTAAATTAACGACGTTTCGGCAATATACACTATTGCCTTCTTCAGGAATGTACATGAATAACAAATCAACAAATACAAATAAATAAATAACAAAACATTAGCAACAGGTAACTAAGGTGACAATTACAACATATTTAAAATAGGAAGCCATGCACGACTAAGATCTAGACCGTTACAATGATTGAGATTAATACTCTTGGTTTTGTAAATCTCAATGGCTTCTCTAATTAACTTGTTGTTTAGGTGTGTAGGTCTAGCCAGTATTTTTGTATCTTCAAATTTTATATGGTGGAATTCTTCCAGGGCATGCTCTGCAACTAAAGATTTTTCTGGCTGGTTCAAACTAAAAAATCTGTTGTGGCCAGCACAATACCTCTCGCCACTTCCTTTTTTTGGTTACATAAGTATAGGGCGCGAACGGTAATGTTACATTTTTGGGCTTGACAAGCAAATGTGTGGGCCCGTTTCAGAATGATAATTAGTAATTATGTACATAGATGTCAAATGTTAGAATTTTTCATTAAAAATTTCAAGATTTTCTAAATTTACGTAGTTAATTTATCACCAGGAGTTTAAAGTTTACTTGTATGCCTTAGATATTTAACATTTAATTCTGCTCCACATGGAATTGGAAAATCACTAAATTTAGAATGAGAAATTATGATATTTGACATCTATATACATAATTACTAGCTATCATTCTGACATGGGCCCCCATATCTGCTTGTCAAGGCCAACAAAATCATATGACTGCTCGCTCCCTATTGTATTTAACATTTCTTGTATACCTACACTTTACACCAAAAATTCTACTTACGCATATATCTATTCCATATATATTTAGATTGTTTAATTTTAAATTCATTTTTGATGAAGAAATTTTGTCCTCTTCTAATTTTTCGAAATGTTTCCAATTCTATTAATACATTAAGAAATAATATAATGTATGTACTTCCCAGAAAAAGTCTTCAGTAATGTCTTCGGATTTCTGACACTGACATTATCTGTCAGTTACAAACAAATTAAATTTTCAACTATTTTCCATGGCCATTCTTTCGGCTGTAAAATTTATTATAACAGATTATTTTACATACTATATTTCTTCTATCTCTAAATCTATAGAATATATTGTAAAATATTTAAATGTATCAGAAAGAGAATTTATTTTTCTTTAATATTATCAAGAAAAAATTTCAAAAAATATTATTTAAAAGATTTTTTTTTCAAGAATCTTCTACTTCCGGTTGTCCAATTGTTACCAAAACCTTTTCAGATCTTCCCATGAATGTCCGATTGGGAAATACGTAGTTAAAAAAATTTAAAGTCTTATAGTTTTTGAGTAACCGTCCTTCCAACATCCCACACACACACACACATACACACACACATCCACACACACACACACACACACACACACACACACACACACACACACACACACACAGACATCATCGTAAAAATGATAAAATCGGATTGTAGGGACCTTAAAACGTGCTTATTCAATAAAATCTGGATATGCGATTTTTAGCATGAATGCAATACCTCTCTTAGCGAGAGGTAAAAAGGTTGTATTATTCTTAATAGATATTAATAATGTACATAGGTGTCAAGTATAATAATTTTTCATTCAAAACATCATGATTTCCAAATCCATGTAGATTATTTTCCTCGACAAGTATATTCCATACTATTGATGACAAATGAACATCAGAATATTTTGAAATTTTGACTGAAAAATTATGACATATGACAATTGTGACATCTACGTAAATAAGCAGTTTGGCATACCCAGTAATGGGTAATATGCCGTGATGATATATTTATTTATGTAAATAACTACTAGCCGTCATTCTGACACGGATCCTCATATCTGCTTGCCAAGGCCAACAAATTCACATGGCTGCTCGCGCCCTATAAGTAACAAATTTAACATTTCTTGTACATGCAAATAATTGAAATTGTATCTCTTCTTTCGTTGTATGAGGAATTTTGTCCTACTCTTATATGTTCAAAAAATTTCAAATTCATTGACAGTATTAGCGGTATTTTTTAAGTCCGTAGAAAGTTGCGCCTTGTGGAAAAACACGCCAATCTTATTTAAGTTCATAATTTTATTGGTTATGATACAGTTAATTATTAATTATTACAAACCTTAAGTAAATCCTTTTTATATATAAAAAAAATGTTGAAATTTGAGCCAAAAATTATGAAATATAATGTAAGTAAACCTGCAAATCTTTAATGCAAGTAAAATATGTAGGATTGCATCCCCATAACGGAGGCGATAAAAGTCGTAATTACACCATACAAAATGGACTTAATTGCTATACACAATAACAATTATTATAACTACTAAAAATAATCCGCAGACATGATGACCCCATTAGTACGTACTTTCCATCTCCACTACAAATGGTCATTTAAGAAAAACCTTGTACCTATCATCCCCTAATGTCCTCTCTCCCCAAACAGCACGGCACGAGGTCCGGGTCCGGGTTGTTGTACCGCTGTTAGTGTTTTAATTGCTTCGCCCGTAACGTCTCCGTCTGGTCCCCATGGCATACATCGGCCGTAATTGCTCCCGTTGTAATAAAAATTAACGACGGGAAATGGGTATAAAGCACGCTGGATTGACGCGGAGAATGCAGGACTCTGCTATTTTCTGGACGATTTCAGGAGGATGCAATTGGGGGCTGCAGGAGTGGGATGCTGCAGGACGTTGCAGGAGAAGGAATGCAGGATCACGAAAGAAGGAAGGAGAGCTAGGAACGCAAGAAAGAAGGATTAGTAATTAACGTAGAGTTAACAATCTATATGTTCGAAATAAATTATGAAAGTGTGAAAAGATGTCAGTCACATGGATTGGAACCATGGACCATTATTTTGCCGGTGTAACGCTCTACCAACTGAGCTATGGCCAACCTATCCAATGGCTGACGTTATCTTCCACTATAACCGCTAATGTATCTCTGTATGGAGAATACAGTTTTATGTCACGTTGTATGATGTAGGGTTGGATTCCATATAAAACTATTTTGAATATAATAAAGTTAATATAAAAATAATTGATAATTCGCTACTCATTCTGACATTCGTTTTGCATGACGATATTGTATATTGTGTCATCTAGAAATAATTTCTATTTAATGAAAATTCTAAAAACACCAAATTCAGAAGTTTTATTTTCCTGTGAAACTTTGTGGAAGTGTTGATATTGTTCCAAGAATTTCACCCCCCTTGTATTGTGTGAATTTCAATAAAAGTTTATTTATTTCCACATTAGATTGCTTCCAATTTCGTTCCTGGAACCACATATCGTGTTTAACAGTACACAAACAAAAAATCTCTTAATTTCCTGTTAGTGTAACACTGTTGGAACAGATCGCAAGATTGTATTGAATTGAAATTACATATGAATAAATCTCACAGAATATATGATAGAGTAAATAATAGAAATTACTTAATTTGACGATTTCGCCGATAAAATAATAATTTGTTGAACTATTTGTATGATTTTTTTTCTCCGTCTTCATTTCTATACGAGCTCAGGCTCAGAATAATTTATATATAAACGTTAAAAATTTCACATTTCGGCTATCTGTCCAACAAACCAATACATAGATTTACGGATTTTAAATGTATATAACATCTTTCAAAACTTTATCCGGTAATTTTAACGTATTATATTATAAAATAACTATTGTGTACTTATTATGTCCAGATTATTTTTCTACAACTTTTGTTTTATAAGTTATATAGGTACAGAGTGGATCTTTTTATTCCATACTTTATAGAGTCACAGAAGTTCTACTTTTTATCACGAATTTGGAATTCATAGCAAATGATGAAGACGATATGGACTATATGTTCAGAAAACTAGTAGAAGAATATAAAAAATGGGGCTTAAACATGAATATAACTAAGACATAATACCTTGTTGTTGGGAATGACACAGGAACGTCAGATACAGCACGGCAAATAAATGAAAACATTAAAAAGTGTGAGGAATACAAATATCTAGGCAGTATCATATCAAAAGAAGGAACATAAAAAAAAGACATACAAAACAGAGTACAACAAGGTCGAAAAAGTATTAGATTTCTTAACTCGGTATTATGGTCAAATCAGATAAAATTGGAAACAAAAATGACAATCTACACAGCGATTGTAGAGCTAATTTTAACGTATGGTGCTGAATGCTGGCAACTTTCTGCGAAAGACAAGAAGTTGATTGAGACAGTAGAGATGGATTGTAAAGACGAGCATGCAAACTGTCCAGAATAGAACATGTGAAAAATGAAGAAATTAGACGTCGGACAAAAAGCGTGTTTACGAGCGCAGAAAGAATAGAAACTAGACAATTAATATGGTATGGCCACGTGATGAGAATGGGAGAAGACCGTTGGCCAAAAAGAGTTCTGAAATGTGCACCACCAAATAGAAGGAAAAGAGGAAGACCCACAACATCGTGGATACAAGGAGTCCAACAAAACATGATTGACCGAGCTATAGATGAAGACGACTGGCGAAACAGAGATATGTGGCGATCGAAATGCGGGATGCGGCAGAAGCTGTAGGAACCCTGCTGATACATATATATATTTGGAATTTATTAGACGAGGCCAGTAGGCCCGAGGAAAATAAACTATTGTCAAAAAGTGGCTTTACAACAGGACAAGGTCCTTATAAGAGTACAGCATAATAGGAGGTATTACTTATACAATGTACATAAATGTATAAATAGGGTGATCAGGCAACAAATATATTCTGGTTAATGATAAGGACAACCCTTAGTCTCAAAGCATTAAATTTTATTCTATACGAAACACTAAACACAAATTATCCAGAAACTTTAATAGACGTTACAGTAATAAACTTGCTATGGGCAAGCAAATCATATCAGTCCAGCAAATGACTCGACATTTTATGCCCACCCGGGTAGCGCATTTTCAATCCCTGTCTGCATAAAAAAATTATACAAAAATTATATAAAACGGCTTGTTATTTTCTATATTACAAATTGTAGTCACTGAAGATTTAAAATTGATAATTGGCTGAAATACTTGACTATGGTAGAATTAGTAAAGATGGTTGTTTACGAAGATATAAAATATATTTAGTAATAAGATGTAATAATAATATCCACTGTATTCTTCACGGACCCACTAACTACAATATTGTAGATAGGTCTTTTATATTACCGTAAAGCTAAGTCAACAAAGAATTGAGATATCAACTAATTATGACACAATAATATTACTATTGCTTATCCAGCAATAATTGGAAATACTAATACAAACTATTATGAACTCAATTGTGTGGTGACCTTGGTTTACACTGTAACCCCCTCGTGTTACAATTTATTGTATATAAAATGAAACATTTTGATGTAAAATATGAATCTGAGAATTTTTTTGTAGAATTTTTACCTTCCGTCACCTTTAGGTAAGGAAGGTAATAAGCATGTTTTAGGGTCCCTATAATACGATTTTACCATTTTTACGATGATGTCTGTATGTATGTCTATGCGTGTGTGACGAAAGTTTCGGATCGCATAACTTCAATACTACGATTCCAAAAATTACAACTTTTTCCTATTCCTCAAGTTTACATCGAGAACAACAACTGATTAGATTTTGGTTATAATTAGTGAACCGAAAGTAGCCTCATTTGAAGATTTAACAGTTAAATTTGATTTATTGACATTTAACGTTATTATAACTTAAAGAATATATTATTCTCTATACGATTTGATTACATTTTATACTTCATATTCAATAGATATAGAGTTAAAGAATTATAAAGAAATTAAATTTTATAAATCAGCCAGCTATGCTAACCATGAAAATTGGTAACATATTCAGATTGACAGATGTCAGTATCAATAAAAAGTAAATTAACGTGGCAGAGATGAGGATGTTGGGGAAGACACGGAAAGATAGGTAATGAAATAAATCTAGTGTTACAAGTTTCTAGAAAGATACAAGCGAGATGATTATATTAAATGTCACTAGGAGAAATGAAGAATATATTGAATGAATAATGAATAGCTCATTAATAGAAGGTTAAAGAAACAGAGGAAGAACGAAGATAAGATGGAAGGACTGTATTGCGGAAGACTTGAGAGAAAAGGAACTGAATGAGATCGACACGTAAAACAGAAATGAGTGGAAGAAGAAAATAAAAAATAGCGACCCCTAATGAATCGGGAATGTTAAAGAAGAAGATGTTAGTGTCAAGTGGAATTTGCATAGAATTTGTAAGAAAATTTATGTATGGAATTTATACATAATACACAGGATTGACCGAAGGTATTGTGCTGGCCACAACAGATTTTTTTTAGAATAAGACAGAATTCAAAATATTGAAAAATTGTGACCATTTAATACAAATAATGTGTATGTGCAAAATACTGTTGGGTATACTAAAAGCGGGACTAAAGGTATACATAGTTACTGGTATGTATGGTTTGCTCTTACGCCTTCTCGTTAGGAAATAAATGAGTGCAACAGTGTAAGAAATAAAGCAGTAGGTTGAGGACAATGCCATTGACTCTTACGTTTCTAGGAAATCATAACTCTAATCGTAAAATTTGTTGAAAGTAAACATGACACATCACTAACGAAACTCTTGAACCGTAGTGACATTTATTACGCTGTATAAACACTTCTAATCTTTTTACAGAATAAAACTACAGCGGTAAAAGCATCTTTAAATATGTACAAAAACTTTCGTCATTCACGCGTGGAATACCCAGATATAATTAGAAAAACGGGAAGCGTGCATGAGTGCACTAAGTTCATTATTTGTCACATAATGCAATAATGGGTAACTGATAGCGCTTTGCTGTTATGCAACCTATTCTAGTATAAGTTAAAAATTCGGATACACGCCGCGATTTCCTATATAGCCTTTATATTACTTTGTACCTCTCGCAAGAGAGGTATAGGGATCGAGATTTTGATAAATGAACACGTTTTAAGGTCTCTAGTATCCGAAGTTTGCGTTTAGTTTTTGAATCACCCTAGACGAGAAATAGCAAATAAATAACTTTTTCCTACGACCACTGTTAAAAGTAGTCTTTTTAACGGTTGCTTAGCGAGTTAAAAATAACAGTTTATAACACAGTGAATACTTTTAAATCGTTATCAATACAACGGATTAAAAGTAAAAGACAAATTTACTTTTAACACTAATGTTAAAAAGGAACTAACTCTATTTACATTTAGTGTTCATAAGTAAATGTAGTTTCATTTTATATTTATTTTTGTACTGAACTTATTTATATAGGTATTTTATTAGAAATACACATTATTTTGAAACGTTTATTGTTATAGTACAATTATTACAATAATTGTTTATAGTAATTCCATGCAAGGCGCTTGAAAAATTGCAGTTTAAAACAGTATTTTTGGAAGCAGAGGTTAGAATTTTGTTGGAAGTAGAGGTTAGAATTTGGCAAGCAATTTTCTTATTTTTCCATAGAGTCCTCTATGTAACCCTCTGCGACTGTTGAAGACTTCCATCCTCCATGGCGCTTGATCGTACTTAGGTTAGCGCCCGTATTTGCCAACAATGACGCTGAAGTTCTTCGGAAACAGTGTCCAGTATAGAGGTTAGAGTCTAGCAATTTTAGAAAGATCGCGATGCCGGCAGGTATTTTTCCAAATGTATTATTTTGATATGAATGTAGTCTGGGTTTTAATTTCTACTGAGTTACAATGTAACTATTTAGTTTATTTGATTTAGTTATGTTTAGTTTAGTAATCAATAATAATAAGTTTAATAGTTAATAATTGATTAGTGTTAGTCTAAATATGTGTAAATAAAGAAGTTAGTTTAAACACCAAATAATGTCTGTGTCCATAATGTAAGTGTCCATCTGTGGCCAAAGATAAGCGAAAGTGTGCGTGTTTTTAATCAAGTGGTGGTCGAACATCCAAGCGACCACCAGTCAGTTAAAATGATCGTCGTATTATAATTACTTTCATTTTAATTACAAAAATGGTCTAATATGCCTTGGAGTCATCTTTCCCGATGATTAATGTATTTGAATAATCAGTTCTTGAGGCATGAAAGAAAATTTTCATTTAACATTTCACTTTTTGTATTGACGGGAAAAATTCCTTGTCCAACGCATGCGTAAGCCGTTTTTTAACAATTATTCTCTTCCGGTTTCTAAATGTTCATTTAGGACAAGAGGGTCGCGAATTTCGAATCTCTTCGCTTTGTTTTGCATTTGCATGTCTCGGAATGAATAAAAATCACCTCCTTTGCACAAATCAGCAAATAATACAGTGGGGGTTCGCAGGCGATTTCCATACGAATTAATTACATCACAACGACCTTTCTTCTGCCGCTGAATCCTTGATGGTGATTGCTCAGTTCTGGAAGATTCGCCAATCGAAAATGCGGTAATATAGACATGGCCAATCAAAATTCGGATTGGAAAATCTAAACACTTAACCGAAGAATATATTGTTTCATTGATCTAAATAGAATTTAATAGTGGAATTCTAGTTATTTCTATAAGATCTATAAAGAATTAAAGGTCTTTTTGGAAATATTAAATTCTGATCGCTTCTATAATATTCTATGCTGTATGAATATGTAACCCATACTGTTGATGTAAATACTAAAATCTGATGTGGTCAGTACATTACCATTCGTTAATCCTGTGTATTATGTACAAATTCCATACATAAATTTCTTGCAAAAGATCCTATATTTCTATTAAATTATTTCATAAACAAACTATGCAAATTGCATTTGACAATGATATCTTCTTCTTCTTTAGCTTTTCCCATTCGTTACGGGTCGCTATTTTTTATTTACTTCTTCCACTCATTTCTGTTTTGCGCATCGTCCTCATTCAGTTCCTTTTCTCTCAAATCTTCTATCTTATCTTTGGTCTTCATCTGTTTCTTCTACCGTCTACTGTTAACCTATTATTCCAATATATATTTCATCTCTCTTCATGACATGTTCAACCCAATGTAATCGTCTCTCTAGTATCTATTTAGAAACATCTATTACTCGAGTCATTTCTCTTATTCTTTAAATCCTTATCCTAATTTTCCGTGTCTTCCCCAACATCTATCTCAAAAACCGAGTCTCTGCCACATTTATTGTCTTTTCATTGATACTGACATCTGTCAATTTGAATTATATGTTGTGTAGTAGTATAGTAGCAGTTTCCATGGTTAGCATAGTTGGCTAATTTATGAAATTTAATATCTTTATAATTCTTTAACTCTATAGGTATCTATTTAATATGAAGTATAAAATTCAATCAAATCATGTAGAGAATAATATATTCTTTAAAATTTATAATTAAATGTCAATTGAGGGTATACACAATTATAACCAAAATCTATTCACGTCTGCATAATATGGATCTACACACAAGGAGTTTATATAATATATATATATATATATATATATATATATATATATATATATATATATATATATATATATATATATAATTATAATTTTTGGAATCGTGGTATTGGAGTTATGCGATTCGAAATGATTGTCACACACACACACACACACATAGGTGACGGAAGGTAAAATTTTTATAGCGAGAAAAATTATACTACACTCGATCGGTTACAAAAGTAGAGCTGAAAATAATAAAAAAAACTCGTACTCTATTATGTTATATTGTACGTTATGAAAAGTGGAAAAATATGTAATATATGTGATACACATTCTTGCACAGTTAAAGGCAAATGTATCCGGAATTAATTTCGTGAAAATATTTCAAAGTCGTGACATATACAAAGCGAGAGATCCATTAAATGATTCCAAAACTTTTCTCTCCAAATTACAATAGTTTCTAAAGTTTTTGTCGACTTTATTGTTCCAAGTTGTTTTTGTGTTTTACCATTAAACTTCTATTCGTATATTCGTTTCACTTCCAGATGTTTTCTAGATAATTTCAATCAATTTACAAATTAAATTGGATGTTAGTGACAAAAATATGATGCAACAATTCTTCGAAATGTTTCGATCGTCTTTCTTATTTCTTGTAGCGTGTTTTGGTACAATTTTTTCGCTGTTTGACTGTTTTGTTGCCTCAATTGTTTATTGTAAGAAATAGTAAGTTATGACTGGTTGGCTATTCATAATAATTAGCTTGCTACAGTCCACTATGGCTATGGCTAATGCTCGCTGGTCGCTGAGTTAGCCTTCTGCCTGATTAATTCGCGATTTGCGTGGTCTACCTCGCATGGGAATCTTACGGCATAAATTATTCTCCTGCAGCTGAATTAGAGTGGTTTTAATAAAATTTCATCAAAGAATTACGAGACTGATAATGCTACAACGCTTTATCATTGCAAACATTACGTTTCGATCTAATTAGGATGGGTTTAAATGCTTCTATAATTCTGAATCACCATTTATCATCAGGAGAAAAAAGCAACAGTGACTACGTGAAAAAATTCAATTAGTATAGTGAAGTAGTATCAGAAGATATAAATTTATTGTTATCAGATAAATATCAATTTGAAATACCAATCTGCTGGATATGCAGATATCGGTAGGTAATGATGATTACATAGTCATATCGTGCGGGTGTTTACGAGGCGTCACCACTAGGGTTATCATCTTTTAAAAATTAGAATAGGGGATACGAAGGAGGGCATAACGAATTACAGGAAATTATAAACCGAAATTTTCAATAAACATTTTTTTTTTACCTTCAGCTCTATGTATCTTGAATAAATTTCATACAGAAAGTTTGTTGCAAAAAATTCCACATATATATTTCCAGTAAAATTATAACACAAACATACTATGTAAATTAAACTTGACACTGACATCCGTGCTGACATCTGTCAATTAGAATATTCTTAATATATTTATGACATTTAATTCTTTATATTTTTACCTTCCGTCACCTCTAGGTAAGGAAGGTATTGTCTTTGGTCAAAAAAAATCGGTGGTGAGTGTGTGTGTGTGACTATAATTCCAAAAATTACGATTTTACGTATTCCTCTTCCTTACATCTATATGCATATTTGATTAGATTTTGGTTATAATTAGTCAACCGGAAGTACCCTCATTTGAAGTTTTCAACAGTTTTTCTTGAAAAAATTCTATTAAATATTATTTTTTGACATTTCATGTTATTGTAAATATTAAAGAATATTCTTATCTATACGAATTGATTGCATTTTATATTTCATATTCAATAGATATACAGTTAAGAATTATAAAAAGAAATAGAGAGATCAAAGATAAAATGGAAGGACTATATTGCGGAAGACTTGAGAGAAAATGAACTAAATTAGGACGACACGCAAAACAGAAATGAGTGGAAGAAGAAAATAAAAAAAAAACAGAGACCCCTAACGAATGAGTAAATCTAAAGAAGAAGATGTCAGTGTCAGGTGCAATTTGCATATTTTGTTTATAAAATGATTTTACTGGAAATATAGGATCTTTTGCAAGAAAATTTATGTATCGAATTTGTACATAATACACAGGATAGACGGAAGGTAATGTGCTGGCTACATTGAATTTATTTAACTGTATCTCCATTGATTATAAGTATAAAATGCAATCAAATTGTGTAGATAATAGAATATTTTTTAATATTATTAATGGTATGTGCAAAACTTGTTTCTTGTAATTTTGATTTTACAAGTATATATATATGACTCTCGTCCCTATATAATCCTAGTTTTTCCCTTTGTTTCTCAGAGTTGTTAGGACCTCTGACATGGTTGACATGTTGAGTAATCTTTGCTACTCTGTTTAAATTTTCCTAATTTTGTACTACTGATGTGAACTTAGTTCTCGAAATACGTATTCAGTTTTAGTTAAAATTAATTTTAAGATTTAGGGGTAATTTTAGTTGATATGCAGTTTAGTTAAAAAAATTGTATTTGGAATTACCTTTACAACATAATCTGTAACGATCTTAATTGTGGCAATATTTGCAATCACCAATAATCAATTTGATCAATTCAGAACAGTTTTGTAAGAGCGTAATTTTCCACTATAGATTTCAAATGAACATAATTCCATCTAGTAAATTTAAACTCCGTTCGAAAAGTCATCATTTATAACTTTGCTCATTGCTCAATTTAATGTCAGTAATCTTGAAATCCTCCATGTGCTACAAATAATTACTAAATGGCAAATGTAATTTAGTTACTGATGATTTTAAAAAGAGAGCAATTGCAGTAATAAATTAGATTTTGATTTGATGGTACACTGCAAGCTAATTGTTTCAGGAAATGAACAGTGTTTTCAACCTGCAAAGCTTAATGAAGATGTATGTGCAATTTTAGTATTTTTACGATGATGTCTATTTGAGAGTGTGTTCTTGTGTGTGACGATTTTTTTGTCCATTATAACTGCAGTTCTGCGGTTACAAAGATACTTTGTTTTTATTTTCAATTATTTATTATTTCGTTGAGGGCTGCGCTAGTTACTTTTGTTTCTGCGACCTGAAGATATACTGAAGTATGGCCCTATCTTAGTTTTCTGGAAGCAGTACTACTCACACATTAGAGGATATAGAATTTAGGAATTCACATTTTATTTGTGTACAAGGAATGTTAAATATATATACCGTGAGTATTTTTTAACATGAAACATGAGATTTGTCATATCCATGGTTACGACTTGACATTTGATTGACAGCAATGTATTTGCCTGTCTCATTTAAAATGAAACATAGGGGATGAATTTGACAGAAGTATTATATTTAAATATTGAGCAGTAATATTCCCGTTAATAAAAAATGGCCCAATAATGTGGCTTCCTATTATGCCAGCCCAAACGTTAACTTTCTCGAGTCGTTGAGTCCTCGTACTATGATACAAATGTATATTTTCCCTGGACCAATACCGACAATTTTGTGAATTTACCTCGCCATGTAAATAAAAAGTTGCTTCGTTCGTAAAAAGTATATTTTGCAACAAATCTGAATTGTTATTAACGTTTTCAAACATTCTTTCACAAAAATTTATTCGTCTCGTGGTGATTTTGGAAATGGTATGATCTATAATGCTCCTTTTTAAATAGTAGCTTATACCCAATCTCTCTTAATGTTAATCTCTTCTTATTTTGTATTTGTATATAAGTCAGAATTTCATGTTTTTTCTGCGCAGTTAATATATTACAGGATCTATTCCTACTGTTATGTGCAGGCTGGATGCAACCATTTCCTCTAAAGGTATTCACTATTCTTAAAATTGTTGCTGCACTTGATGTAGGCCTGTCAGGAAATGAAGCGCGGAACAAGTCCGACACTTGCCTTAAACTTGGATTAAAATTCGAATAATACCACGTAATAATCTGCACCTTCTCTTCCACAGTATAAACCATTTTATTTCAAATTGGTTTTTTGACACTGACAGAGTAAACAAATGTCAAAATTGTCCCCGTTTCATTTTAAATGAGACAGGCAAATACATTGCTGTCAATCAAATCGTAACCATGGATATGACAAATCCCATGTTTCATGTTAAAAAATACTCACGGTATATGTTACAGTAAAAGTATCAACTTAGTCAGTGCATACACTGTCTAGTTGATGTATGCTTCCAATAGCTGTTTTAGTGAAAGTATACATTATTTTATATAGTGCATACTTTATCTAGTTAATGTATTCATTGACTAGTTAGTGTATACACCTTCTTTTGTCACTGTCTACCTAAATCCGAGTTCTGTGCGTTAGGTATTGTTTCTGTTTGTTTTTTTTATAAAATTTATACGCCTAGATTGTTGGGTGGGCATGTTGCGTGGGCAACGCAATAATTTATACTTTCACTAAAACAGCTAAATGTATCCATTATCAGTGACAATTAAAACAGTTTTTCAATATGTAGCAAAACAACAATTCTTGACACTGCGTGTCAAGACGTTGAGGCGGTCAGCCGCTGGCAAATTGTTGTTGATGTGGGTGGCCATGTTGGCAAAAAAAAGTTTATAGTTCATTAAAATTTATTTATTTTTCATATTTCTAATTTAAAATATTTCTTGTTTTGCTACATATACTGTGTTAATTGTCACTGATGATGGATACATTTAGCATCCGAAACGTCTGTAAATGTAACAAATAAAATGTTATAAAAATTATGCATGAGGATTACTAAGGCCCTAAAATCACCAAATTATATATTTATGCAAAACATTATGTATGAAATTTATACACAATACACAGGATTGACGGAAGGTATTGTGTTGGCCACATCATATTTTTTTTCTAATATCTTCATTTTGAAAACTTAAATCTTTGTTAGTTATTATTTTACATTTACTCGCGCACATATTATATGACGAGAAATCAACATTTAAATATAGTTTTGGAAAAATAATCTTTTAAGGAAACTTGTCTATTGTATAAGACATTGAAAAAGTCTCTTATTCTGATATCTTCTTTTATGTAAATATATCCTTTCATAATTGTGATATCCTTTAAAGGAAATGTTGCTAAAACCTTTCCACTTTTAAAAGAAAGTTAACACCATAGAGTTTAAATACTGATAATCTCTTATTGATGTCACTGTTTAAGCATCTTACATAAATTCATGTGAAATCCACATAAATTACCTCAATCGGCGGTACTGGAAAAATTCGCGTGTGGGCTGCTCGACCTTCTGAACCTCACTCACAACGCAAGCTCACTTCTAGTTTAACGAGACGAGAGAAGCAACAGTCGATTTCTATTCACGTAATCGATATCGCATAACGGCCTCCGCAATTTTGTAAACGTTTTTACAATAACTGTTCATCACTGAAGATTTTTATCGCGATCCCATAGTTTCGTTCACAGAACGATCGGCCGTATTTGGATGGTAAATTAATTGTGGATGAACAAAAAGCCGTTAGCAGATGAAAGATTGACAAGGAAATCGCGTCGATTCTAGCAATCTAGATTTATAAATCATATCGACATCGACATATTTTTCACTCGAATAGTTTTTATAATTTTTGTTATTTCTATGCTGCAGTGAGTTCATATACATTCGTTAGAGGTCGCTATTTTTTATTTTTTTCTTCCACTCATTTCTGTTTTGCGTGTCGTTCTTATTCAGTTTCTTTTCTCTCAAGTCTTCCACAGTCCTTCCATCTTATCTTTGGTCTTCTTCTGTTTCGTCTACTGCTATTCATTCTTCTTCCAATATATTCATTTCTCCTCATGACAAATCGTCTCTCTTCTATCTTTCTAGAAACTTTTAACACTAGAGTTATTTCTCTTATTTTTTCATTCCTTCTTCCCCAGCATCTATCTCAACATCCTCATCTCTGCCACATTACATTCATATACTTTTCATTGATACTGACTTCTGTCAATTTGAATTATCTGAATATATTAGCAGTTTCCACGGTTAACATAGCTGGCTGATTTATGAAATATAATATCTTTATAATTCTTTAATTTTATATGTACTGAATATGAAGTATAAAATGCAATCAAAACGTATAGAGAATAATATATTCTTCAAGTTATAATAACGTTAAATGTCAATAAATGATATTTAACTGCGTTTTTTCAAGAAAAACTGTTAAAATCTTCAAATGAGGGTACTTTCGGTTGACCAGTTATAACCAAAATCGAATCACCTCTTCTCCTGGATGTAAACTTGAGTAATACGAAAAAATTATAATTTTTGGAAGCATGGTATTGAAGTTATGCGATCATACATACAGAAATCATCGTAAAAATGGTAAAATCGTATTATATGGACCCTAAAACGTGCTTATTCGCTAAAAACTCATTGAATTTTTTTGACCAAAGACAATTACCTTCCTTACCTAAAAGTGACGGAAAGTAATTAAAAGTAATACACCTACAGAAGGATGTTAAAATATAAAAATATTTTTAGATTCGGACCATTTCGTCTGTACGCTATTTATAAAGTAGTCCATCTCTTTAGGTACATGCTACATGCTACATTCATATGGAATCCAACAATTGAAAGAGCGATTCATAGTAAATGTCTTGTAACATATTAAGTGCCACGTCATCGCGATACGCTTATTAAAATGTCAACGTACAAGAGAATAACAGAACAAGACACGGTTCTTATTGCGACATGCATGCAAAATAATCACCATACAGTATACAACACAGATTGAATTGTATCTACGTAATAAATAGGACAAATGCATAGTTAGCAAACATTAACCAAAAAATATCATGTAGGTACGGTCTACTTACAATTGGTTTACATACAGACAGTAAAAAATACACCCATATTAAATGTTTTAAACTGAAATTGTTACTGAAGAGGAATACACACATTTATACTTTGAAGATAGATATTTATTATGAATGCATACAGGGTATTAAAAAAAAGGTAAAACATTTTGAAGGTATATAGTACTAACCAAAATGAGTAAAAACTAATTTATATTTACACATAATTATTTATACTAAACATTATTATTAATTAGAATAAAATAAAAAATCTGATGTGGCCAGCACATAACATCTCGCCGTATATTTTACCTGGCTGTATGCATAAAGCAAAGATTATTTTTATAAATACAAATAATATATTCATATAAATCTATGACGTATAAACTTCTTTATTATTCAATAATAGCATGTCTCAACATGAAGATATTTTACCATAAATTATGTTACAATAAATTACAAAGTAGAGTTTACCATATATAAATATTAGGCTGGTAACAGCAATTTTCAATTCGAACAACTTTGTTTACTTTCTCTTCATATTCTTCTAGTAAAAACATTAATTTTGGGCGGTCTAAAATGTATATATCTGGATTGTGCATCTATTCTTATATATCTTCTTTTACATTTTATTTTTCATACTTGTTATATCTAAATAACACTAATTCCCTTTAATAAAGTGACGGATAGATTGCACTCCGATTATTCTTATATCGATGTGTAATTTTGTCAATATTTACAACTTACTTGAGAAGAATTTGATAGCTTTTTCGCAATTCAAAGTTAGTTAGTCTACAGTACTGGTGTACATTGTCCCATAATGTTTGAAACAAATTTAAGTCCTTCAACCTAGACTTGTCATCTCCATAATAGTCACAGATCAAGAATTAAGGGATTCTCCAAATACATTTTTCTTTCATTACTCATTATTTCTGACACTGACATTTATCTGTCAGTTACAAATAATTTAAATTTGCAACTATTTTTCATGGCATCCTTTTGGTTGTAAAATTAATTACAACATTATTTTATATATTATATTCCTTTTATCTCTAAATCTATAAAATATGTATAAAAATATTTAAATGTATCAGAAAGAGAATTTATTTTTCTTTAATATTATCAAGAAAAATTTTCAAAAAATAATATTTAGAAGATTTTTTTTCAAGAATCTTCTACTTTCGGTTGTCCAATTGTTACCAAAACCTTTTCAGATCTTCCCATGAATGTCCGATTGGGAAATACGTTGTTAAACAAATTTTAAGTCTTATAGTTTTTGAGTAACCGTCCTTCCAACATCCCACACACACACACACATCCACACACACACACACACACACACACACACACACACACACACACACACACAGACATCATCGTAAAAATGTTAAAATCGGATTGTAGGGACCTTAAAACGTGCTTATTCAATAAAATCTGGATATGCGATTTTTGGCATGAATCCAATACCTCTCTTAGCGAGAGGTAAAAAGTTATTTTGTGTGGCCCGTTTTTCAGTGTCACCCTGTATTGGAATTGTAATTTAAATATTTAAAAAATATATATTCATTCTAATAAACTTAATGGATTTTATGCGAAAATATTTCTTTTCTACCCTTAAAATTATTATTTCAAATCACGTATTCATATTGTTCAAATATCATTAAAGGTAATTATAACTACTATATATAAATTTACAAACAATGAATATTTACGTATATTCAGTGAAATTACAGGAAATTATTAATTAAATTGGAAATTCAATAATTAAAAACGTATTAACAATGTTTATTAAAATTATACAGCAAATATCTGGTATTTCATATGATACCTATAATCAATTAATAATTTCAAATTAATTCTATCATAATGCAAAGCACTAATGATAGTATTTTTGAAAATTTCCATTTAATTCGGAATTGTGCCCCTCAAATAAATGAGGCGTGTTTATTTAGTTTTTAACATGATAATAACAAAGGCAAATATTGGATCCAGCGCCATCTGGATTCCATACGAATTCCTAAACCCTCAATTTGTTTAAAACAATTGCCTGCACATTGGACTAATATACAGGAGGTTGAGAACTAACGACACGCAAGTCTAACGGACGTGGTGGGCATGGACGTACGTAAATCCAAAAAAGGGGCACTTTGCAGTGAAATATATAAAAATATTACCACGACTTTTAAAAATCTTTTACAATCTTTTCTCCAAATATTAAAGTTCACTCATTGATGTCTAATGGACGTATTCTGTAAGTCTGGGCACTAAACGGAGTGCATTAGACGAAGTAATAATCACGAATTGTCACGATGTTTGTCGATTCCTCCAGCAACCGGCATTGAATAGGCCTTCACTATCATATATGTGCATTCCAGTCAATAATATGTTTCTGAGCTAGTACTACTAAAACATTCCCCCTCAAAAAACTTGAACATATTTTATTTACCTCCCGCTACCCTTGGTAAGGGAGGTATAGGGATCATGCTAAAAATCGCATATCAAGATTTTGATAAATGACCACGTTTTAAGACCACTATAATCCAATTTTAACATTTTCACGATGATGTCTGTGTGTGTGTGTGTTTGTGTATGTCTGTGTTGATCCTCTTTACGTTCTAACCCAAATACTATCGTTCAGAAAATTTTGAAACCTTGTATTTCTACCTTACTCTTATATGGAAAGATGCCATTAGATTTTGGGGTAAATCAAATAACCGGAAATGGCACTTTACTAGACGCTCAAAATAGTTTTTCTTCGAAAAATACTTTTAAAAGTTATTTTTTCGAGAGTTCAGATCTTAAATGTATGTAACTGACAGATATATGTCACTGTCAACAAACTAATCATTTCAAATAATAATAGTAACGTTTTAAAAAGAAAATAGCAAATGAACCAATAATGATATGGAAAGGTAACTTAATACAATTTCCAAGCCGCCTCGGTGGTCGAGCATGTTGAAGCAGCGTGCCTAGCAGCGCTCAAAGCGACTTCACCGCTCGGACCCTGGTTCCCACCATGGGTTTGGATGTCTGTGAGTGTCCCTTTCATCATCCCATCTTCATCTATACAATTTATACACCGTGAAAGTTACAAAAATGCAACAATTAACTCACCCCCATATATCATCATTGTAATAAGATGTAAAATCTATAAATACAATAAAGAATTATTATTATTATTAACTTAATATAATTTCCAACATAAGTATGTAGGAATATAGGTAAGATAATAAAAATATATAATATATCATCACGGCATATTACCCATTGCTGGGTGAGCCAATCTGCTTTTTACACAGATGTCGGTAATAATGATGACATATTTGTACCGGGCGGGTGTTTACCAGGTTTCATCTCACGAGCACTTATTCCTGGCGTGGAGAGGGCACCACAGCGGTCATTTTTGTGCCATTTAAAATCCAAAATATTTGGCGTTGGTCAGGATCGAATCCGGTATTTAAATTTAATTTAATTTTAAGTATTTACATGAACAAAAATTAAATTAAACGGGAGGTATTGTGTTGGCCACATCAGACTAGTCCTTCTCTTTGCTTCTAAAAGTTCTAAATTCTAGACTTCGGATATCTCATTCTTCTTCACGATAATAACGATCTTGAGAGTGAAGTTTTCTCTATGTGTACAGTTGCTTCAAATTTGTATTTTCCCTTTTCCAAAATTTTATTTTCTTCTCTTTGTCCCCGGGACAAAATTCCTCTTCTCCTTCTATGGAATGGCTGCGGGGTGCGGATAATGGGTGGGTGCGCACGTTTCCGTTTTGTTTTTACCGGAAACATCAACGCATCGAGACAAATTGCATTGTAGCGTAAATGACTGTTGACTGAAATTATTATCATTAAAATCTGATGAGATTCTATCTCTGCTCTAAACGGAGAAACGTTGTGAATGTTCACACTACAAAAATTAGAACTTTGTTATGTGTAATTATCGTTTTGCTTCTTTTGCCTTACATGTGTTCGTTCATTTGTTTGAGTTCACTCCAAGATAATCATTATGATTTTTCTATCTACAATTTCCTTTGTTACATCTCTCTTTACTTTGAAATAAAATTATTGCTGCTGGCAATTCTAGTTCAGATTATTTATTATAGACTTCGCAAATCTTTAACACAGATAGAATATGTAATTAGTTTTCACCAGCATTTATGATAGCTGCAATCAGTTGAATTAATATTGGTTATTAAAATAAATGTAAACGTATATCATCATGCATTTTTCCGTTGCTTGGTATGCACATATGTACATATAAACTTGGTTGAATAATATTTTACCCTTTGGATGTCGAGGAGTCGAGGTACTTATACATGCATTAATGTATAGATTTTCTGATAAATTCATTTTAGGAGTAAGATCAGGGCTCAAATTATTATATTTACGTTGAACTTATAGGACACAAATTTGATCATTTGTTTTTTGTAAAAATATGCATACAGTTATTTTTACCTCTCGCTAAAAGACATATTGGATTCATGCTAAAAATATAATAACCAGATTTTAATGATTAAGCACGTTTTAAGGTCCCTACAATTCGATTTTAATATTTTTACGATGATGTCTGTATGTGTGTGTGTGTGTGTGTGTGTGTGTGTGTGCATGTTGGAAGGATGATTTCTCAAAAACTATAATACTTAATATCAGTTTAACTATGTATTTTTCAATCGGACATTACTGGGCAGAGCTGAAAAGGTTTTAGATTCTTAAACAAAACCCGGGTTAGATCCCGACCGACGCCAAAAATAACATCGAATTTTAATGGCACAAAATTGACCTCTGTGGTGCACTCTCCACGCCAGCTATGAGTGCTCGTGAGGTGACGTCTGGTAAGCGCCCACACGGTACAAATATTCCATCATTACCGATATATGTATACAAAGCAGATTGGCACACCCAGCAATTGGTAACATGCCGTGATGAAATATTTATTTATAAATATTAATTTTTGAAAATATTTTTTCTTCCTTGTATTAAAGAAGAGTAAATTCTCTAATTGATACATATATATTATATCTTTTATAGATTTAGAGATAAAGAAATATAAGTTATATAATAATCTGTTGTAATTAATCTCACGGCACAATAATGTCATGGAGATTTTTAGCATGAATCCAATACCTCTTTTACCGATAGGTAAAAAATGTTGAAATTTCTGTCAATACTTATGGAACATGCACATACATTAATTTGAAATAATGTACTTACAAGTATATTGAATTTGAATTCTGTGAAATACTAATTCTATAATTCTCTGAATTCAAAACAGACAAAATTCCCGAATATATCAATGCAGAATTATTGCATTATAGCAAAATATGCGCCGATATTTTTATTTATTAGTTACATGATCATAAATATCCATCATTCATTCAAGTATATATAATTTATGCTAGTGGATCACACTTTGGGCATGTGGGCAATATATTATATTTGAAATATTGCGTATTGATATTCACCAAGCTGTAATCTGTCTGTAAATACATGTAACTATTTTGCGAATTAAAATAGAACTATATTACTGCAACGGATTATGTAGAATTTAAAAACATCAATGTAAAATATTAAACATTAAAACCAACAACAAAAGACCGCTTAAAAAAATTCATATATTTTTCGATTTGAGATTGTTTTTGGCAAATGGGAGTTGTCAACTTTTTCAAATAAATCAATTATTATAAAAGTTGTAATCATTAAAAAATGCCTGTCTTTACGGATAGCGAGTATACAGACATTGTGCTGGCCTATGGTGAAGCTCAGGGGAACGCTGCCAAAACCCAATAAATTTATTTGGAATGTTTTCCGATTCGTCATCTTCCAAACGTTCACACCTTTGTACATGTATGTAAATAAAATAAATAGTGAGTCCTTTGAGCCTGCTGCACCGTGGTAGAGCACACCCTAATCACATAGAGAATATTGAAGAGGATGTTTTGAACAGTGTTGATGCTCAGCCAGGGTCTAGTACTCGAAGAATAGCACTACAACACAGATTGTCACATATGACAATTTGGAAGATATTGAAAGAACAACAGTCGACGTCTTCAGTATTGTATTACGGTGGCCATTTTGAATATTTATTGTGATTTCATTTAAGTCTGCATTATTTTTAATAATCTTCATACGTTTTTTTGTTTCGTCAATTGTAGAGTTTTTCTTGGTGAACTGCACCCTATAAATGTCTTACCATTTTTGGATTGTCCAACTGTTGTAACATAAAAATTTGAAGTATGATTTTTTTGTTATCTTCTCCGATTTGTGTATAGTTTCATCTTCTGGTGTATCGGGCAATATATTAACCAGTTTCTAATCTTTCTTTCGTGTTGACATTCATTCTTTCATTGTATTCAGTCGCAGTAACAACGCACAACGCGAAACAGAAGTAGGTGTTACTATATTGTTTGTTTATAAAAAATGTAATTTAGTGTCAAATAGAAATGACAGATTGCGTTTATTCCAAAGGAATATCGGATGAATTTGAGCCTATACAGGGTAATTTGGTTCCACAGTAGTTGCATTGGAACGACAATAAAATCAGAAATGATTGTTAACTTTTGATCTATAGTGAACACGAATTAAACACCCATATTTAATAAAACTAAAGACTAAGCAATAAATAATAATCTTTAGCAGGTGGCAATATTTAGGTATTATATCGTCATTTGTTACTTGTCGTAGGTGTAGAATTACCAACACAAATATGAATGACAGAGGGTTAATACTTTTTAAAATACATTGCTTTTTTGCTGTTCCCAGTGTATACAGCATGTTCCACGACTCGACCGACAAACTTATACCATATATTTCGGGGATCATTATGATCAAAAAATGTTATATGACCTATATGTGAATTCCTCTTTGTATCGGAGATATCGAAGGAATTAAAAAAAATTGAGTTAGCCTTGACGAATTAACGTATGTTTGACAAATAACAGTTTTTATTGACGTGTTTACTATCGTAGTTAATGCTGTATGATTTTTGTACTCTCTTATTATTTTAAGCCATTATGCCGCATTTTACTAATGCATAATATGCCGATATGGTTTTCGTGTATGATTTTTGCAATGGAAGTGGACGTGCTGCAGCTGCGGAGTACCTCAGGCGATACCCAGATCGCATTGTTCCTTACAGAAACTTACCTTCACTTTTTGCAAGAAGAATTGCAGAATTACATGGAAGATGTGATTCCAGCAAGATGAGGCACCATCACATTTTGGGAGACAAGTGACGGTGTTTCTGAATGAAAAATTTCTGGAAAGATGGATAGGACGAGCTGGTCCTTTACATTGGCCAGCTCGGTCACCTGACTTGTCACCTTTAGATTTTTTTCTGTGTCCTCAAATCTCGTGTGTATAGTAATGGTAAACACGTGAAGAGTTGACTGACCGTATAGTTGAAGCTACTAATTCCCTAAAGAATGAATTGGCAGTAATTAACTGGCAACATTCTATGACTCGAAGGATAAATGTATGTTTAGAAAATGGCGGTTCTCATTTTGAACAGTTGCTGTAATTTTGTGTTAATTAGCTATCCATGGATGAATAAATTTTCTTTTGCCATTTTTTTTTTAGTTTCTTCGATATTTCCGAAACAAAGAGGAATTTACCTATAGGTCATATAACATTTTTTGATTGTAATGACCCCCGGAATATATGGTATAAGTTTGTCGGTCGAGTCGCGGAACACCCTGTATATCTTTCATTGTGTCCATTTCCAGGTAAAATTTTCTATGAAGCTGACCGGTCAACGGTCGCTAGAATTTTCTTTTTTTATTAATTTTTTTATTTTCGCATTAACGCCGCAATCGCCTGCACAGGGTCTATAATGAACCTTTTTACTTTTAGCCAGAGGCTCTTAATTTCCCTTGCTCATAAAAATACAACTTCCGTTCAAAATAATGTCTACATTACCGATTGGGTTGACATATTAGCATTGCTCACGTACAGTTCCCGCCAATTAAAACGTCCGGAAAACAAAACAGCAGCGGCCACACGCGATACGTTACTTTTGTAATGTCAACCCCCTTTTATCCAGACCAGAACATTTTTCATTACTTGTATTACTTACGGACGTATATATTGTACTACACACATACATACGTTCACATGTGCTTGCTTGGTGAATTGTGTTATCTGAAAACAAAATTATGAGATTATGAAATTTGATTTGCGTTTTGTTTTTCTTGTTAATGGCCTTGTCACCATGGAAAAATAAGCGCGTGGTCAGTGACAACAAAATGGTAGCTAAAAAGGAAGGTCTTTAATAATAGTTTATTGTGTTATTAGGAGTAAAAGTGATACACAAAGACACTTTTACTCCGAATGACATTATATTTTTTCTTCAAACGTAGATATTTAAAGAAAAATATCTACTACTGGCGTTACATTTTATGAAAATTACGTTTGCGATTTAAATTGCCCTGTAATTATAGATACTTATTTGTTCACTTTTTGTTATAAACATTGAAGTGAAAATTTTCACGTTTTGACGTTTAAATAAAAACTGTACAATTTTATATCCTCCTTGAGTGCAATTATGTCGGAATTTGAAGTATTATAATGTACGCCCCCTGAAGTTGTTCAATTGGATGGAAATCTAACAGTGTCGCTGAAAGATATGTTCAGGAATCACTGCAAAACAATATAAACTTTTCTTATCACTTTAATTCTAAGTATTCTTATGTTCATTACCGTCCCTGTAATTGTAATCTGTAAGTCTGCTATTCTTTAATATGTTATTTTCTCAAAAGTAAACTCTGTTTATATTTCAATTCATATGTTATTTATTTAAAATTGACAGCTATTGTTGGTTTTCAATAACTTTATTCTTAGGTTACCTAGTATGTTATAGAGACATTTAGGGCGATATTACAGGTTTCTTTTATACAAGTTACTTCTTATTCATTGATTCTGTATAGTTTCTATGGATATTTATTTATTTTATTTCTACCTCTCTTAGTGCACCTAACAAAAATACGAGCCTTTGTCTTTACAGTGTATCTCTTTATGTTCTTGTGAAACATTATGTCTGGTGTTTTTAACTAGTTAACAATTGCAACTCACAAAAATAAAACTAATAAATAAAGTCATATAAATTTTTATGCGAGATAGAGTAAATGAAGTATTAAATAAATATCAGAAAACTATGCTGTAATGAACTGAAAAAATTGATTAAAACGAACACAACAATAGAAAATTCACAACCAATTTGTTTACTGCACATTAAAAAATAAAGTTATAAAATGAGTCTCGGGAGTAGCACTCGTAGCAGTTATAATCTTTCCAGGGGGTGATTTATTATTCTTCCTTCACACTTTTACTTTTTTATAACCTTGCGCGAGTTATTAAGTAAACATGGCAGTTTCTACGCGTGAATAAAATCCGAAGTGTTAGTTTCACGGTCTCTAAAATATAAATATGATAGTACGAATGCAAAGCAAAAGCTTTTTCATGTCGCTTCACGGTAAGCTGGCTTGAGGAATTAAGAGTGCATGAGAAAAAAATATTTTCATATGCATGAAGTTGGATTGCAAAGAGAATTATCTCTCTAACTCGTTCGTTGGGTATTGGAAGCTTTACCGACTTCATTTGCTAATGTATCTTTTCATTTTACGCATGGGTTTTTACCTTCCGTCACCTCTAGTTAAGGAAGGTATTGTCTTTGGTCAAGTGAGTGAGTTTTATAGCCCCTACAATACGAATTTATACTGTTTTTACGATGATGTCTGTATGTGTGTGTGTGTATGTATGTATGTATGTGTGTGTGTGTGTGTGTGTTTGTGTGTGTGTGTGTGACACAAATCTCTCCTTCGATAACTCCAATACTACAATTCCAAAAGTTATAATTCTTTCATATTCCTGTTTCGTACATCCATATGAAGAGTTAATTAGATTTTGGTTATGATTGGTTAACCGGAAGTACCCTAATTTGAAGATTTTAACAGTATTTCTTGAAGAAACGCTGTTAAATATCATTTTTTGACCTTTTATGTTATGAATAAAAGAATATGTTATTCTCTATTCGATTCAACTATATTTTTTCTTCATATTCAATGAATTTAGAGATAAAGAATTATAAATAAATAAATTGCACCCTAATGCTACTAAAAGCTGCACCATGGAAACAGACTATTCAAATATTACTAATTGCCAGATGTCAGTGTCAAATCAAATTTATATATCTTTGTAAATGATTTTACTGGAAATATAAAATAATTTAAGGTGGCAAAAACAAATCAAATAAGGTAATACAACAGATTATACCTATAAGTTATACATATAATGCTATATATGATACGAGTTTTATTAAAAGTTGTAGTAATATAGATGTTAGTACCGTCGCTGAAAATACTAATGAAGAAGGTACAGTATAGTTTGCTTTAAAGAAACTTGTTTTAAATTAGGCTAAAACTCAACATATAGTATTTAGCAAAACTATTATGATTTATTATGAGGTTTGTAACCTTATTGCTGCAAAAATAAATAAAGCCAACTTTATGTTGACGAAAATAGTAAACTTTTTTATAAAAAATACAGCAAAAGCTCTTTATTTCGCTGTTACAGTACTCTCGTGTATGGTGTTATATTATGGGATAATTCATCTCATGTTGAAGAATATTTAAACTCCAGAAGCAATATGTAAAACAAAGTACACAGTAGACATTCTTACAGAAATTTTATTCTTTCTGAGAAAATATCCTATGTTCATATAATATATATATATATATATATATATATATATATATATATATATATATATATATATATATATATATATATAAAGATATTGAGGTGGTGGTATAAAATCTTAATTATGCCTTTTATTTTTATTCTATAAAATATACTTCCTCGGTACGTATAGTCGAGGTTAAATGCAACCAATTTGAAGACGTGAAGAAGTGTACATTGTTCTAGGTGCAAATTTCGACTTGCAGCGAAACTGCAGATTTTTAAGTTCCAGTTGAATTGCTCGTATTTTCATTGTAAATGATTACAGTGGAATACCTCTCTTAACCTTCAGAATATTTCCATTTGAGAAAATGTCGTTGTTGGCATTTATTTATTGATGTCTTCGGCTCCATCTTAATTTTGCTGTTCCTTCCGCTGTTTTCCAATTAACATCTCCATTTCCTGAGCTTTATTAAGACTTCAAAGCTGAGCAGAAACAATCGATTTCTTTTTAATTATTCTCCGTAGCAAGCTATGCATCTTGAACGAGAATATTTTTCTAACCACATAATTAATGATTATAACCAGTTAATTAGACTCTATGTAAATATGTCAAAGAAGCTTTGATTTATAAAGCGAGAAAACAGACGCCTCAAAGCCTGAGAGGAGTGTGAGTGAGTTGTTTTCATAGTCGCTTGTGTGTTGAACAAACAACTTGCCTAGCACATGCTAGAAAACCCGAGCAGTTTAGTTTAGTTTGTGTACGCTAACCGATAAATACATGGAATACGACTTCAACTCAATTATTACAAAATTGGAATTCCTTCACAACTTTTGCTAGCGTTATAGGTTTTTTCTTATAAAATAAATTTGGTTACACTAACTTTAAATTATTTCCAATTTTCAAGTGGCATAATAATTATTCTAAGTTGTATTATATAGTGCTGACTCTCCGAAATATGTTTCACACACACCCAACCAAATTTTATTATTCTAACGATAAGATGGTGAATTATTACAATATTATATATTGTGTGCAAAGAGAGTTCAAGACAGATTCAAACACCGGCTCTGTCCGCCAGACGACCATGCCAAGAAACGATTAATTTAACATTTTACAACATAAGCAACAGGCAAAATATTTACTTAAAATCTATGAAAATTTATAGGGACAATACAATATACGAATTATGAAAAATGTACAGTCCGTCTATTCTTACGTGACAGTCCCCGCTATTGTCGTGCACAAAGAGAGAAAGTATTCGTGGGGGAAAGAGATATTGTTAAAAATAAATTTTGTTTCTTTACAAATATACATACACACTTACGCACACTATTTATGTCTGAGATGAGGTAACTTTTAAATGCTTTCATAGTTTACTCCTCGGTTTGTACTTGCCGATATTCACTGCAGCAGAGTTAGGACAGACAGAATGAGCTCCGTTCCACATTTCGCCCTCCACCACAGTATATGAATCATTGCGCATTTAACCCAACTGTCAAGCAAGAGTAGACGGTCTGTATGTTACAAGGTACACTTCAAAACGCTCAGTTCAGTACTATTTTTAAAAATGTAATAATTATACACTTATAATTTTAAATGTTTAATTAATAATATATTAAGATATATTAAATGTACCTACTTACCAGAAAAAGCTTTCAGTTATGTTAGTATAGAATCTTTTGCAAGAGACTTTCTGTACAGGGCGGGAGCACTCATGTGACTTTGTTGGCCTTGACAAGCAGATATGGGGGCCCGCGCCAGAATAATAGCTAGTAATTATGCACATAGATGTCAAATGTCATAATTATTATTCATTCCAAATTTCATGATTTTCCAGTTTTATATGATTTATTCTACACTGTTGATGATAAATTAAAACCATGAAAAATTATGACATTTGTCAAGGCCAACCAAGTCACATGATTACTCGTGCCCTTTGGAATTTGTACAAAATACAATAAAACTGACGGAAGGTAATGATCTGGCCACATCAGATTTTTTAAACTAGTTGCAAGAAATTTGTAGTAATTTCTCACCATTTGCGTAGGTTTTATAATTTGTTGCCTGGGCTCGTATACCTTAAACAGTTAAAATAAATTCCTAATTGAAAATATCTTCCTATGTTATTTGATTATTTATATCACAAAGTAAAAATATCTTTTCATGAAGAAATTGCACAAATAACATCCAATCATAGTGATATTAATAGTTATCATACACTATACATAACATCAATTTTCATAGCTCTATGCACAGACCAGTAAAGAATATCGAAGTACCTACGTATAGCGTAATCACATTGCCACATCAGATACAAGATACCTACACTACCTATACATGCACTTACGTTCAAATTACACAAATGATAGCTGATGGTAAGGTAATGGAAATAGTACGGCACGTGCATCATCCATTTGAATGCGGTTGCCTTTCAATAACAGAATTGAATCGTAGGAAGAATCATTCCAATGCGAGAAAAAACTACCCAAGGATCTTTACCGCAATTCGTTAGACGCTAGAGGAAATCGTTTCCTAGAACTGGATGGCGATGTTGGTTTACTCAAAGGAAATGTCATTTCAAATTGCTATTATTAAGGTCTTATACATATTTTCAGGGTATTGAATTTATAGCTGAAATATAGAGTGAGCTCAAATGACGCATTTTCTAGTGTACCATATAATTAGGGTATGGCCATGACGTATATATATATATATATATATATATATATATATATATATATATATATATATATATATATATATATATATATATATATATATATGTATATATTCTTGACACATCTTCCAATTAGAATTTTCTTAAAATAGTAGCTGTTTCCATGGTTGTAGCATAGTTGGCCGCTTTATGAAATTTAATTCCTTTATAATTTTTTAATTCTATATCCATATGAAATATACTCGTATAGAGAATGTAATATTCTTTAATATTTATAACATAAAATGTCAAAAATTAATATTTAACTGCGTTTTTTCAACAAAAACTATTAAAATCTACTGAGAGTACTTTCGGTTGACCAATTATAACCAAAATCTAAACACCTCTTCTTTTGGATGGAACTAGAGGAATACTTAAAAATTAAAAGTTTTGAAATTATGGAATTGTAGTTATGGGATCCGAAAGAATTGTTACACACACACACACACATACACATACACACATACATACCCATATACATACATACATACATACATACATACAGACATCGTATAAATAGTAAAATCGTATTCCAGAGACTATAAAACATGCTTATTCATTAAAAACCACCGAATTTTTTAACCATAGACAATACCTTGCATATAGGTGATGGAAGATAAAAAGAACTTCGCATCGTATATTTTGGTATATTGGAAAATTTCAAAAATAGGAAATCAAATTTTAAGCAAAATTGAGATTTTATTAAATTCCTGCCATTTATTTAATTGCTACACAATTACTGGTGTACAGAAGACCAATAGGAGCCCGTTTCGATGATGTCACCAAGAATCCTTCCGCGAAATATTTCCGACTATTTTCCGAATTATACTGTTGTTGATGTGATTTTTTACGATGTGCAAAAAGAATAAATGTTGTTTAATTGAGATTTGAAGTAATTATTAACACCTTATTTATCAATGTTTTCGTATAATGTAAATCAGATTTAAAATAACTTTTATAAATGTTGTAGTATATAGTGGTTGAAGCGAAAAATGTATGAAATATTCCAAGAATTTGAGTAGAGAAAAATAAATACAAACGTAGAGTAATTAATGCAAAAGTATGTAAATGAAGTAAGCTACATGGAATAGCGGTAGGTATCGTTCCTGACACATACGATTTTTTAATAAACATGAATCTGAGTGCAATAAAAGAATTAAAGGCAATAATCTTGATTTACACTTATTTGAGTTCATGTTCGCTTTTTGATAGCATTTTAATAGCTCGGGTTACTCAATCAGCCTTTTGAGTTTATTTGATCAATAAACAATAAACCAGTCACTTCTATAATGAACGCACTATTAAATTTAATAACCGCCAGTTCAAATTTCGCAACGAAACACAATTACACTCGACAGACAATCAGAGAAAGTAAAAATGGCCGGGCGGGCGCCATAGGCTAATGACATGGCAACAGTCGATCTTGGATAGAAAATAATAACTCATTTAATTAATTCTTAACACCTACACCGTTGGCGTATGCAGTAACACGCTGTAGAAGCAACCAGAGAAGTTGTAGGTGTGGGTGTTCGGTACCAGGGTGATGTATTAGTGTGGATTGCTATAGCAACGCCACTACGGCGGACACACATTTGCTCAACCACGTGATTATTCATCTTTTCCAACGATTTGTCTTCGTGCTGGCCCCGAGAACTGATGAAAGTGCGTGCCCACAGAATCATACTGCACCTAACATACACTCTACATGCAGCATTATGAAGATACATGTGTATGATACACTCTTATTCTCTTATTTTAGTTTTAGAACGTTGTAAGACTTGTGGCAATTGCTCGTTATCTTTTAAAGAACTTATTCATGGATTTATAATTTTATTTTAACGTACAATCGTAACATAAAATTTTCATGTAGGTACTAACTATTGGATGTAAATATGAAATAATTTGTTGGGTGAGGTCGCATCTGAAATTGGCGTTTGTTGAAATAAGGTCACCGAGGTCGGTGCTACACTTCACACACATCAAGGTGGTGGAATGCTCCGTTGAAGATGGTGTGGTATTCTCTTCTTAGATTGCCGGAACCTACTGCGCCGCTAATTTGAGCCATTGTGAAGAATGGGGCAAAAATGGGTATAATTTGAGCAAAATTATGCATTTTTCTCTCAAGTCCTACATGGGGGTGCCATCTTCACTGGGATAATTTATAACATTGTTATCGAAACTATTTTTATGTTGTTAATTTAAGAATAAAATAAAAATAATAATGAAATATTGAAAAATTCAGATTTTTAAGGTCCTTAGAATCCGATAATAACATTTTTACGATGATGTCTGTGTGTGTGTGTGTGTGTGTGTGTGTGTGTGTGTGTGTGTGTGTGCGAGGTTGTTGGAGGTACGATTTCTCAAATTCTATAAGATTAAAGACCTGTATAACTACGGATTCTTCAATCTAACGGTAATGGGAAGAGTTGAATAGATTCTGGTAACAATTGGATAAACAGAAGTTTTTTTTATTTTTTATTTAAAGATATAGATATATATTCTATTAAATATCTATTAAATAATCTGTTGTAGTAAATCTCACAGCTTGCTCACAGCCCAAACATCTCCATGGTAACCAGTTAAAAAATTAAAATTTCTGTAATTGACAGATAAATGTCACTAACGTCAGTGTCAAAAATTCAGAGATAGTACTGAAAGCTTTTTCTGGGAATGATATTTAATATTTTTTATTGTATTATTATAATTATATATTTAAAATTATAGGTATATTACATGAACCCTTCAGAAATACCGCCAATCCCGTTAATGAATTGGAAAAATTTCAAACATTTAGAAGAAATGGAGAAAACTTGCTCATAGAATGAATTTAAAATTATAGAAAATACGTAAATATAGAGATTAGGTGTAATTAGAATTTATTGTGGGCTATAACCTGACTGAGACAAAAGTTGAATATATTTATAATACATTTATTTTTAATTTTCAAAGACTTACGTATCAAAATAACAAGTAACTATGTAATTTTATTAAATTTAGTTTCTTCATATTTCAATTATTACCCTGATATTCCTTTTTTATAAAATACTTTTTAAAATAAGCTCACTGTAACATTTCTCATTCCTTTTAAATATCTCCCCTCGTAAGTCCAGACTTTAAATTCTCAAAAATGTGCGTACTCCGTCGTATACAAAGGGCGGACTAATCCTCCGTAATTCTGCGCAAAGTTAGTACCAATAAAAGTCCGCGAGCTGTTTCCAACGGCCTCCTAATTCCTCGGCTGCAGACCAACGCACGGGACGCGACACAAGTTGGCGTTATCAGTATGAAATACACGAGGATTCCTTCCCTTCATCGTCTACTGCCCGAGGGGAGACTAGGAAAACAGAGAGAGGAGAGAGGAAATGTAGGTGTAAATAAAGAATTGATTTACATCGGATGATGTTGGTGATATCCATGTCCGAAAAACGACTTCTCTGCAAGAGATTTGAGAGCACATGAAGTGTGACGCCTGGTAAATGCTGCATCCTAGACCGGCGCAATATATATTTCAATTGTTTCTGGCTGTAATGACCTGTACTTTTTAGTAGCTGCTTGAATTTTTAGTCCATGTATCACGTCTGTGCGAATGTACATAATATTTTTGGCTGTTTTCGGTGCATGTGTCAGACCAATGCGCTTTTTCAAGTCACAGTTCGCTTAACCTTACTGTTGTTGTGAAATGTAAAAAATAGTTTGTTTACGCGATCTTTATATTATCATTTAACAGTTTCATATCACACTTTTAAAAGACGTGTTATATGTACTTATATTTATACGAGCAGATATGGATAATATCCCATGTACACTGACCACGGTTAAAATTAACATATAAAAGAAAAAAACTGGTTAGATATATCTTACGCATTTCAAAAATGAACAGAAAAACACGCTATTATTACTGTGCTTTAAAGAATATATTATACGATGTGATTGCATTTTACACTTCATATTCAATAGTGTAACGTTTATTTATATGGGTGGTGTAAAAATCAGAGAAATATTATTAATTAAAATAATACGTTTATTAAACAATAAATAATTAGGATAAATATTAAAAAGGTAATAAAAATAACTAACACTATGATTAAATAATTTAAACACAAAGAATATTATTAAATACTTAAACACTAAGATTATTTATTTAAACAATATTTATATTACTATATTTATTTATATAACTACAATTATTTATATTAGCAATTCATAGAATGTTTATTTATATCACCAAATTCATTGCTCGTTGCTTCTATATATTAGACTATATCTTCGCTGTCGTTCGAACGATATTTATACAGCCCAGCGTCTTTCTGGAACCCTCCGACGCCACAGTGATACTGAGCACAATAGATTTAGGTCATCGGTGTAATCAACACGTCTCACCGCTTAAGGGTTATTCCGTCGCCGGGATTACGTCATCGCTCGGAATACTCTTCAGTCGGTGGCGCAAGTTACAATAGATATAGAGTTAAAGAATTATAAAGATATTCAATTTCCAGCTTTGCTAACCATGGAAACTGCTAATATATTCAGATAATTCAAATTGACAGATGCCAGTATTAATGAAAAGAAAACGAATATGGCAGAGATGAGGATGTTGAGATAAATGTTGCGGAAGACACAGAAAGATAGGGTAAATGTTTAAAGGATAAAAGGAATGGCTCGAGTGATAGAAGTTTCTAGATAGATACCAGAAGAACGATTACAATGGTTTGAACATGTCATGAGGAGAGATAAAAAATATATTGGGAGAAGAATGAATAGCTTAGTAATAGAAAGTAGAAGAAACAAAGGAAAACCAAAGATAAGATGCGGAAGGACTGTATTATGGAAGACTTGAGAGAAAAGAAATAAATGAGGACGACACGCAAACCAGAAATGAGTGGAAGAAGAAAATAAAAAATAGTGACCCCTAACGAATGGGAAAAGTTAAAGAAGAAGAAGATGTCACTGTCAAGTTGCATAGTATGTTTATAAAATAATTTTACTGGAAATGCAGGATCTTTTACAAGAAATTACAGGATTTTTTATTATAGAGAATAAAATATTCTTTAATATAACATAAAATATCAAAAAATTTAACAGCTTTTTTTCAATAAATCTGTTCAAATCTTCAAATTAGAATACTTCCGGTTCACCAATTATAACCAAAATGTAATCAGGTCTGCATATGGCTGTAAGTAAAAAGAACACGTAAAAATTGTTATTTTTGTAATTCTAGTATTGGAGTTATCGCAGGAATCCTAAAACGTTTGTATTCATTAAAAACTTACCATCGAATTTTTTGACCAAAGGTAATATCTTCCTTACCCAAAAGTGGTAAAAAGGATATACATTGACGGATTTGATAGTGGTATTAGATTTTTAAGACACAACTGAAACAGAAAAAAAGAATAAATTGAAAAATCTTGTGCATCGCTTAGCATTAACCTTGAGATGTCTTTAGAAAAGGGAGCCTAGCCAGGCAGAGTGTAGAGTTTATAGATCGATCTGGTTTGATGGATGTAGGAGTTTTTATAGTAGTGTGTGTGTTTTTGCCTGGTATCTTGTTGTCGCCGTGCTCGCTGAGCCTAATTCCGGTGGCGCGATCATTATCGCTTGGACGGGCGCTATGCTAATGTTGTTAACTATACCATAAACATGCCACCGAACTCGGCTCGACTCAACATAATAGCTTATACATTAAACATGGAATGATACAAGACGCATTTGCATAAGATGTGGAGACGGAGACGGCGATGGCGACGACGCAGCGTCTGACACTTTGATAATCCTAATTTAGCGCGAGGAAAGCGGAACAGACGCGGCGATTAGCGAAGAAGACGCAACGCGCTATGGAGCAACTTCTGCATCTTACACTCGAGAGGGAACACCAGAGCACCAGATAAACTAAGCCTGGATTACCCAACACATATTTACTCTGCCAATTACACCACCTAAACTATTTTTCAATCCTAACCCTAACATGCTTCTTAAGACGGTAATCTCTGCCAAGAATTATACTACAATTTAGGAAGTGCAGTTAACTCTACATACAGATTCCTACAAATTTACCACTTAGGCCCGGTTGTTCCAAGTTCAGATAAAGTAGTAGTTTACTATCTGTTAGATAAATTTATTCTACCGTCTTAATCAGAGAATAAGTTTTTTGGGTTGCTCCATGATGTTTTATTTTCCAGATAGATAACTGGCAGATTGCTATCAGAAATATTAAAATTGTGTTAGGGTATAGTTATTTTTGAAAAGTTGGCAACTTGGCTGTAACAATTTTAATAGAAATTTGGTTACTTTTTCGGTTGTCTGTGTTTTGGTGCAGTTGTAGTTTAAACCACAGTTTGAACGTTTAAAAAAAATGATAAATACGATTTGCAAAAATGAGTGGTGAAAATTATAGATAAAGAGAAAGAGCAGTTTATTTTACTACCGCGGAAATAACTAATTTAATTAAATTAGTCGACAAATATAAAAATATAATTGAGTCTAGGAAGACAGATTCCGTCTCTTGGAAAGAAAAAAGACATCATCTGGAATCAATTAGAAATTATTTTAGTTTTAGTTGTGGCCAGTATATACACTCTGTTGCATAAAATCGTAAAGCTATCAACAACTGGTATATCGAAGATACAGTGTGATTCGTGATTCAGAAAAACAAATGTAGACAAATAAGTGTTTATTTCTCAAATTATGCTTTCTTTAAACTTACCTTATAAAGTGTAATTTGAAAAATCGTATTCTCTCCTAAAGTGTACATACTATTTTTTTCAATACGTCTGTTATCTTTGACAATTCCTGTGAGATTTACTACAACAGATTATTTTATAGATTATATATTTATATTTTTAAATCTACAAACATCCAAGCCCTTGTTGGGAATCGAACCCACGACCCCAGGTTCCGAACGGTGATGGTCGTTTAGAGCGCTGTCTAAACCCGCTACCTCAACACGATCGGCCACCGAAGTAGCTATATTAGCCGTATTCTTTCGCTGGATTGGATCAGATCCAACTGATCGTATGGATCAGATCGGGTTACGTGGACGCAGATGAATTTATTCGAAAGATCACAAGTATGTGTCAAAATCAGTCGGAAAAATGAATTTAATTTTTTTACATTTACTATTATTTATTCTTGTTTAAATTTCTTTTAGAACTATTAAAAAAATCAGAATTCATTACTTTATTAAAATGATATAACCTTTTTAATTTTATTTCTGTTTATTGTTATAAAAACCGACTTTTCGGCAGCATGAACTGCTACCTTCTTCAGGGAACCTTAAATGCAACCTCTTGTCCTTATTGACTTGTAAAATATGACAGTTTCTTCCACCGCTTCCACCATTTTTGAATCTTAAGTGATATGATCCTTCTAATCCAAGTTTTTGTTGGAGTAGATGGCACTGATCTGGATTACTTGGTCTTGAGGTGGGGATACTGATCAGAATTCGAAAGAACATGCAATTTACTGATCCAACGCAACGAAAGAATACGGCTTATGTGTAATAGAACACGGTTATACGCTAGAAAATAATACCGCATAAAAATGCAAAAATTCAGCAAATATGCATCGTTTAGCCAGGATTTTATTGCTAATTTTTAGCTTCTGCTGGGGTATCCCAGCAATGCAGATCATCCCGGCTCTGTGGGTCTCAAGGATTGCCGTTTGCAGCCGTGTTTACATTTTTCATGGAAGCTCGTTAACTTGTTTAATGACTAGTTAATTATTCGCGATACGGAATGACAACCGCGGTTTTTATACCGCGCCGCGCAGGTGTCTGTATTACCGACAACGGCTGCAGACTTTACATTATGATCTCCAGACAGACATAAACTGAGAAAATGATAGCAAATACCGACTATTAAAATCAAGTCTCTTTGTAGATACCGATATCAAATTCCTGGCTTCATATGTACGACTTTTCTGGAACTGAAACAGTGGGAGGAAAAATGCTTTTATAAAAAGGATCAATGATTAAAATTAGATTTTAGTAAACTACTTTGGTGAATACATACATACAGTATCTTTTTAAAGATGTCAGATTAAGGTCATATGTATCAATTTCTTATTGTATTATTAATTACATATTTAAAATTATAGGTATATCACATAAACCCTTCAGAAATACCGTCAATCCCGTTAATGAATTTGAAAAACCTCAAACATTTAGAAAAAATGGAGAAAACTTGCTCATAGAATGAATTTAAAATTATATAAAATACGTAAATATAAAGATTAGGTGTAATTAGATTTTTTTGTGTGTACAAGATATGCTAAATATAATACTTATATATACCGCAATGGAAAGGGCGAGAGATATTGTGATGGCCACAACAGATTTTTATTTATATAAAACAATTATTACAGTCAAATCCTTATCGCAACTCGATGCAAATAAAAACTGTGACTGCCCCTCCCTAAACTAATTTATAATCAATTTTCCAATTTTCATAAATTAATTTTTCATCCCCAAACGTAATTACCACTCCGTGACAATTCCAGTCCCAGTCCGGGTGGCTGTATCTTGCCTGTGAAAAAGATTGTATCCGCGGGACGCTGCAGTTATCAAATTATGAATCGTTATGAAATTTTTCACCCTCGTAAGGGTTGCTTGGCTCGGCTCTTAATTACATCGCCTGCCCTGATTACGATGTGTATTCATTACAAAGGGACGCGCGGGAAGGGGTGGACCTACCCTTGTGCAATTACGCACAAATCTGCTGTTTAGTTGTGACGCGGGCGAACATGTGTTGATGGTGGGATGTTTGCACCACACCCAGATTAGGATGAGGGTGTGCGTTCACTAAATTAGTAAATCATTAGAATTTTTTTAGTATGTATGATCTAAAAGGATCCAAAGTATTAGTAGCGTGGTACAAAGTTATTTTTATTGATAAAAAATCTGATGTGGCCAGCACAATTCATTCCGTCAATAAATTCCATACATAAATTTTCATGATGTATTTCTTTATAATATTGCCGAAAGGGAATATTTTCTAATTTAAATATATATTTTGGGAATATCGCTTATCACAAATGTTTAAATTGTGAGACAAGTACACATTTCTTTTTTCCCACGTCTTGTATGAAGTTGTCTACTACTTTATGTTAGCTAGGTTGACTTCTGCGCGAGTCACAGCTGTTTTAAGTAAACAAGCGTCCCCTATTTACATCACCATGGCGTTGGATTTCGGAGATGACGATCGTAAAATTATGAATATGTGAGTAGGGGTGAAAAACGACAGATGGCAGTAAACGGGTGATTTTTCAATCCAATGAGAAATAAAATAGTGCTAGGTAAATATATCGGGAACGGGGAACAAATAGACCCAATATTGTCTTGATTAAAAAATCTGATGTGACCAGCACATTACCTTCCGTCAATCCTGTGTATTATGTAGAAATTCCATACATAAATTTTCATGCAAAAGATTTTAAATGAGAATACGATTTTGCTTTTGATCATGTGTGAACAAACGGGGAACAAGTTTTGCTGCAATTCTGCGCATCCCAAGTTCGTCCGCCAAAATTCTTTGGACTGTGCCATAGGACATTTCAACTTTATTACAGATGTCATGAATTGATTGTCGACGGTCTCGGAGAATTGTTTCACGCACAATTTGGATGTTTTGGTCATTGATTCCAGTTGAAGGACGTCCAGAGCGCTCATCGTCTTCCACACTCATCCTTCCATTCTTGAACCTCTTAAACTATTGAAAGGCATGGGTTTTTCCGATTCTTCTCGAAGCTTTTGGTGAGTTTCGGTCGCCGTTTTCCCGAGCTTGAAACAAAATTTGATGCAAATGCGTTGCTCTTTCAAATCGCTCATGACGCTATCGCAGAACACAACAAACAGTAACACAGATATCACCGCACTGATACGACAAAAGAACGCAAAATGTTGTGAAAACGAAAGGAAGGGTTTGGGAGATGTACTAGTGTTGAAATCTAGCTGCAATTCGGTGTACTACAATAATTAGAAGAGTTACACACAGAGTTCGGGAACGTTTGGGTAGCACCTCGTAACACGAATGTTTTGCACAAAAACAATAACGATATTTATAGCTTTTGTTTATATTAATTCTTTATTTCCATATGAAATCAATATAAATTTAAATATGATAGTGAATTTATAATTTTGATGATCATATTTGGCAACACGTCAAAATTCCGGCTAAACGAATTTTTGAGGAGCGGTTTGTTGAAATGTATATGTTAATTCCCTACTTAACAAAAAAATAGACAAAAACCTGTTAAATTGAATTATAAGAATGTTACTTTTTGTTATACTGATATAAATATTTATTATTATATTTCATGTTTTCAATTAATTATGACATTTGTTCATGTTTATTTCAAAAGATAATTAGTAAAACCAGTATATTTTTTGTTTAATTTTAAGATATTACAGTTTTTCTTTGATCTTTTTAGAATAAATAAAAGGAACATGAATGAGCTTTAGATGTATACTTTTTTATATTATATTTAATCCGACAAAACAAAAGAAAAAAAATCTTTCATAAAATTGAATACTTAGTAACTGAATAAATTTTCTTTTTTACTTTAATATTTTTTGTGAAATTTAAATATTTTGGTATATTTTAATTTATATATTCTGTCTTGCATTCTAAAAGCTAACCTACTTTATAAATAAAGTATTAGGAAAGTACTCCCTATGTTTCACAAGATTTCAGCATCTGAATTAACCTGTCGGTTATTTTTCAGATGCTGGTCGAACCCATTTAGTAACCAAGATGCGTTTCCCTCGTATTGGAGTTCATCAGTGTGGTGTAACTAATTGGGTTCGACCAACATCTGAAAAATGACCGAGAGGTAGATTCAGATGTTAAAATATTGTTAAACATGGTGAATGTTTTTCTAATACTTTATTAGACAATGTTTAATCGAGAGTTCGCTATTATACTTTCGTTATTTTATAACTGTTTGATTTATTAATAGTTATTTACATAATCAGTATGAAAAGAGTCATAAGGGTACACAAGATACTACTGTTATTTTATTATTATAAAAATATATGTTATAGTAAAAGTATTCAAAATTCAAAAATAAGTCAACTGGTAAGTTTATTACCAGATGTAAAACCAAATATGTGAAAAATAAGATACATACGTTATTCATAAGGCTATAAATCAAAGTAATATCTCTGAATTAATAAACTTACATTACAACGAAAGTATTGTCAACAACGAACATCGTTTTATAATGGAATGTCCGAACTTAGTCGAAACAATACGAATTTTTGAAAGACAAGCGTGTTATATCCATCCTTATCGCACATGCTTATAGTCTTTGCAATGAGAGAGATAAATGTATGCCAATTTGTTAATTCGTTCATGATACAGATAACCTTAATCGGTTCTCTTTTAAAAAAAAAATGCTGTACATATAATTCCATCGTTTCAGACCATGAAACATTCAAATGCGGTGTATAACTGTTATTCATAATATGTATTCGAATCACTACAGAAGGCGTTTTCTAGACAAAAATAGATATATTAAATTATAGAAACCAATCTGAATTTTTTTTTATTTGTTAACATATTTCATAAATATTTCAATTCTTCAAATTTATAATTATTGCATTTTTACATATTTGCAAAACGATTTAATTTAAAAATTTAAACTATTTTACCCTTGACACCAGTGAAATTTCAACAGGTTAAATTTATTAAACAATTCACTAATTTTTTTCCATCGTTTTTGTTAAAACACTAAATAAAATAGTGCATTTATGTTACAATTCTTTGAAATAAAATACGTGAACGTTTTCAGCATACATGCATGTAATTCGCTAGAAAAAAGCCTTTACATACATTCTTTTACAAATAAAACCGTGATCACAACCTGCAGCAATAACAGGAGTAATTTTACAAAAAAATGAATATGGAATGAACACGATGTAAATAAAAGCAAGACTAAATTTTCTATTACAACTTTATCGCTGGAAATTAAATTAAATTCGTAGTTTTATTTCAAACAGTATTACTCATATTCGTTCGTTAATATAAATATAATTATAAACTGGAATTTGTGCTGAAGATGGTGTTTATTACAAAGTATTTCGCTAAATATATATATTATAGGTGACTAGTGTTTGGTTTTGCCATCCTTTTACCCCTGCGGGTTTATTATTATTATTATTTATTATTATTAAGTTTGAACCTTGGGGAACAGCGGAAGTAGTATAAACAGTTATTTCCTACATTTTTTTTTTAAATTAGTCAAACCGTTTAGGCTGTAGGCTCATTTAAACTTTCGACGATCATTCTGATGATTTCTATGTCAGTTTAGGTAAATAAACTGTTCATGTAAATGAATTGAATCTTTTGTACGGACGCAATTACTTTGTGAACTGCTTTTTGTATTTAAATATACAATATTAATCCACTACATCTTGTTGCAATAATCTTCAAAGCTGAAAATATAACATGAAAGATGTTTTGAGCCGGTCGTAGTTTATCTAGTCCAAGCTCAGAAACCACAGTCCATATATACGTGCAGGCTTTTAACATGCGTTCATAAATTACATTCTTGCGCATATCGGCAGTTCTTTGTGATATGCAGTTGATAATATATGCGATTTTGACTCAACTAATGCATATTTCGACACAGCTTAATATCATTGCTTTTAAACTGTACCAATGATTCATACAAGACTTTTGTCTCCGATTCAAATGAAGAAAAATAAAAACTGGTCTTTACTGTTGAAATATAATTGCTGTTCTGGTTCAGGACTAGCTTGTACCCCATTGTAGTATGTGTTTAAATATAATAATTACTACATATTCATTTTCCGTCAATTCTATACCGGGAATTTTAATATTACCATAGTTACAGTATAAAATGATTGACAACATTGTATTAAGGCGTTTATTTTATAAGTAAACATATGGATAAATAACATAGACTAAAATAAATATTAAATTATGAATTAAAGGAACGAGAAATTATTTATTTATGTTTATACACTTAAGAACTACATTAAACTAGACGAACTTTGATAACTCAAACCATGACGCCATAAAAAAACTTCGGGTTATTAAATTAAATGCATATGTATAACTATTATTTATTTATGTACCTAATTACACACTCTTTGCTATATGTGTGTACATACCTTCGTCTCCAATTATCTAGCCAACCAGTGCTCGCCTTAAAGTTCGGTTGTTCCAGTTTTTGACTAAATTCCAACGCTTTTTCTTTAATTAACCCTCCGGATATAGGTAAGTTCTGATTCCTTGCCGATTTAAACTATTCTAATACAGATTTGTCTACATTTTCATACGTTGGTTTTTTTAACCTCTTAGAACTTCCACTTGTACCACCACTTCCAATTGCAGTGATAATTGATTGCTTATTTTTTAAAATAGTAGACACTGTACTTGCCGGAACATCATATTTCCGAGCTACATCTTTCTTTCGTGAACCAATATCCACTTCTTTGATCAATTTTCATCAATAGATAAAGTTTTTAAAGTACGTTTTAATGACATATCATCAGCAATGAAAATGTCTTAAACGTGATAAATTAAGTAGGCACAGTATTTTTTATTCACTTAATAATAATTAACAAAGCATATGTTTGAACTTCAGTAGTGCAGAAACCGAACTGCCTCCATCATCCAACACCTGTTACAAAATCACGTAATTAGGGGATTTCTCCCAGAATTCGACTTATTGAAGTTGGCGCCAAATATTCTGTTCGAATTATAAAGATATTCGAGTAATCGAAGTTCGAGTTACTGAAGTATATATATATATATATATATATATATATATATATATATATATATATATATATATATATATATATATATATATTTCTCTTTTACCTAATTGGGTGTCGAGATTCTGCGACTTAGTTTTTTTTCTGTAAATTTCTTCCATTTTTTCTTGTCTTTTGCCAATGCGTTACGCCTAGTCGTTTGCCGATTGTTCTGGCTTTCCATACTGTTTTTACTTGTCTGGTATCTGGTAATCTTATAAGATGGCCGAACCATTTTACCTCCAGTCGTTCTCTAATATTCTTATTCCTAATCTTGTCAAATTTGGTCACATTTGCTATTCTTCTTAAACACTTCATCTCGATAGCTTGTATCTTGCTGCTTTGTCGTTGGTTTAGTATCCAGGTTTCACTCCCATATAAAAGGATTGATAATATTATTGTTTTATGTGTTGTTAGCTTTGTGTTTCTGGATAAATTTCTGTGGTTAAATAAGGCAGTTCTTAACATGTGGTATGTTCTGGACGCTGTTAGTATCCTGTTATTTATTTCCTTTTCATTTTCGCCTGTGCTCTCTATAATGCTGTCCAGATATTTGAAACTCTGTACCTTTTGGATTTTACTATGGTTAATTTTTAAGGTTATGTTTTTTCTTTCCTTAGTTACTGCCATTACTTTAGTTTTGCCTATATTTATAGTAATGTTTTTTAACTTATGAATACTCAAAATTGGCACTCCTAACTTCCAAACAATATCCTAAACAATTATAAAAAGAATAGCATTCGTTTTTTTTGCTGGGGAGTAATATTTGTGATATTATTATTATTCTCTCACCACGGTACACATTTTTTAAGTATCCTCAAAGAAAAAAAATCATTTGATGCAAGCTTTAGTTATAATAGATTTTTCGACTTGGTACTGGGTAGGGTCTGGGTCGATTATTAAATGTAGTAGCAGATATATCTGAAACTTATCTTAGGCTTATAATGCTTACTTATTAAAAACTCACCACCAATTTTTTTGACCAAAGACAATATCATCCTTACCTAAAGATGACGGAAAGTAAAAATCCACAGCCTTTCCTGATATAAGATTTGAAAATATAATCGGTTGCCTATTCGCTTATTCATACCGCTCCCATTATCCCGCTAAATACTGATAAAATCCAATGTCAATATCCTATATACATATAGCATTCTTCGACATATGCGAAAACATACAGAATACCTCCATTAGCGATAAATGCTACATAGATCACGGTATAGTAGCCTCGCGTTCATGGTCTTCATGTTCCTTTGGCTTGAATGCGTTAATCGGATTATATTGAGCGTTTTTCACTTCGAAACACGTGTGTAGTGTAGTGTAGTGTAGTCATGGCCGCTACTACCAACTTGGTGACTTGGATATTCGCATGTGTTCATGGTGAATATGTCCATACTCGGTACGCGGAACTATTAGTAATTACAGTAGATAGGTCAGAGAGTAGACTGATATAAGCTACGTCATATGGCAGAAGAAAAGCATTGGAGTTTATAATAATAAAGAAAGAGCCTTAACAATTACTTGAAATCTCAGTCAAACAGCATTTTTTATTCTCTTACAACACCGACACTCTTGCACCTTCTTCTGGGTCTATAATAATTCAATAAAACACAAAACAGTATTCTGTAGCTCAGTGGTTATTTTTTTTACGTATATCTATTCTTTATATTTAGATCTTTTAATTTTAAACTCATTCTATGAAGAAATTTTGTCCTACTCTTCTAATTTTAATTCATTGTCGGGATAGACAGTATTTCTGAAGGGTATATGTAACATACCTATAATTTTAAATATTTAACTATTAATACAATAAGAAATAATATATGTATGTGTACCAGAAAAAAATCTTTAGTAATGTCCCCGGATTTCTGATACTGACATTTATCTGTCAGTTTCAAACATTTTAATTTTGATTTGGTTTCCATAGCATTAATTGGGCTGTAAGATTTATTACAACAGATTATTTTATATATATACAGAATGGTTATGAACTTAATGTCATAAATTTAAGGGTAAGTAGTAACAGAAAGAATTTTTTAAAAATTTGCATATTTAAGGGTAGTTTTTATGGACCACTGCCAACGCATTTGCATTATTTTATCTATTAAACAATTATTTTCGTTAAAAATGCTATTTAATTTAATTATTAAGAATAATATCCTATACAACTAATTTTGAATGTATTTTTGATAACCATATTTTTAATGAAATATTAATTAAAAGTTTCCTTAAGAAAAGTCGAATTTTCTTTTTTCGAATTTAAAAAAATCTTTCTATTTTGTAATCTATACATGTCATACTACTTACCCTTAAATTTATGACATTAAATTCATAACTGCTCTGTATGTATATTCTTTTATCACTGAATCAATAAAAGATATAATAAAATATTTAAATGTATTAAATAGAGAATTTAATCTTCTTTAATACTTGCAAGAACAAAAATTTTCAAAAAATAATATTTAGAAGAGTTTTTTAAGAATCAACTACTGCCGCTCATCCAATTGCTACCAAAACCTTTTCTGATATGCAGCATTTCAATAAACATACATTTGGTGTAGGTAATTCTGTTCTTCCAAAATCTTGATATTTTCCATATCGACAGTGTGTTTTAGTGTGTTGGAATGTTGAGCCAGAGCACATTTGTTCGCCGTATTGTTTTATGTTGTCTACTGTTTTTTCTTACGTTGGTATCATCATTAAATTTAATTCCTCTCCAACATCTACTTCCGTTTTAATTCAACAAACGAAATATAGAATTACCATCAACATAATTTTCCTTCTAAAACAACCAAATGAAAATAGTAATGTTTACTCAAAATTAGAGCTGATATTTTGTCTCTGGGGTTTCAGATTACATATTATTCTTGAAAACAACAAATAATGTGAGACTAGTCTTGTTTTGACTGTCGCTGAAACAACAAACAACTGAAAGCTAAAATATCTCTGCAACACACCCCTTCATCTGTCAATGTTGCATGAAGAGCAGTAATGAGACCACGCCGTCATATGAAAGATGCCCTGCTAAAAATAGCTCGGGGAAAGATTCTTTACAGAGATATTTTTAACAGAAATATTGTTGTGGAATATTCTCATGCCACCCTGAATATATCGTAAACAGTTACGGAGAAATATTAAACACGGAAAAGAGCAATAACAATGGATATTTTCTTTTGGTGTAACTTGCAATCGTAATAAAAAATATCGCAATTTGTTCTACATTATTTTTTCAAAAATATTTTGTATTATGTATTCATCATTAGTACGTACCGAACGTCTATTCGAAATATGGTATAGAGGGGATATAATTCAAATTTGTTTAAAATAATAAACTTCACAATATGAGACTAAAATTAATCACACTTTTCTTTTATTTAAAAAAATTATGTTGTGGCCAGCACAATACCTCTCGCCACTTTAATTTTTGGTTACATAATTATTGTATTTAACATTTCTTGTATGTCTACACTCTACACCAAAAATTGAACTTATACCTATTTTTTATATTTAGATTTTTTAATTTTAAATTCATTCTATAGACTGCGAGCAGTTATAAATTTTCATTTAAATTTCAAGTGTGGAATTTACTTGTCGAAGAAAACAAACTATATGGAATTATGAAATTTGAAATGGAAAATTATAACATTATACATCTAGCTCTCTTTCTGACACGGGCCTTCTTATCTGCTTCTCAAAGCCAACAGTCACGAAACTGCTTGGGCCGTATGAAGAAATTTTGTCCTACTCTTCTAATTTTTCGACATGTTTCCAATTTTGTCGGGATTAACAGTATTTCTGAAGGGTAATATACCCATAATTTTAAATATTTAACTATTAATACAATAAGGAATAATATAATGTATGTACTTCCCAGAAAAAAGTCTCCAGTAATGTCTCTGGATTTTTGACACTAACATTTATCTTTAAGTTACAAAATTTTTAATTTTGGTTTCCATGACACTATTTGCGTTGTGAGATTTATTACAATAGATTATTTTATTTATTATATTTCTTTATCTCTAAATCTATAAAAGATATAATAGAAATGATATATTTATATTAAAATAAGATATAAAAATCCGTACAAAGTATATGTATATATAAAACGAAAAAAAATATATTTTATTACTTCAGTTGAGTCCAACCAGTGACGTTTCCAGTTGGTCCATTAAATAGAATATTTATATGTATCAGATAGAGAATTTAATGTTCTTTAATACTTGTACGAACAAAAATTTTCAAAAAATACTATTTAGAAGATTTTTTTTTAAGAATCTGCTACTTCCGGTTGTCGAACTATTACAAAAACCATTTCAACTCTTTTTGAGAAATCGTCCTTCCAACATACACACACAGACATTATCGTAAAAATGTTATAATCGTATTATCGGAACCTTAAAACGTGCTAATTCATTAAAATCTGTATATACGATTCGCCTGCTCTCTAAATTTAAATAAGTTTACTACTAAATAATTCTGTTGGTGCCGAGTCTCCACAGAAATTTTTCTGTGGGTGTTTGGGCCCCGGAGCACCCACATAGTCGTCGCCCGGCATATACCTTTACCAACTCGTCAACATTATCAAAGGTCCTAGCAGCTCCATACAAAAAACAGATTAGCACGTCTATTAATGCCCAAAAAAAATCGTTGATGATGTTGTATTAATTCATGTTGTGAAAAAGTCCGGTGGACAAAACAGGAAGTCGCTGGTGGAAGATCGCTGGTGGCGCCACCGGGATGCATGTAGCTTAGTTTGCATTTAGAATGCCTTCGCCCCTTCCAACGGCCAGCAACAGCAATGTTCCCCCAGCCTCTGGAATAGAGCCGGTATTAAACCAGTGCGAGAATTTCATTTTCTTTTCCTGCACGATTTTTATTACTCAATTTATTATGTCGTGTATTCGACGCAAATTTATTCCTACATAGATTTTCTCTTTGATTACGTTTAAGGAGTTTGGTTTATGTGCAGTTTAACAAGCTTTGACTGGAGATTTTAAATTTATGGGCTTGACTATTACTCGTGGAATTTATCGCATTAGACTGATAATTTTTTGTAGGGTTTACGCATTTCAGTGTAATGTCTCTTTTTATCCTGGGTTTAAATTTACTTCAGGTACTCAAAGCTTAGTCCGTACTTATCTTAATGTGTACAAAGATTCTGAATGCTCAAGACGACTCAAAGATTATTTATTTATTTATTTACTTATCGCGGGAATATTTTGCTTTATGAACATAGATAGGGCACTATCTTCTATGTATCAGTGAAGTTTATTATGAAATAAAAACATCCTTTTATTACTCATTTATACAAATATTTTATTTTCACTCTTATTTTTTTTTTGCTTTTACTCATTATTAAATTCTCTATCTTTTATTATAGGTACTGTTTTTTTTGTTATATTTAATGTAAGTACAGTCCATACGATGTAACTTGGCGATCCAAAAGAATGTATTTCAGTTCACTATTCCAAAGTTGCGTTTTGTCAAATATTTACTTTTACTTCGATGCCGCACAGCGTCAGAAGTGAAATAGTGATTTTACAATGTTTTATTGCCTTACACAAAGCAAATTTCACCCTAATACACTCAAACTCGGGGTGTCAGGTACTTTTCAACCCAAGAAGTTATATTCATACATAAGCGTTAGTGCATTTTTTAGTAATAGAAATTTTATTTTCTTAACTTTATTAATTTAAAAAATAATTAATTATAATATGATTTATATAATAAATAATTCATTCCAATATTTGTAATATTTATTATTGGATAAATAATTTCTTTTTTTTACCGCAGTGATAATGTAACTCGCCAAGTTACATGGTATGGACAGTACTAGAGGCAGAAACCTAAATATTACAACACATTACCTTCCGTCAAGCCTGTGTATTATGTACAAATTCCATACATAATTTTTCTAGCAAAATATCCTACATTTCCAGTAAAATTATTTCATAAATAAACTATACAAATTGCAATGGACATTGACATATTTATCTATAGCTTTTCCCATTCGTTAGGAGTAGCTATTTTTATTTTCTTCTTCCACTCATTTCTGTTTTGCGTGTCGTCCTCATTCAGTTCCTTTTCTTTTCATTCTTCCGCTATTCAGTCCTTTCCCCTTATCTTTGGTCTTCCTCTGTTTCTTCCATCTTCTACTACTAAGGTATATAATTAATATAAAATATTTAATAGATATTTCGTGATATTTTCAAATTTGCTCTTTAAAGAACAATATTTTTTTAAAATTTAATACTTAGAAGTCAATGAAAAATTCTTGCAATGTTTTATTCTGTAAAACTGTCATCCTTTCGAATTTACAAATCTTTTGTAACAAATTTATTAACTTCGAAAGTAAATAAATTTATTTTCATCTAGAACAGTAAAACAGGCTTTGATTTATTAGTCGTATTCTAAGTCGATGGGTAAAAAGGAACAAGACAATTTTTAATTTAATTATTGATCTTAAAAAAAGTAAAAAAATGTTTGATTTATAGTATGACTTGTAAAGCTTTTAGATAATACTATTCGGCTGTCTATTGCCTGAAAGTTGAGTGTAAAAACCTCGGAATAAAACACCGGGAATGACGGTGGTGCAATTTCATCACAAAGTTTAAAACAGTACACGTAGTCTGCTCGTCGGCACGTCGACAAACAAAGCTCGCGTTACTGAAAACTTAGCACATTTATCTCGTTCGATCCGCCAGACTGGGAAGATGCATAATATATCCTTGGACACGTATCTAATATATGCAGCAGCCGACGTACGGCTTCATACGCCAGATATATCCACAGTAAGTACTTTGTTTCTCATGCGCCTTTCCAAAATATTTGTCTTTCACAAGCAAAAAGAACAACTTACAACACTAACAAAACGTTGCACGGATTTTGTAAGCAAAAAGAATAGAGATCGAATTCAACACTCAACAACTGTAAAACTTAGGAATATTTTGAATATTGACTGTTTCAGAAATAAATAAATCTGTAGGCTTATGGCAAAAACAATTATGTGAGTGTTTTAAATAATTATTCGCCTCATATGCAATACGAACATAGTTCAATTCAACTGTACACTGGCTTGCAAAAAATTCGCGTACACCTTAAAAATCAAGTCACCGAGTTTTTACTTCTTTTAGCTATGTAAATACGATTTTTTTAAAATAGGTTAATACTAACTGTAAATGAAGTTGTCACCGTTGTCACTGTCATGTCATTATTTTAAGTATCGTGGAGCAAGTTCTTCATTGTGCTAAGTTACTACTAAATTACAAATATATTCTAGAAAAATTAAAGAACAACCAAGTATTTATTTTAAATGGATTATAAATAAGTAAAAATTATGACTGAAACAAATTATGGACGAAGTAACATTAGTAATTTATCATCGCTCCATCAGCGTCCAGTACTTTATTTAATCCTAATGTTCTGCTATTGATCTGATTGACCACCCCTCTTCTAACTTAGAAAATATTACAACTTTCTCGTTTTCTGATAATTTTGGCATCTTAATTGACACTAATGGCACTGACGTGTGACACTGACAAGTTAACAATCGAAAACGACTCAATACAGCAAAAAACAGGTGTACGCGATCTTTTTGCAAGCCAGTGTACAACTAAGGAAGATGTCCAATATTGAATGGTACAGAATTAAATAATTCTGTGGTTTTGTGGCAATTTTTCATATATTCGTTCATGATATCAAATTTAACATGTTAACCGCCCTAATGGTAATAATTTTTAACATATCTGAGCCCAGACTTTTTACCTTCCGTCACCTCTAGTTAAGGAAGGTATTGTCTTTAGTCAAAAAATTCGGTGGTGAGTTTTCAATGAATAAACACGTTTTAAGGTCCCTACAATACGATTTTACTATTTTTACGATGATGTCTGTATGTGTGTTTGTGCCGCGATGTCTCCAACACTTACAATTTTTATGTATACCTATTCCTTATATCCATATGCAGACTTGATTAGATTTTGGTTATAATTGGTCATTTGAATTTTAACGGTTTTTCTTGAAAAAACACTGTTAAATATTATTTTTTAACATTTATTATTAATAATATTAAAGAATATTCTTATCTATACGAAATTATTGCTTTTTATATATCATAGAGTTAAAGAATTATAAACAAATTTTATAAATCAGCTACTATATTATGAAAATTCTGACAGATGTCAGTGTCAATGAATGTGGCAGAGATGAGGATGTTGAGATAGATGTTGGGGAAGGTAGGGTAAGAAATTAAGAAGAAAGATACAAGAGAGACGATTACATTGATTTGAACATGTCATGAGGAGAGATGAAGAATATATTGGAAGAAAAATGAACAGCTTACTAATAGTGGATAGAAGAAAAAGAGGAAGACGAAAGAGAAAATAGGAGTGTATTGCGAGAGACTTGAGAGAAAAGGGACTGAATGAAGACGATACACAAAAAAAAACAGAAATGAGTGGAAGAAGAAAATAAAAAATGCGTCGCCTAGCAAATGGGAAAAGCTACAAAAGAAGAAGATGTCAGTGTCAAGTACAATTTACATAGTTTGCTTAAGAAATAATTTTACTGGAAATATAGGATCTTTTACAAGAAAATTTATATATGGAATTTGTACATAATACATAGGATTGACGGAAGGTAATGTGCTATTGTTATTATTATTAATATTTTCAACTTATTATTTTTATATTTAAACTATAGTAAAAGAGAAAGGCATTATTGTATTTTTATATAAAGTGATATTTGATGTTATAAAAATAGAATAAAACTAACTAATCATCTCCATATCTGAGATGAAAATAAAAGTAAAGTTATAAAACAGTATATAAATTTTTTGTGTAGCGTCTTTTGATACGAGGTGAAAAGAATTCGTTGTTTAATAAAATAGTAAGTGTAGCTATACGGTGAGTTTAGAACGTTGCGAGGGAATTATTAGCCCCTGGGGACGATGATATATCGATTTATATGCAGACCAAGTTCACCTGCAGCCACCGTTTCCTTTTCTCGTAAAATTATTAATTTACTTCTGTTTACGTCCGCTAAACCGACACCAACATAGCTCTAGTGGTACATTTGTTGTTTTGTTGGTTCGCAGGTTCGAATCGAATCACAACTAGTGTACAGATGTTTGTCTGTTACTTCACCATCTCATTTTCTTCAACGAGATTTTATAAAAGAGTTAGTTTCATTCATAGCCGCTACCAAATAAGATTGGATCATTATGATCGCGGAAACATAGTCCTGAAATTGACAAATAATTTTGTTAATATCTCACAATTTTTATTATCCCGCACTTATTTTAATTTTATGCTGACAAGAAACATTTTTTTCTTTTAGAATAAGCAAGTGTTCGTATTGTCGCGCTCTTATACTTGACATCCTATTGCCAGTTATGCGCAGGCGCACTGGTTCAGTGTCGCGCGTTTTTTAAATACATAGTAAGTATGTTATGTTTATGATTTTAGTATTGCATATTGTTTATAATGAGTCGAATTTAGCACTCTTCTTTAACTAAAGAAGTTTATTTAAACGTAACAAAATAAAGACAGACGTATGTAATGAAGTATTAATAAGAAAAAGATGTAAGTTATTTCTATGGTACCTCGAAATGATCACTGCAAAAAGAAGGCCTATTATTATAGAATTTGTAACTAAACTCAAGAGACAAGAAAAATATAATATTAAGGTATCTGTGCCTTAAAACTACATAGCTTTATTTTTCTATTCAACTTTCATATTAGAATTTTCTACCCATGCACACTTCTCCGCGAAATTCTATCTCAATCGCAAGTGGAGAACATAGCTTCTCAAAATTAAAAATAATTAAGAACTATATAAATTCATTTTATCAAGAAATTTTGTCCTACTCTAATTTTTCGAGATCTATTCATTGTCGGGATTAACAGTATTTCTGAAGGGTATGTGTAATATATACCTATAATATTAAATATTTAACTATTAATACAATAAGTAATAATATATGTATGTACTTCCCAGAAAAAATCTTCAGGAATGTCTCCAAATTTGTGACACTGATATTTATCTGTCAGTTACAAACATTTTCAATTTTCAATTAGTTTCTATGGCATTATTTCGGCTGTAAGATTACAACAGATTATTTTATATATTATATTTCTTTTATCTCTAAATCTATAGAATATATAATAAAATATTTGAATGTATCAGATAGAGAATTTAATTTTCTTTAATGTCACCAAGAAAAATTTTCAAAAAATAATATTTAGAAGATTTTTTCTCAAGAATCTGCTACTTCCGGTTGTCCAATTGTTACTAAAACCTTTTCAACTCTTCCCATTAATGTTCGATTGGGAAATACGTAGTTAAAATATTAAGTGTTATAGTTTTTGAGTAATCGTCCTTCCAACGTCCCGCACACATATACACACATACACACACACACAAACATCAACACATACACACACACACACACATACATCCACACACACACACGTACATACACACACACAGACATCATCGTAAAAATGCTAATATCGGATTGTAGGGGCATTAAAACATGTTTATTCATTAAAATCTGGATATGCGATTTTTAGCATGAATCCAATACCTCTCTTAGCGAGAGGTATTTGACATCTATGTACGTAATTACTAACTGTCATTCTGACAAGGACCCCCATACCTGCTTGTCAATGCCAACAAATTCACATGATTGCTCGCGCCCTATTCGTTCTAAATGTCAGAAATTCTTCCAATTCATTGACGGGATTGTCGGTATATTTGTATTTTGGACGGTGTGATTATTCTATAAATTATATTCTTTATCTCTAAATCTATAAAATTAAATTAACCACATTTAGAATTTAATGTTCTTTATTTTTATTTTAATATGTAGTTAAATAAATATTAAGTGTTATAGTTTTTGAGGATTCGTCTTTCCAACATCCACACACACACACAGGCACACACACAAACACACATACAGACTTCATCTTTAAAATGTTAAAATCTGATACTAGGGTCCTAAAACGTGCTTATTCACTAAAATCTCAATATACGATTTTTAGCATGAATCTAATACCTGTCTTAGCGAGAGGTAAAAATTCGTCTTGCTTATAGTTCGCTGTGTAAATTTCTAATGATTTATTTAAATATTTGTAGTTGTGTATGGGGCGCCAATATCCAATTTGTACACAGGCGCCTCGAGGCCTAGCGGCGGCCCTGTAAATAACTGTTATTTTCATTAGAGTACACATAATGCAATCAGCAGAGATATGTACGTACTACATTTGGTTAATAGTCGAATAATAATGTTCACGAGAGCATTATGAAGCGTATTTTTTTATCCCGGAGATCATATTTTCCTCGTAAACATGCTATTTCATCTTATTATTACAGAGTTAAAGTTTTAATTGTCATTTTACTCGCTGTTTTAATAGTTTGTTTTATAGTTTTCATAAATGGATCGCATTTTATTATTATTGATAATAACACAAAAAGAGATGAGCGTTTTATGGTATTTTATCATTTTAACTCGCTTTAAATACTAAAATGCATGATATCTAAACAGTAATATAAATTTTATTAAACACAGGGTTTGTTTGACACTGATAAACTATAAATTTATGATTAATACTCATCATTATAAATGATTTACACATAAAGCATTTTATTTTAAAACAATGGAAAATTCACCGTTTATCATAATTAAACTTTTTATCATTCGTTGGAGTTTATTAGTAATTTTACCATCTGCTGTAAAATGATGATGATTAGAAACATATATAATGGAAGATCATAAAATTAATCTAAATTATTATAGTGACAACCCGGGTTGAAATAGCATCTTTGTTGTCAGTATTCTCGGCACTCATCTTGCACTCCGTTTTTGACAATGGGCCTGGTTTACATCTTCTTCTTCTTTGGCTTTTCCCATTCGTTAAGGGTGGTTTTTTTTTATTTTCTTCTTCCATTCATTTCTGTTTGCGTGTCGTTCTCATTCAGTTCCTTTCGCTCAAGTCTTTCGCAGTACAGTCCTCCTATCTTATCTTTGGTCTTCCCCTGTTTCTTCAACCTTCTTTTACTAATATATTCATTCTTCTTCCAATATGTTTTTCATCTTTCCTCATGACATGTTCAAACCAATGTTATCGTCTCTCTTGTATCTTTCAAGAAACTTGTAACACTAGAGTTATTTCCTTTATTCTTTCATTTATTAGTGTATATTTCCGTGTCTTTCAATTACTTTTCATTGATACCGACATCTGTCAATTTGAATTATCTGAATATATTAGCAGTTTCCATGGTTAGCATAGCTGGCTGATTTATAAAATTGAATATCCTTATAATTCTTTAACTTTATATCTAGTGAATATGAAGTATAAAATGCAATCAAATCGTATTGAGAATAATATATTCTTTAAGTTATAATAAATGATATTTAACTTCGTTTTTCAAGAAAAACTGTTAAAATCTTCAAATGAGGGTACTTGGTCTTAGAATGTAAAAAAAATAGTAAATACGATTGAAACAATTTCAAATAAATTGCAAGGAATGAATAATATTTGTTGTATATATCTAAGTTAAAGCAAATTAAGTGGCAATCTTGTTAAAGTATGTGAGAGAGTGTATAACGTTAGTTTTATTTTTGTGAAACTATCTCCTCTGCTAATATAATTTTAAAGCTTGTTTACGTACATTGTATAAACACATGAATACCGTATAAAGACTACAAAATCTCTACGTGCTGCAGAAATAGGAAAATCTTACGCGGTATCTTGCATATACGTAAATGGCTCTTCTTTGAATCTTTTGCTTTCTGCATACTAAACAAGCAACTTGCGCGCTACCCAACTAGCGTTACGAAATTTTTATTTCACGTTCAGTTTTATCCATGCAGCCAATTTCTGCTGCATTTACCATATGATTCAATTATGAAAAATATGCGAATGGAAATTGTCTGGATTTTTAAGTAGTATTACCTGCAATATTTGTTATATGTTACAATAACAGTTCGTATTGACAACTGAATATTGTTTAAACTGTGATTCTTGTTCATAACATGACTTTGAAATAAAGAAGGTTTTTACCTCCCTCTACCCTTGGTAAGGGAGGTATAGGTATCGTGCTAAAAATCGCATATCAAGATTTTGGTAAATGACCACGTTTTAAGGTCCCTAGAATCTAAACATTAACATTTTTCACGATGATGTCTGTAATATGAAAATTATATCTCGGAGCTTATGCTTAAACACATCTCCATGGTTACATAGTTCAGCTCAAAAGTATGTAACTGACAGATAAATGCCACTGTCAAAAAAATAATCATTTCAAATTAATAATAGTAACGTTTTAATATCGTAAATACAAATGTAGTTTAATGGAAAGGAACTTAATATAATAATATGCTAATCTGATTTGTACACACATTTCGGTAATGATGATGACATATTTGTATTGTGCGGGCGTTTACCACAAGGGTTAATTTTGTACCATTTAAAATTCGAATTATTTGGTATTGATCGGGATCGAATCGGATTCCCTAGATTCGCGACCAGACATCAGGCCCGCGGCAACGAGACCTCATAGGTAAATGGCGGGAGGTATTGTGTTGGTCACATCAGATTTTTATTTTGGAATTTGTGAGTTTATATTAAACATATCCAGGACTCATTTAAAAGTTGTTGGTAGAATTTGAGGTGTTTTGATTGAAGTAGGAGGATTCATATAATATATTATTAGGCATGATTTTTATGCACCCCTAAATATAAATCCGTACAAATAACTCAAATATTCCTCCTCTAATCCAATCTTCCGTAACATTCCACCCACATTGTTGGCCAGTGGTGAATAATTAATCAGCCAAATCTATTTGTTCCCACTTTTTTACACAAAAATAAAACATAATTTCAAAGCCAGTTCGTAGGCAAACACGCGATACCGAACAACACGTCTTTCAACTGAATTATTCAGCCACCTCGATCAAATATATGAATGTATTAAATATGTAGGGCTCAAACAATGTCGCAGACGGCAAAGCAGGGAATAAGGGGAATTCAAGTTCAATAGAATTTATGATATTGCATTTAATAATTAAATCACTTAAATGGGACAGGGTGGCCCAGCAAATAACCGGGTTCGAATCAGGGCTAAGTACTCTAATTCATTAACTTTAATATATGATGAAGACGCGTCCAATATGGAATAGGGAACAAAAATTATATTTGTATCTGTGATAGTTTTTCTTCTTTTTTTATTGATCCATAATTACTTGATTAGAACCTAATTAACTGTACGTTTCTTTGTAAACATTTTAATGTAAAAATTGTATAAACATTTTTTTACCTTCCGTCATATTTAAGTAAGGAAGATATTGTCTTTGGTCAAAAAATTCAGTGATGAGTTTTTAGTGAATACGCAGGTTTATGAAATAATTTTACTGGAAATTTAGAATATTTTGCAAGAAAATTTATGTATTGAATATATACATAATACATAGGATTGACGGAAGGTATTATGCTGACCACAACAGATTTTTTTAACTTATGGGTAATTTCTCGACTGTGACGTGGATTAGATGTTATCAATTACTCAAAAGTTCAGTCAAACAGCATTTATTCTTACTATACCAACGTTTCAGTGCACCCTTGCACCTTCTTGAAGGTCTACAACAATTATACAACAAAAATTTAATACATTCAAAATAACATGGACATTATCACACTTACAGTAAGATCTTACAGATTGTTACAATTCACGTACACAAAATACATTCGTACAAAACATTCAGTGAATATATTAAACATCTTAAAAAAAAATCAAAGAGCATACACACATCAATTTGCTCTAAAAAACGACAATCAAATAATATGGAAAATAGCCGAAAATATCTGGTGACATCGTTGATACGGATTCCTATTGGTCGTCTGTATACCAATACTAATGTAGCAAGTTGTAGGAATTTAAATAATGGAAGGAAATTAATGAAACTCAGTTTGGCCTGAAATTTGTCTTTTCCTTTTTGAACTTTTCCAATACACCAATATACGCTGTTAAATCCTTGAATATCAGTTCTTGTATTGATGTTATTGCAATCATTCGTGATATCAAGAAAGATGCGTTTGGAGTAATTCTGATTTTCTTCCAAAATCTTGAAAATAACCAGATCAAAAGTGTGTTTTAGTGTATTGGAATGTTGAGACAGAGCACATTTGTTTGCCGTGTTGTTCTGTGTTGATCTGTGATGTTCGCTCATCCGGATCTTCGAGTCACCTTTACAGTTGTGTCAGTGGAATAACGAACTTTATAAACCACGTTTGATTTGTCGTTCTTGTTCATATCTATGAGATGCTACCCAAAATTCCCAAGAATTATTTTCTGTAGAATGCTAGGGCACTATTTCTAATTTCCCAAGCTAGGTGTCTTACCTAGACACCTTTTTGGATCTATGCCCAAGCGTCATCTTTTTGGGGAAACACCTAAACGGTTAGAATTATTTTTTTCATAAGCGCTGTTGACGTTCCAGCCTGTAATTTTTGACAAGTTTGCAACATGTATCTGACTTTATAATGCGCATGCGTATACATAATCAAGAAATAAGGAATTTAGATACAGACTAGCAAATAACAGGATAGGATAGGATTCATGTCCAGATGGTAAATCAACATTTAACTTAACCTTTATGGACTTTTTCGCTGTTGGGAGTCTTATTCCAACCACAGTAGGAGACGGACGTATTTAATTGAGCTCTGTAGTGATTGTGTAAGTTCATTATATTAATAATATGATAGTGAAGTGTAGTGTGATGAAGTGAAGTATATTGATGTGAAGTGTAAATATGTAATAATTAATAAGTATATCAATGAATTATTAAGGGTATAGCAAATAACATAGGACAGGATACGATTCATTTCCAGACGGTAAATCGAATTGGTTAGTAGAACCCTACCACCCTCCAGAAAATAATTCTCAGAAATTTTCAGTAACACCTCGCGAAAGAAATCCTACAGCTTACGTTATATGGGTTACTGACTCTTAATGATATTTTGAGTTTTATAAATATTTCTTACAATTTCAATACGTGAGAATAATTAATAACTGAGGCAAAATTTATCCAATCATATATATTGATGAGGTACACAATTTTCCATGAATCAGAATTGAATTTATATTTTGAAATGATGGAAATGAAATGTTTTGTAATTTTTCCTTTGATCATGAAATTGTAAATTGAATGAATAGTAGAAGTAATTTGCTAAACAGAAAACACTGTTGTATGAAACATGATTTTATACCAGACAACAGTTTGTAATTTAGTTTTCAAAGTAATTTTCATATTAACTATTTTCATGGATATTAGTTAACCGTATTAAATCACTAGACTATAAAGTAGTTTTTTATTTTATTTTTAAATACATAATAGCGTTTTTATACGCGTTAATAACTTTAAAGAGGAATTTCAATTTTCAGTTATTTTCTTGTGCATAATAACACTTTGATTATTTTGCATTTTTATAATATAATATAAATTTAAATAACTGTAAATAACAATTTCATGTTTGTTACACATGAAAGTACTTCAACATCCTTTATAATTAATGTTTGATTTTTATATATGTATGTCGTAGTCACTTCGTAAAACCCGTCTTTTAATAAAATGTCCAGGCTTTTTATAAAACGACAGATTATCAAATTTTCGCTGACTTTCGTTTTTTACCTTCCGTCACCTTTAGGTAAGAAAGGTATTTTCTTTAGTCAAAAAATTTGATAGTGAGTTTCTAATGATCACTAGAATTCGAATTTACTATTTTTACGATTTTATATATATATATATATATATATATATATATATATATATATATATATATATATATTATTTTAGTTATTCTTTATTTAATTTAAATGTTATTCCTTTAGTTCATAATGACTCAAATTAAATATCAAATTCTTTTAATTGGTTAACAAAATATCTATCTAATCCGCCAATTCATCTTTTGGTAGGCGAACTAAAAATCACATTGTAATAACACGTGTCCGCGCGTAAAAAATGCAAAACATTAGCACATCCCCCCGTAATAACATCGTGTACACGTGTGTCATTCCGGAAAGCTCCGGGGAGCGGAGCGGGTATACCGGAGCCGCAATGAACGCTGCGGGTAGCGTTGAGCCGCCTTAATCATCCCCCGGAAAAAACGCCGTGTATAAAATATATTTAACTCTATGCGGCTACATGCAAGCGCGAAAATGAAAGTGAAAAAAGAAGGAAAGAAGTAATGAAGGGTGGGATATCCTTACCTGGCTGAGAAAATGTACCTTAATAATATAATGTAGTACACACAACAATATTAAATAATTTAATTAAAATATTAAATACATTGTATTTTGTTATAATAAATGTTTAAAAAACATCAAAATATTATTGAAATTGAGTGTAGTGTTCATATATTTCTAACTTTCCCTATATATCTCTATTTTATTTTCTGACATTGTGACAATTTTGACTCTTTGCAAGTACTTATTTTGAAAAATGCAGTTTAGTTTACTGTTGAACACTTTGAATTTCAATTTTTTTAACATATAAACATACACTATTTGTTGTAAACTCTACAAACCGAATCAGGTAAACATATTTTATTTATTGTAATATATAATAAAACGTGTTGACAGCGGTGGGATTCGAACCCACGCCCTTTCGGACTGGTGCCTAAAACCAGCGCCTTAGACCGCTCGGCCATGCTGCCTTCTTACTTCTTCTTCATCATCATATTCTTATTCATAAGCCAGATACCCATATTCTGTTATGGAGCTTCTTTATCTCAGGGTTAATTTTTATATCATTCCTTCTTTATGTATTTTGCCATCTTTTTCACTTCTGTCGCGTTCCTTTCAATGGCCTCTTGAGTTTGAGGAACATCCAAAAGTCGCAGGGGGGCATATCAGGAGAGTAAGGATTCTGTTAAACCACAGCAGCCTTGTTTTTCGCCAAAAAAGTGTGAATCAAGTGCGAGGAATGTACTTGAGCATTGTCGTGATGGAGGCGCTAATTTCCTGTTGACCACAACTCCGGTCGGAGGACTTCCCTGTAGTACTCTTTGATGATTGTTTGACCCTGTTGTGCGTACTTGGCGGCGCCTTCTTTGATCTTGGTGACGTGGAATGCTTCCACTGTGACGACTGGGATTTGGTTTCCGGGTCGTACCCGTACATCCAGGACTCGTCACCAGTGATTATGGTGTACATGAAGTCGGGGTCACTGTTGTTGGAGTCAAGCATGTCCTGTGAGACTTAAACACGAAGTTGCTTTTGCAATGAAAAACCGACGAGAGCACTACACACTACCTCACTCAAATGCTGCTTGCCAGCAACAGACGTTATCGACAGGTTTTTGCAAAAAATAAGGTCCGATACTTTTCTAACAGACCTCGTATTGCTGTAAGCTCTGCAAATCGAATCAAGTAGACATTTTAATTATTGTAATATATAATAAAACATGTTGACAGCGGTGGGATTCGAACCCACGCCCTTTCGGACTGGTGCCTAAAACCAGCGCCTTAGACCGCTCGGCCACGCTGCCTTCTTACTTCTTCTTCATCATCATATTCTTATTCATAAGCCGGATACCCATATTCTGTTATGGGGCTTCTTTATCTCAGGATTAATTTTTAACCATGTATTCTACTTTTTTATGTATTTTGCCATCTTTTTACTGTTGAACACTTTGGATTTCACTATTTTTAAAATGTAAATACGTTTTGATAAAGCAAAAGTCATATATGTATTCGTTTGCTACATAATTTGCTGTAATCTCTGCAAATCGTTTCAGGTAAACATATTTTAATTATTGTAATATATAATAAAACGTGTTGACAGCGGTGGGATTCGAACCCACGCCCTTTCGGACTGGTGCCTAAAACCAGCGCCTTAGACCGCTCGGCCACGCTGCCTTCTTACTTCTTCTTCATCATCATGTTCTTATTCATAACCCTGATACCCATATTATGTTATGGGGCTTCTTTATCTCAGGATTAATTTTTAAACCATTCCGTCAACTTCTTTATGTATTATGCCATCTTTTTCACTTTTTTTTTACTGTTGAACACTTTGACTTTCACTATTTCTATATTCAGTTTTTGATTTGTCATCATGTCTACTTATTACGGTGGTTCCTTCTTGATTGAATAGTTAATAAAGATAGAAAATAATTCCTGGATGTTCAGTCAAATAATTTTTATTTTGAGCCTCGACTAGTTTCGGCACCAACTATGCCTTTTTCAGGAACAAAAAATCACCTCGTTCGATTGTTTTTCCTTTGATTTGTGTCGAATTACATCCAGTCACTTACTATAATAGTTTTATGAAACATGAAGCTAAAGCACAATAATAAATTGAATATGATTAGGTTCATTCACTTCCAAACAGCCATATTTTGTCGATATTATGCTCTTCTTCTAATGGTCTTGACACTATGATATATGAATCGCAGTGCACTGATACGATTCTCAACACCTTGCAGTCACATGCTGCGTAGTATGACAAGGGAATAAATATCGCCATACAAATCGCTTTAAATATTTATGACTTATAATTAGGGCTCATGGTCGATTTGTGCTTCCTTCATGGGTAAGGCATTACCTGCTTTCCTGTTGCTAATAACCAGTTACACTTCACTGAAAATGGAGACAATAGTTTCTTGCTTACATTAGGGTTCTCAGGATCAATAATTTCAAAATAATTTAGACAAAGTTTCACCTGTTACGAATAGTATGCAAATATATGAATATATCATCGATTTTTTATACAATACAAGAAATTCAATATTTAACAATTATTGAACACTAATTTAATTAGTGCACGTTTCCTTCAGGGAATACTGTGCTCCTACGAAACCCTAAAATCTAATTCCTAATACCTTGTTAATTTCTGCCGTTACAAAACACGTAAAATTAATTTTGCTTATTGATTCAAATGCAGAATTTTGAACTCTACAACTATTTGAAGCATTTTTACTTAATATGATTATATATATATATATATATATATATATATATATATATATATATATATATATATATATATATATATATATATATATATATATATATATGTACTTCCCAGAAAAAGTCTTCAGTAATGTCTCCGGCGTTATTTGGGCTGTGAGATTTATTACAACAGATTATTTTATTTATTATATATTATATTACTTTATCTTTAATTCAATAATAAAATATTTAAATGTATCAGATAGAAAAATTAATCTTCTTTAATATTTGCAAGAACAAAAAATTAAAAAATATAATATTTAGAAGAATTTTTTTAAGAATCTGCTACTTCCGGTTGATCAATTGCTGCCAAAACCTTTTCAACTCTTCCCATTAATGTCCGATTGAGAAATACCTAATTAAACAGATATCAGGAGTTATAGGTTTTGAGAAATCTTCCTTCTAACATCTACACACAAACACACACACAGACAAACACACACGCACACACACATACACACACACACCGACATCATCTTGAAAATGTTAAAATCGGAATGTAAGAACCGTAAAACGTGCTTAATCATCGGCATTTTTAGCATGAATCCAATTTTTCCTCTCTTCGCGAGAGGTAAAAAATTCCAAATCCATTATTGACTGCAAGTCCGAAACATAGTTATATTTAATCAAATTCATAACAACCCCCCGAAAAGAGTGCACCGACGCCACTGTGTCCAGCAATTGCACTGAGTAATTTCACACCAAAATAACAATAGCTGGATTTAGGAAAGAGTTCTTGCTCGTTAAGATGTGGATAATTATACGGCGCGCATGAAAATTTACACATGTAAATACAGCCGCACGCACAGCGCGTGGGTGCGTGAATCATAATTAATAATGCACGGGCTCCGTGTATAATACTCCGAGTATTTTTATCGCTCGCTCCGGTGAAATATTGCGTGTGAGGAAGGCGTTAAACTTTGATGAGACGGTTCCAGCTGAATGAATGAACGCTGCTTGACACCCTGAATACTCAATCTTTATCACCAGCTACTGTGATTTGTAAAAGAGAATTGCTTCTGCTGCTGATAGCTGGTACCCCATTACTTTTAAATGAAACCCATATTTATTACTTTTAAATACATTGTAGTTTATGATATATGATAACATAAATTACAGAGTGATTTGCATATAATTATAAATCACGTAGTAATTATTTTTACACATACAATTTATCATAAATATTATGCCAGTTTTTCTTATAGCTATACATTTATTTATTTTTTCAGTTCCATGATTCTTACGAGTCTGCTGCTAAATGGAGCAAAGACCGGAATTCAACCGATTTATTTAACTTAAATTTTACTTGCATTTAGTAGTGTTAGTCGTCAACTCACAACCTATAGGGGACCAACGGTATATAGTCACCCACGAATCATTAAGAGACAAACTGCACTCGTAGTTACACATTTATTATCATACGTAATATAACAAGTGATATGATTATCATCGATGATATTCTCCAGTGAAACCGAGTTGCAGATTTCACGAGTCCGAATATATATAACATCTCGAAACATTGGATGAGTAGAACAAAATTTCATTTTAATTTAAAATTCTGCGCATGCGTCATTTTGAATTCAACCGTAGGCGGGTAATGAAATATGTAATAAAACTTTGAAGAATTTTAACGTAATATCTAATAGGATTACAAGAAAAAGTTATTTATTTATAAATCAATCCAACAGGTTACAAATAATCAATTATTTTATTAACAATTAATTTGAATTATTTTTTAAATGCGGCCTCCATCATACAATGCTACTGCCGCTTGTGGTTGTTCTATGCAGTAATTTTCAGTGTTATGGAAATTTTTGTATTATATGTTACTTTGTTCTTCATAATTGTTACATTTTTGGTGATAGTGGTGGTCGCGCCGTGCTCTGAATTTTAATTCTTGATGTGAAATATATTTACATGAATTTTCTCTACCGATGGTTTTGAATGGGAGTTGAATTATGCGGAGTTGTGAATGAAGAATGGGTGAATTTTAGAGGAGTGACTCCAAAGAATTATTTTAGAAGATATATAGGCTTGAGATTTCAAGCTTGCTTTCTTCTAAACTCATTCTGTCTTCATAATTCACGAGGTTATTAATTATTTATAAGGACATTTACACTTAATTGCGAACCATTATTTCACTGTGAAATTTTAAAAGAATTAATGTGTCTCCACCTAACTTTCATGTAACAGATTAACTTCGAGCTACTCTCCGTATAATTTTACATTATCAGGTCCGGTATTTTTATCTCTGGTTATACTGTCTGTTAATTTGAGTATCAGTTAAAAGGAAAAAATATCGTATCGAAAAACTAACACGACACATGTGTAATTTTTACAAAAAATACTGAATTCCAATTATATACTTAGATATATTTCAATGCGCTGATTTCAAATTTTTAAACCGCAGAGCGATACCTCTTCATTTAAAAAAAAAAACTGCGTGGATACGGTTGGGAAGTGTTATATTATGTTCCCTACAGTTCGGACAAAAGTCCACCAGATTTCGACGTATTCCCAAAGCTGAGACATCCTATGCGCGAACATCGTTTTCCGTCTGTGCAAAAACACTGGCCCACCCATTGGGCCCACCCGTTTAAAAGTCAACAAGAAAACATTTCTCGCATATTATTTGAACTGCATTTCTCATTCCAAAACAATAATGGCATTTATGGTAAAGAAACTGTAATATTATTTTATTCACAATCATTATAGTTATATGTCGATTCCTAACCTTTTAGAGGTTGGGAAATACGTCATTCCTAACTGCAATGACAATCTCTCGGGTGGGAAATAATACATTTCACTTCAGGGTTGCCTAGAAAAATTGTCATAGATCCTTGAAATAAAGTAGGCTAAACAAATTTTAATAGGGGTGTCAAATTTTTGCATAAAATTGTAAGAAATATGTCGTGTTTGGTCTCAAATGAAATGTTTCCTGAAGGGCTGTCATGCAGAATTGACAAAATTTAGACATCTTGATCGGCTTTTGTTTTTTCAAAAGTCTTCAGAAATATGTCATGTTTGGTATCAAATGAGAGGTCTCGTAAAGGACTTGTCAAAAATGTTAACAAGGTGATTAGATTTTGTTTTTGGCATAAATGGTTGAAGGGGGTATCATCTGGCATCCATATCAAAACATCAGCCCTGCACGTAAGCTTGCAATAACTTCTAAACTTAATTGTCAACAAATATCTGTCCAATGTTTCTGACAGCTAGACTAAACAGTCAGTTAATAAAAGATGATGACTATTTCTAAACAGAATTTTGACTAACAAAGATAACAAGTTGAAATATTATTTCTGAAAGTATAATTTAGAAAAGATTATAAAAAGTTACTTATGTGTTATTGCTCGCCTTGTCACAACTCTCATTGTGGCCTACCTAAAAAAAAATTAGCTTACCGCTGGCCCACCCTATAAAAATATCCTGGCTACGTCCCTGGATGTTTTGGTCATTGAGCAGCAGGGAGAATATATTGAAGTAAAGAGATAGTGTAATAAAAATAAACAAATGAATAAACAAACAATTGAAGATAACAATATTACTACGTTGGATTTGTATTTGTATAAATGGGTGGATTTGAAAAATATACTCGTACAACGGTACTTCTTCTAGAATACGATATTTGTAGTGCAATGTACTGTTGCCTGAAATCACCAGCAATTTCTTATTCGAATCTCGTAAATACGTTTGCAAATATCATTGTGTCTGAAGCATAAACAAAATTATATATTCTTCATATTCATGTAGTAATGCGGCTGTAAAATATGGTAGCACAAATATGACAAAAACGATTATTCCATTTACATATTATTCCTATTTAAATTGGAATTACATGCAGAATAACTATAACCAAGTGAATTATTGTAACTGTACACCAATGTGACTTTTGAACCCGGACTCGCCTTTTTCTGCTTCTGTTTTATATGCTGCACAACTGAATTATAGCATCCGCGTTATTTTATTATCTATACACGAATATGTATCTGCGAGTAACGGAAAATTTAAACTGGATTCAATCACGTACGAAGGACATAATTGATGGAACACAGTAGAGATTGGCCATGTTGTTATACAGGGTGTTTATTAAACATAGGGCAAAAATTAAAGGGATTATTTTGTCCCTTGATGATTTTTGAAAAGCCGCTTTGTTTCGAAGATACAGGGCGAAAATTTTTTTCGACAATAACAACATTTAATACCAAAAATTACATGTAAAGTTTCTTAATCTACAAGTTCGATGGTAAGTTTTTAATGAGTGAGCACGTTTTAGTATATTTAGAATACGATTTTACTATTTTTACGATGACGTATGTATGTCTGTATGTACGTGTGTGTGTGCGTGTGTGTGTGTGTGTGTGTGTGTGTACATGTGACCATAATTCCAAAAATTATAATTCCTTGGGTTTACATTCAAACGAAAAGGTGATTAGATTTTGATTATAATTAGTCAACCTGAAATTCCCTCATTTGCAAAATTTTAACAATTTTTCTTGTTAAATATCATTTTTGATATTTTATGTCATTATAAATATTAAAGAATATTTTATTTTCTATACGATTTGATTTCATTTTATACTTTCCATTCAATGAATATAAAGTTAAAAAAAAATTATAAGCCAGCGCGGTTACACACACATGCACACACACACACACACACACACACACACACCACACACACACATACACATACAGACATTATCGTAAAAATAGTAAAATCGTATGGTAGAGACTCTAAAATGTGTTTATTCATTGAAAACTCACGACCGATTTTTTTGACCAAAAACAATACCTTCCTTACCTAGAAGAAGAATAAGAAAAAGATCGAAGATTACTTTAATTTAATATCTATTATGTCGTAAAATACAAAATTAATCTTAAAATTCTATGTTCAGTGCTCCCCGTTTCACTCTATAAAATACGTTAGAATTCATAAAACAAATACATTTAACCATATTCATGAATTTTATAAAATACTTTAGTTTAATCAGTTGTAGATATAAAATTTTAAGTAAAACCTGCTTTATAGTTCCAGTGCTCATCTGAAAATCTCATTTCTAAAACCATAAACATGAAGATACTCGTATATCTCATATTACAAAAGTGCATATGGAAGTAATTCTATCTTCTGTACGCCACTGGTTGGCTCTACCCTCACGCTTTTACGCCGGGGCACTAACAGACATGTTTATACGCTTCTTACATTTTTTCTTGTCGTTGTTTTTTGTAGGGAAAGTTGGTAATTATGTAAATGTCAAAGGTCGGAAGTTTAGATTTTTTGTAGACAATGAGAAAATACTTTCCGGCTTATGAAAAATTTCTTATGTAATGAATAACTTTAGAGTTTATGAAATTTTCAAAACAATTAAGAGCGGAAGAAAAAATAGACGACACAGAAACAGAATTCCGTGAAATTGAATATTTTAATACGGTGTAATCGTGTTTTATTTATTATTTGTATTTGAATACGACTAATATTTTCAAATTACATGAACCCATAAAAGTCATGGTCATGTATAAAGTAAAGAAAAAATTATAAAGAAGATATGTCTTGAGCAAAGTGCTCAATAATAATGAGTTTTTATGTATTTATTTATTTATGTTGGGAAGGCACGCAAAGATACGCAAAGATATGGTTAAGAATGAAAGAATAAGGGAAATAACTCTAATGTAAGAAGTTTCTAAAAAGATATAAGACGATTACATTGGTTTGAACATGTCATGAGGAGAAGATTGAATAACTTAATAATAGAGGGTTGAGGAACAGAGGAAGACCAAAGTTAAGATGGAAGGACTGTATTGTGGAAGACTTGAGCGATAAGCAACTGAATGAGGACGATCCGTAAAACAGAAATGAATGGAAGAAGAAAATAAAAATAGCAACCCCTAACGAATGGGAAAAGCTAAAGAAGAAGAAAAAGATATCAGTGTCAAGTGCAATTTTGCATAGTTTATGAAATAATTTTTCTGGAAATTTGGAACCTTATGCAAGAAAATTTATGTATGGAATTTGTACATAATACACAGGATTGACGGAAGGTATTGCGCTGGACTTATTTCTGTTACATCCTGTATGTATAATTAACCGATCTGATTTTTCATACATAATGTATAAAAAAACTTCAAGATGATTCGTTTAATATTTTATTAAAAGAAGTCTTGCCTCCCCTATTTCCTTGGCTGTTCCTACGCCTGTGGTCCATGTCATACCACTCCCTAGAAATCCACTTACCCCGCCCGTGCGTACGCAGCGTGTGCGTAGGTGTGTGTCCGGTGGTTAATACATTATGCACGAGTCGAGCGCCTGACAACCAACACGAGTGTACACATGAACATGGGGATTCATACGCCAGATTCGCCCAGGAACAGATTCATAACATCAACTATTCATTAACGACACGACGACGGCGTAAGTGATGATGATTTGGTGAAAAACACAATTAGGAAGGTGATAGCTTGTGCCGAATCCAAATGTCTAAGATAGGAGAATGGTTGTATGCGTAAAGGCAAATATTTTTCAGAAGTTGTCGTCAATTTTTTTCTTATTTAATCTGAAGCCAACGTTTCGCTGCCACTTACATCTTCATCAGTGCAAAATATCACCCATCATTTGGCCCACAGTTATTTTTTTTTTTGAGTTTTAAGTATAAATTTAAAGTACCTAGCCTAAAGAATTTTATAGAAATTTCTAACCATTTGTATAAGTTTTATAATTTGTTGAAAATGTAAAGTACGTGGACTGGCGTCGAACTACTGGTCGCTAATTTTTTTGCCATTTTTAGGTTGATGTCTGTATATATGTTTGTATGTGTGTGTGTGTGTGTGTGTGTGTGTGTGTGTGTGTGTGTGTATGTGTGTGTGTGTGTGTGTGTGTTTATGTGTAAGTTTCGGATCGCATATCTTCAATACCACGATTCCAAAAATTTTATTTTTTTCGCATTCCTCAAGTTTACATCCAGAAGAACAAGTGATTAGATTTTGGTTATAATTGGTGAACCGGAAGTAGCCTCATTTGAAGAATTTACCAGTTAAATTTGATTTATAGACATTTAACGTTATTATAACTTAAAGAATATATTATTCTCTATACGATTTGATTTCATTTCATACTTTAAATTCAATGAATATAAAGTTAAAAAAAATTAAAGAATTTAAATTTTATAAATCAGCCAGCTATGCTAAACATGGAAACTACTAATATATTCATATAATTCAAAATGGCAGATGTCAGTATCAATAAAAAGTAAATTAATGTGGCAGAGATGAGGATGTTGGGGAGGACACGGAAAGATAGGTAAGGAAATAACCCTAGTGTTACAAGTTTCTAGAGATATACGAGAGATGATTACATTGGTTTGAACATGTCATAAGGAGAGAGATGAAGAATATATTGGAAAAAGAATAAATAGCTTAGTAATATAAGGTTGAAGAAGCAGAGGAAGGCCAAAGATAAGATGGAAGGACTGAAATGCGGAAAACTTGAGAGAAAAGGAACGCAAAACAGAAATGAGTGGAAAAAGAAATTATAAAATAGCGACTTCTAACGAATGGGAAAAGCTAAAGAAGAAGATGTCTCTGTCAAGTGCAATTTGCATAGTTTGTGTATGAAATAATTTTACTGGAAATTTAGAATCTTTTGCAAGAAAATTTATGTATGGAATTTATACATAACACACAGGATTGACGGAAGGTATTGTGCTGGCCACATCAGATTTTTACCTTCCGTCACCTATAGTAAGGAAGGTATTGTCTTTGGTCAAAAAATTCGGTGGTGAGTTTTCATTGAATAAGCACGTTTTAGGGTCTTTACAATACGATTTTACTATTTTTACGATGATGTCTGTATGTGTGTGTGTGTGTTCGTATGTGCGTGTGTGTGTGTGTATGTGTGTGTGTGTGTATGTGACTGTTTTTTCCTGCACGATATCTCCAGTACTAGAATTCCAAAAATTACAATTCTTGCGTATTTCTCTTCCTTACAACCATATGCAGAGTTGATTAGATTTTGGTTATAATTGGTCAACCGGAAGTGTCCTCATTTGAAGATTTTAACAGTTTTTCTTGAAAAAATCAGTTAAATGTTATTATAACTTAAATAATATATTATTGTCTATACGATTTGATTGCATTTTATATTTGATATTCAACAGATATAGAGTTAAAGAAGAATAAAGATAATAAATTTGATATAAATTTCATAATTCAGCCAGCTATGCTAACTTAACCATGGAAACTGCTAATTCAAATTGACAGATGTCAGTATCAATAAAATGTAAATCAATGAAAGAAAAAGGGAAGTAACTCTAGTGTTAGAAGTTTCTAGATATAAGAGAGACGAAGATTACATTGGTTTGAACATGTTATGAGGAGAGATGAATATATTAATAGAAGGTGGAAGAAACATAGGAAGACCAAATATAAGATGAAAAGGCTGTATTGTAGAAGACTTGAGAGAAAAGAAACTGAATGAGGACGACACGCAAAGCAAAAATAAGTGGAAGAAGAAAATAAAAAATAGCGACCCCCTAACGAATGGGAAAAACTAAAGAAGAAGAAGAAGATATCAGTGTCATGTGCAATTTGCATAGTTTGTTAATGAAATAACTTTACTGGAAATATAGGATCTTTTGCAAGAAAATTTATGTATGGGGCGCGTGCAGTAACATGACTTTGACCGTGTCAAAATGACAGCAATTAATTATGTCCATAACTGGCAAGTGTTACAATTTTTCAATCAAAATTTCATAATTTTCTTATTTCATGTGGTTTGCTTGTTATCAGGAGTATGGAATTCAGTTGTCGAGAAAAGGAATCACATAATACCAAAAATTTATAATCTTTTGCAAGAAAATTTATGTATGGAATTTGTACATAATACACAGGATTGACGGAAGGTATTGTGCTGGCCACATCAGATTTTTTTAAATATGTTCCTACTCGGCGGGTTGGGTATTACGTCAATGAACGGACACATATACTAGTTTTTCTGTTAAAAACATATATGTAGGAGAAAATACTTTATAAAAATCTGTCGTCATTTTTAGCTCGCTTACATTTCCTCCTCCACCTTCTCGGACTTATAAAAATACAAAACAAAGTTTGTTCGGAAGACAATTCCTGTTCAAATCCACACCTACATCCATGTTTTACAATATGTAAATAGAGATCTGGCGGTAATAAAATGGAAGTATTTGCGCGCAGTGGACACGGTTACGGGACTGCGACTAAGAAGACGAGCCGTATTTACGGTTGGGCTACGGACGACCAGGATGTTGGATGTTCATATTTCGCAGCAAAACGACGAGTAATGTTCGACGTTCATGTCCACCGAGATGTCTAGAGACGCGCAGAATTCTCAACAAGGTGTTTGCACGACCAGCTAGGATATATATGGTTAGAGACTTACCAAGGAAATAGGTTAGACTTGGAGAGATCGCGGAGTAAGAATAATATTATATCAAAGATTCAAGAATATAAGTTAAACTGCCAGGTTACTTAGTTATATGCATTTTTATAATTTATTTTGTAATTTTAATTAACAACAAATTTTTTGAGTGTCTGGTCGCGAATCTGGGGACCCGGGTTCGATCCCGACCGACGCCAAAAATTACATCGAATTTTAATGGCACAAAATTGACCCCTGTGGTGCACTCTCCACGCCATCTATGAGTGCCCGTGAGGTGACGCCTGGTAAGTGCCCACACGGTACAAATATTCCATCATTACCGATATCTGTATACAAAGCAGATTGGCACACCCAGTAATGGGTAATATGCCGTGATGAAATATTTATTTTATTTTAAAAATTGACATTGTCGGGACCAACAATAAATATATACAGTGACGTGTAATCGTGCAAAAGTATTAAGCCAAATTTATTTTATCTATTATAAAAGAACATAATTTTTACCGTCCGCTACCTTTGGTAAAGGAAGGTATAGAGATCGCATATCGAGATTTAGGTAAATGAGCACGTTTTAAGGTCCTTATAATCAGATTTTAAAATTTTCACGATGATAACTCCAACACTAAAATTCAAAAAATAACATTTTTTCGTATTCCTCTCCTTACATTCATTTGCAGACCCGATTAGATTTTCGTTATAATCGAAGTACCTTCATTAGAAGAAATTAAGTTTTTCTTAAAAAAACGCTGTTAAATATCATTTTTCACATTTAATGTTATTATAAATATCAAAGAATATTTTATTGTCTATACGATTTGATTACATTTTATACTTCATATTCAATAGATTTAGAGTTAAAGGATTAAAAAGAAATTAAATTTCATAAAACAGCCAGCTATACTAAAATCATGGCTAGATACTATATTAAGAAAATTGGCAAATTTAATGTCAAAGTGCAATTTATATACATTTTCAACAAATTATAAAATCTATACAAATGTCTCAAAAAAATTGCATGTAACTGTAAATATTGTAATTATGACATTGACTGTCAACGTGCCAATATTTTTGCCGCTCTGTAGAAATGAAAACATCCAAATAAGTAAAAAATATTAACTCTATATAAACAAAGTTCTAAAAACGCTTTAAGACTATCACTTTCTTTTCAGTTTGATTTCTTTGCTCATCCAACCGAAGGAAAAAACCTTCCATTCAATCTGAACTCCAAATCTAATTAAATTCCATTCATTCCCATACGTCTGAAGCAGAACTGACAACTGTCATCTCATATTTCACTGCGTACGCTAAAGAAAAGCTGACGAATCCAGTAGGCCGGTCACTTGAACACCTGACGGTCGATGCGTGCCTGATGGCCATCACATTCCTCACATGCCTACCACAAGAGGGTCTCCTACATAAGTGTCATTAGGGAGTCGAATTCGAGACTCAAATGATGGTTTTATTACGGAACGGAATCTGGGAATTGTTGTAAGATTGACGAAAATAAATTCCTATATTTGTACAGGATTTCAGTTGTAGTCTGTAGTACAAGTATTTGCTTTTGTTTCTATTAGAGATATAATATCCGACATACCTTTCGTGTTGAATATGCGTAATAACTTCATGATTTAAACAAATATATAGTAGTATACAAAAACTTATTTCAGTTCGACAACATGGTTTTGTGAAGAGTAAATCTGCAACAACAAATCTAATAAATTTTACTGAATATACTCTCAATGATAATGCTAAAGTCGACGTTATCTATACTGACTTTCGACAAGCTTTTGATTTTGTTGATCATTGTGTTCTTTAAAAACTTCCTACTAATTTCAATTTTTCTCCCAATCTTGTTGTATCTACACGGTCGGAATTTGTTCGTGCGCCTAAATAACTTCAACTCTGCTCCCTTTATCACCACTTCCGGTGTCCCTCAAGGCTCGAATCTCAGTCCTTTGTTGTTCATATTGTTTATAAACGATATTGTTGATGTTGTCAAAAATTCTGAAGTACTATTTTATGCTGATGATCTATTTTTTTAAAACTATCAATTCTTTACATGAATGGCTTGGTCTCAATAATGTAAACTGGTTTTCAATTTCAGCAAATGCAAAATAATGAGTTATCTAGTATTTTTATTATACTTATATCATGGAAAATCGATCGGGTTACATAGTTTACGGACCTTGGTGTAACTTTTGATAGTAAGCTTTATTTCAATTTGCATTATAATCACATAAAAAAGTCATTAAAATATTAGGATTCATCATTCGCTTTTGCAAATCGTTTCATAATCTGTTTACTTTACAACGACTATATTATTCACTAGTAAGATCAAAACTGGAATACTGTCTCCGTATATGGAATCCCATTTACAACAAATATATAACTCAACTGGAATCTGTCCAGAAACGATTTGTTAAATATTGTTTTTATAAAAAATATAATCACTATCCCAGTTTTGATATTAAATATAACGACGTCAATATAAATATCTCTGTACAATCGATGGAAAATACAGTCTTGCTTTGTACAAAATCATTAACAATGTTATTAATGACAGTTGTATCCCAGGCCATCTTGCACTAAACATTCCTCGTATATCATCAAGAAATAAGTTAAATTCCGATTGTAATAAAATTAGGACAAATTATGAAATGCAATCTCCAATATGGCAAATGTGCAATATTATTAATGAAATCCCTTGTAAGATAGATGTATTCGCAGATGTATTCAGATGAAAGTTGATAAATATAGACATTTAACTTTTAATAATTATATTTCATTATAGTTGTTAAAATTACAATTTTGTCTTCATAGTTATTTGTATTATTATGTATTGTGTACTTTTTGTAGGGCTTTTATGTATTTAAATGATTGTATAATCATCCTGTAATTGGAACTTATAGTTCTGTTGGATTGTTTCAATAAATAAATAAATATTTTTTTTTAAATCTCAGTGATCAGTGCCCTTCATTTTGTCCTTGGCAGTCATATTCAAGGTCACCTATCCTTCCCTACTGCATCCTGATTCTATGGGAGCAGATGCACTGTATTCAAGCTTGCACGAGCGTGAATTATTACAAACGCTCCCTTCCAACGGGGTAATGTTGGTGCATACGCGCACACACCCTTGTAGTTGAATCGCCTGATCTGTGATCCGAGTAAAAAATAACTTTAATACGCTGCCAGATACAATGCGGAATTGAGAGCCTGGTTAGAATGATTTGTTAGGGTTGTTTCAGTGTGAAAAATGTTTTTGTAAATAGTTAAGGGATAAATTTATTTATTTATTATTAAATCTATCCAACAGGATATAGGATCCCAATTACAGGACGATTATACAAAATTATAAATTTACAAAATGGTAAAAATAGACAAATGATGAAAATAAAGAAATTATATGATGAACAATACTTAACAAATAATAAAAAACAATATACTAAATCTCGGATTAAAACGTAGTTTTTTTCTACTGGTAACGCGCGGTACATTTATTGGTATTAAACCAAGAGTCTATTAGACCATTTAGACCCGGTTGTTCCAAGTCCAGACAAAGTAGCAGTTTACTATCTATTAGATAAATTTATTCTACCGTCTTAACTAGAGAATAAGATTTTTGGGTTACTCCATGATTTTTTATTCTCCGGATAGCTAACTGGCAGATTGCTATCAGAAAGATTAAAATTGTATTAGGGAAGAGTTATTTTTGAAAAGTTGGCATGGGCTGTCACAATTTTAATAAAAATTTGGTTACTTTTTCGCTTGTCTGTGTTTTGGTGCAATTGTAGTTTAAACCACAGTTTGAACATTTAGAAAAAATGATAAACACGACTTGCCAAAATGAGTGGTGAAAATTATAAATAAAGAGAAAGAGCAGTTTATTTTACTACCTCGGAAATAACTAATTTAATTAAATTAGTCGAGAAATGATGTTTAAATTATTGTGGTTGTACTATACGCGAATATCTCTTAGCAAGTAGTTTACATGTAGGAAGATTAAGTACTCATCAGACACCAAGTTCATAGTTTAGTTGCATTGCTTATTTAAAAGTAATCATAATCTAAATTCCTTGTAATATCCGCAATGCAATATACTCCTAATTAAACAGCATAACAGTTGAGCTGATTTCAATTTAAGCGTATTAGCAGAATATTATAGTGTATAATACAGCTGCAGAGATTAAAGCATATGTCGTACCTACCTATGTAGCTATGGAAACGCCCTAACATCAAAGGGATGCAATTTGGAATAATTAGGACCTAACACAGGCATGCATTGTCACTTGTGGACATGTGCAACGACAAAAACTCGAGAGATACCTAATTGAAGTATGTAATTAAAAGCATATTAACTTATAGACATAGTTTTTATAATATTTAAATAGGACAATAGATTATTGATATATATTTTTTAAATTTAATGAAAGAATCACTAAATATGTCTACATCAGTATTACAGTCATGAACTAAGTAATTAAATATGCTACAAAGTTGTCGTAATGGAGACTACATTTCATAATTGGTCCTTGCATAATTTTATTTGAAAGGTAGATTTTTCCTACGAGTAACGCGCGGAACATTTATTGGTATTAAACCAAGAGAAACAGGATCGTCTATTAAACCATTTAGTAGTTACGTAGGTTGTAGTTTTTGACGCGAGATAATGAATAAGCACGTTTTAAGGTCCTTACAATCCGATTTTAACATTTTTACGATGATGTATGTGTGTGTATGTGTGTGTGTGTGTGTGTGTGTGTGTGTGTGTGTGGATGTAGGAAGGATGAATTCTCAAAACTTATATGACTTAATATTTGTTTAACTAAGTATTTCCCAATCGGACATTAATGGGAAGAGTTGAAAAGATTTTGGTAATAATTGTACAACCGGAAATAAATATTTTATTATATTTTCTATAGATTTAGAGATAAAAGAAATATAATATATAAAATAATCTGTTGTAAAAAATACAGCTGAAATACTTTTCTGGGAGTACATACATATATTATTTCTTATTGTATTAGTAGGTATATTACACATACCCTAAATATTTTTAAACCCGACAATGAATTGGAAACATCTCGAAAAATTAGAAGAACAGGACAAAATTTCTTCATAAAATGCATTTAAATTAAAAAATATAAATACAAATAATAGATATAAGTATAATTTTTGGTGTAGAGTGTAGGTATACAAGAAATGTTAAATACAACTGATAGGTAGGTATTATGTACATAGAGGTTATTACATAGGTATAGGTACATCTATTTAATAAAACTTATTACATTACTAATAATAGATTTTTGACTATTAAGTATCTACACTTCGTTCAACAAGAGAGCATACCTGTTTCGCACATTAAATTTAAGCTGGAGAAGTCATACCGATTTGTATTGTAATTATTTGTAGATTTATATAATTAAAGTATTGTTAATATAATAGAAATAAGATATATGATAATAGTAAGAATGAAATAATAATGCAAATTGGGTTCGCGATTAGACACGTTCTCTCGTTTAACGAGGTATAGAATCGTTTACATTAAGTAGATATTAGATATATCTAATATTTTTTTTGTTAAACACTTTCTGTATTGCATATATGCCAGATAATACCGTGGATAATCGAAATTCAATAATGTATAATTTTCCAGATGTCTACAATAATTCACATGTTTTGTTATATTATTTATTTATTGATTCTGGAATATTTATTTGTACATAGACGTATTAACGGTAATGCGCACTTTATGTACATTACCTAGAATTAATAAAATGTATAAAACACATGTTACTTAATAAAATAAAAAAATCTGTTGTGGTCAGCACAATACCTCTAGCTATTTTCATTTTATGTTGCATAGATCAAGTGCAGTCATGTGACTTTGTTGACCTTGGCAAGTAGATATAAGGGCTCGTGCAGAATGACAGCTAGTAATAATGTACATAGATGTCAAGTATCATAATTTTTCATTCAAAACATCATGATTTTCTCTCCATCAGAATTTTTTGAAATTTAGAATGAAAAATTATGACTGACATCTACGCCATCATTCTGACATGGATCCCCATATCTGCTTGCCAAGGCCAACAAAATCACATGACTGCTCGCGCCCTATAAGTAGCGAATTTAACATTTCTTGTACACACAAATAGTTGAAATTGTATCTTTTCTTTCGTTCTATAAGGAATTTTATCCTACTCTTCTAATACTCGTATGTTTAAAATTCTTCAAATTTATTGACGGTATTAGCAGTATTTCTTATACCTATAATTTTAAATATATATTTAATCAATAATATAATAAAATATATTAAACATACTCGTGCCTCCCAGAAAAATCTTCCAGTAATGTTAATAAAACTGCTGATCATTTACACTGATATTATGCATTTATCTGTCAATTACAACATTTAAATATCTCAACTAGTTTCCATGGATTTGTCTGGACAACGAGATTTTTTAGAACAGATTATTCTGTATTATTATATATTATATCTCTAAACCTATAGGAGATTATTTGTAGTAACGTAAATTTTCAAAAATATTTTGAATTTTTTTTTTTTTAGAAACTACCACTTCCGAATGTCTAATTGTTACCAGTTACCAGAACATATTCAACTCTCTCATTACTGTTAGATTGAGGAATCCGTTGTTACATAAGTCTTTAGTCGTACATCCAACATCCTAATACACACACACACACACACACACACACACACACACACACACACACACACACACACACACACACAGACATCATCGTAAAAATATTAAAATCTGATTGTAGGGACCTTTAAACGTGCTTAATCATTAAAATCTGGATATGCGATTTTTTGCATGAATCCAATACCTTTCTTAGCGAGAGGTAAAAAATCAAATGTTTAAAAAATATATTAAAATGTAATTTTATGTTTCAGTGACCCGGGCGGCGTCAATTTTCGTACCTTTCATTATCTTTTGGTAAGTTAAATCCTTCAAAAATATATTTTAATTTTTTTACTAACCCTTGCCTTTTGTAAGTAGCAAAATTAATGTTGATCATTATATTTACAACACAAATACCTCCTATCATCTCTTGAATATATAAAAAGTTAATGAACTTCACATATGAGAAAGTATTTACATTATATGAAAGGCTTACAACACGATAAAATGTAAATTAATGTACCCGAATTAAAAACAAATCCACTTCATCCCTTATAAAAAATTAATGAATAAATTCAACAGATGCATATGATAAACGACTGTGTTGATACGAAAATATAAACAGCGCTATGAGCCCCTTTATAATTGAATTAAAACAAGAGCGATCCACGTTCCCCGGGAAATATGGCGCAATCACACCCCATGACAAATGACATTTCATCCTTGACAAAAGACAGTAAACTAGTTGGAAGTTAACTGCAGGGAATCAATCTCGCCAACTTCGCTCTTGACAATCCGCACTTTGGGGGATGATGAATTTTTCTTCGGCGGATAATCGAACTGTTCACGCATTGAAAACTTTAAACAGTGGTACCCTAACTTTCAAATTCGTGGAATCTTACATTGTCCTTATTTACTAAATTTTAGCATATCAGTGACAACTCGTGGAGAGCAATAATATTGCTTTGTAACTTTTTTTGTAAACTTAGATTTTGAATTAAAATTCTTCAAAGTTTTGTCACAATTTTCATTACCTGCATGTGCAATTCATGACAGACTAACTATATAAACGACTAAACTCTATTTTAATAATTTAATTTTATTGATCAAAGTGCTAACGCAAACTTAACAGTAACAACCAAGGAGCATTGGTACAGTATTTTTTTTAAGATGTTCGAACAAGATCATCCGTATCATGAACGAATTAACAAACTGGCATACATTTATATTTCTGATGTACAAATACTACAAGGGTATGCGATAAGGATGAATATAACATGCTTGTCTTTCAAATATTCATATTGTAACATAAGTTTATTTATTAATTCAGATATATTACCTTGATTCATAGTCAGTGTCACTGACATTAACACTGTGTAAGAATCTTTATTTTTCACATATTTGATTTTACATTTGCTAATAAACTTACTAGTTGATTTCATATTGAATTTTTAATGCTTTTATTATAACATATACAGGATGAGTCTGGGAAGACGGCCCTACCCCCCTTTAACTTTTTTTATTACAAGTAATAGAAAAAAAAAGTTTAATTGTTTTAGATATACTATTTTACGACAGATGTTTTTTATAATGTCAGGTTTACAAGATACCACTATCAACTTTTATTTTTTAAGTAGAACCTATAATTATTTTATTAAAATATAAACCGCCATTTTTTTCTCTTTTCAATGATGTATTAGTTTTTATTAATTTATTTGAAAAAATTCGAGAAATATAAGATAATTGAGATATATGGGAAATGATTTTTAATCAAATAATATAGATGGCTATATGAATGAAACAACATGTAACAATGTTAATATCGACAAAGTATACAATTTTTCGTTATTTATTATTACTTACTTATTATTTATTTATCTATTTATTTATTATTTATTTTCACATAGCCACTTAGAATGTTTGAATAAAAATGATTTCTCATATATCTCATTTATTTTATTTTTCTCGATTTTTCATAAAAACTTAGTAAACAACACTACTAAATTAGACAGATGGCCTTGATCGGATATTTTTTTAAAAATTTAGTGTATAAGCTTTCATTTCATTTCGTTTCCAGTTGGTTGCTACGCCCTTCAGTCCAAAAGAGCCTCAATCAATAATTTTTCAAAAACATTTGTTTAATTACTATTGCTAGTATAGGTCAAATTGTTATGAAATCTAAAGACTTCTTAATTTATGGAGGAGTAAAAACGTTAAAAAAATTGAGATATCAAAGAAACTTACCAAGAAATATTGTGTTTTATATCTTGAAGTATATGATAAGACAACCTATAAAATGTAATTCAAAACAAGTCAACAATAACAATTTATGCACACTTGGAATGTGAAAAGTGTATTGCGGATGGCGATAAAAAAAAGTATAACACCCCTCGATACGAGGGTGTTGTATCCCTTTAATCCAATGTCCATTAAAATGTTAATAACAAAACGTGAAATCTGCGTTTTAAATTCGATTCATAACGGTTATCCGCAAACCCAGGAATTATTTTGTCCGAACGTCAAAGCGTCATCAATTATTTTATCTCCATAAACAAAACAATCCCGAAAAATCCTGTTCATCCACAAGGACCATCCATCAAGTATTACATCCTGGATCAGGATCGGGGAAAACATTTTAAAATGTTGGTTCGGGAAAAGAGATCTGTGAATTCAAACACGATTGTGGATTCTTAATATGAAATTTGTATATAATACATATGATTAGCGGAAGGTAATGTGCTGGTCACATCAGATTTCTTATCTTTTGTCACCTCTAAGTAAGGAAGGTATGGTCTTTGGTCAAAAAATTGTGTGTAGAGTTTCAACAAATAGTGTGCGCGCGCGTGTGTGTGTGTGCGTCCTTGTGTGTCTGTCGTGTGTGTGTGACTATAGTTTCTGCCGCGATATCTCCAATACTAGAATTCCAAAATTTTTGGTTATAATTGGTCCACTGGAAGTACCCTCAATTGCAACTTTTAAAAGTTTTTTTTGAATAAGCACCGTTAAATATTATTTTTTGACATTTAAAGTTTTGTAAATATTAAAGACTATTCTTATCAATACAAATTAATTGCATTTTATATTTTATATTCAATGGATATAGAGTTAAAGGATTATACAGAAATTAAATCTTATAAATCAGCCAGTTATGGAAACAGCTACTATATTACGAAAATTCTAATTGACAGATGTCAGTGTCAATTAAAAGAAAATGAATGGGGCAGAGATGAGGATGTTGGGATATATATTGGGGAAGACACGGAAAGATATGATAAGGAATGAAAAAATCAGGGAAATGGCTCGAGTGATAGAAGTTTCTAGATTGATACAAAAGAGATGATTACATTGGTTTGAACATGTCATGAGGACAGATGAAGAATGTATTGGAAGAACAATAAATAGCTTAGACGAAACAGAGGAAGAACAAAGATAAGATGGAAGGACTGTATTGCAGAAGACTTGACAGAAAAGGAACTAAATGAGGACGACATGCAAAATAGAAATGATTGGAAAAAGAAAATAAAACATAGCGACCCCTAACGAATGGAAAAAGCTAAAGAAGAAGATATCAGCGTCAAGTGCAATTTGCATAGTTTGTTTATGAAATAATTTTACTGGAAATATAGGATCTTTTTGCAAGAAAATTTATGTATGGAATTAATACATAATACACAGGATTGACAATAATTTATGTTTAAATAATAACTTTTTGTAGTTTTTAGAATTAAATAGTTATAAAATGGCTCTATTATACTGTGATTGTATTGGTAAATTGGTATTACATCTTTAACAATATCAATATTTCGCTCACCAGACAATATTGTGTTAGCTACCCATTATACCATTTTATATCGTTTTATAAATTTTGTTATACGTATCTCTTACGATAACCGAAATTCCAATGGTAAAATTTGGATTTTATGGACGCCATCAACAAATGCAGGCCCCCTGTATAAAATCCGGTCCTGTCCTATTACAGAAAGCTTTTTCCGAAAAGTTTTAATGCTTTTTAATCTCCACAAACTTGATTCCGTAAAATATTTATATTCGTTATTTCGCTGCAACTAATCTATCAAAAAAGTAATTCAATTATCCCTCAATAGATTGAGCGACTTTCCCCCTTCGAAACGGGTCAGCGATCAATTTTAGAAATCCAAATACTGCAGCCGATTTCTCGTATAAAAAGCTTCGTTATTCAATACCATTTGTTAATGCACAGTGGCCCTTGCGAACAGTGCTCTTGCTTTTCACTGCATTGGTATTGATTATACATCAAGGTGACTTGTCAACCTCCCTTACAACTTGCTTAATTGTGGCCACCCTACCACACTACAAAACGAAGAGTTTTAATTGAATTCGAAGATTCATTTTCGATCGCAAGGAAATACTGAAAGTATGCTAAGTAGATTACTTGGGATACACCTGGGAAGTTTAAAGAAATTTTCGCCTACCAAAATCCAGGTAAACAGTAAGCTTTTCGTCAAAAGAATTATTTGTCAAAATATGTTAAATTCTTTACAATTCTTTGTCAATACAAATACTTATCTCTTTCTGTACTGACATTATGATCTGTAAGATGAAATATTTCTTTTACAGATAAGCGGACGTTTTGAAAATTACTTTGAGAGCCACAGACAATTCAAGTATCACCTGCTCTCTTTTAATTTTCTTTTTCTCTTATATTTCAAGATATTTTTTCACATTATTAATACAAATGGAGAACATTAATTTATATACTTGCAAAAATATAACGTCCTTCGTTTTCAGTTTAAGGACGTTCGTTATTTCATTTATTCATTTTTACCTCTTCGCTTTTTGTACATACATACATACATAAAATCACGCGTGTCCCACTTAGTGGGTTCGCACAAAGCCGAAAACAATAAGAACAGCATCAACAAATCCTTACTCTTAACATATTAAAGTGACTGATTTCCGGTAGCGAAATACCGAATCCAGATCACAATAATAGTTAAGAAACAATCATCCTTTACCACACATTCCTATCTAAGCACACTTCTTTCACCTCGGTCAACCTCATAATCGCATTCATACATGCTCTTCATCTCTTCCAATTTAGAAACTTTCTTTAAGCACCCTACCAACCACATCCATCCACTTACGCACTGGTCGGCCACGCAATCGAAAACCCTCAACTACACCAAGATATATACACTCGCCATTCTCTCCACATGACCAAACCATACATTCTTCATACACCAAATTATTCCTCACGCGATCCCGTCCACGTAAATACCTCATTTCCATGGCAGTCACTCTCTTTTTATGCTTTCCCAGCCATGCCCAATATTCGCTTCCATACATCAAAGCAGGCACTAGCACTCCATTATATATACTTAACCGACATCCCTTGATATGATAACGTTTCGTGCGAACGTACCCAGAACAGTTTTTAATGTCAAAGAATTTTTAACGATTCAATAGAGAATTGTGGAAAATTTACAGCAGTCCACAAACATTACTAACGACATCTAGGAAAAGGTCAGGAAGTATTTCCAAACGCTACTAGATTGAAAACTTGTTATCATGTTTCTGAATACAGATTAATTATTGTCGCATATTCGAATCATATATTTTTAATTTCAATAAGGTTTGTAATTTTAATAACTACGCTTCACAAAGTATATATGTGTGTACATACATACGAGCATATCACATCATATTAAGAATCTAATTACGAGAAAATGGAAGTCATGATATTGTGCAAGTTATTATTGTTATTATCAAGTATTTCCGCTTTCAAGATTATTATTGTGGCGTTTATAATAGAGAAAATGGTAGAAACATTTGCAATTACTAAAATTAGCTGAGATTTAAAATAAGCTGCTTATTCTAAAAATGTGAATCAGAATAAAATTTAATCATTTTAAAGTAATGATGTTTCTCGTTCCGCAGATTTTACGAGACGGTTACAGAAAAATTAAAACGAAATATAAAATATTTGCAGAACAATTTACAAAATGAAAGTGGGGATTAAAGCCAAGTCCCGTTCAGGGCCGTATTTATAACTAGGGATGTTTCTATTTTCTTTTATATATTATTAGACCTGTAAAAAATACAATACAAATTTTTTATAACTTTTAATTTGAAATTGTATGTTGTCAGATACATTTTTCCGTAAAGTGCACGGTGAATAAATATTTTTAATAGTATACGCCCATTGCTTGTCATCTTCCTAGCGTCTTGAATCGTTGTGTTTTTCTTCTCTAAGATCTTCATCATCACCTTATCCCAGTTGTCTTTATGTATTTAGTCTCTACAATCCGATTTTAATATTTTTACGATGTTGTCTCTGTCTGTGTGTGTGTGTGGATGTATGTGTATGTGTGTGTGTGTGTTATTACTGGGAAAGGCTGAAAAGGTTTTGGTAATAATTGGATAACCAGAAGATTCTTAAAAAAATCTTCTAAATATTATTTGTTGAAAAATTTTGTTCTTGCTTAAAGAATAGTAAATTCTATATCTAAAACATATATTTTATTATATCTTTTATAGAGTTAGAGATAAAGAAATATAAGGTATATAATAATTTGTCGTAATAAATCTCACAGCCCAAAATAATGTCATGGAAATCAATTGAAAAATTATAGGTATGTTACATATACCCTTCAAAAATACTGTCAATCCCGACAATGATTTCTTCATAGAATGAATTTAAAATTAAAAAAATTTAGACACCCTGAAATATATAATAAACCGTGATGATGATATATATTCTAAAAAGTCACGATTCCAATTTAAGTTGAAAAATTGAAATATCCCCTTTCAATACAATTTTATTGTCCCCTCTCTTATTCACTGAAAGTCACCAGATAATTCTTTCTGTATAGCAAACGTCTTTACTTTTGAAAGAAAGTATTTAAGGGGAAACAGTGGCGTATGCAATGTGAATAGCTACGTTTAAATTAAAATATTTGGCGTTGAGAGGAAGGCAGGCGTCGCGAACAAATTGAATACACTTTTTCATCGTAGAGTTCGGAATGACCTATCTTGCATCTGTGAACACAATTTCCAATCCAAGCGAGGGTGAATAAGGGTGAGGTTGATAACACGCGGAAAATTTCTTCCAGCCTGCGCCAATTCAACCCTTAAATAAAGGTTGTTTCGTTATATATATATATATATATATATATATATATATATATATATATATATATATATATATACAGGTTGTATGGGGTCTCGTGGCCGTGGGCCTGAGTGTCTGGTCGCGAGTCTGGGGACCCGGGTTCGATCCTGACCGACGCTAAAAATACTTCGAATTTTAATGGCACTAAATTAACCCCTGTGGTGTAGTCTCTACTCCAGCATTAAGTATCCGTGAGGTGACGCCTGGTGAGCGCCCGCACGGTACAAATATTTCATCATTACCGATATCTGTGTACAAAGCAGATTGGCACACCCAGCAATGGGTAATATGCCTTGATGATATATTTATTTTATTTATTTATACAGGCTGTTATATTTTAATATACCCAGCAAATACCTCGCTTATTTATTAAGTTAGTAATTTCTTTTTTATAACATGATTTATATAGCAACATGTAAGATACTTGATGACGGATGAACATTCGTGATACCACTTCCGGTTTATTAGTAATTAATATCAACTTTGAAATGGAACATACTATATTTTTTACAAATTTCAAAAGTACATTAAATTTGCTTTACAATCATGTAAAGTAAAATGGCGGGCACTTTTTTATACACCTAGTCGAAAAGAGAATAGTGAGCCATGACTATGGTTTGAAATAGAACAATCAACTAAAACAATTGTAACACGATAAATGTCAACCTGTAAATAATAATAATAATAGTTACAATTGGTTTAGTTCATTGTTTTATTTCAAACCGTAGTCATGGCTCACTATTCTCTTTTCGACTAGGTGTATAAAAAAGTGCCTGCCATTTTACTTTTTAATAATATAACATATGGATTATTTTACATGATTGTAAAGCAAATTTGATGTACTTTTCAAATTTGTAAAGAAATATAGTATGTTCCATTTGAAATATCAAAGTTGATATTAATTACTAATATACCGGAAGTGGTATCATGAATGTACATCCGTCATCAAGTAGCTTACATGTTGCTGTATAAATAATGTTATATGAAAGAAATTACTAACTTAATAAATAAGCGTATATATTAAATATGCAGCCCAAAGAATTTCCTTCCTACTAATTGTGGTCCAGTCAATTTTTTTTTCAAAATATTATTTATATTAGTTCTGGGAAAATCCAAAAATCTTTCTCAGGTATTTATGTAAATATTAAGTAAACGAAACCATACAACAAAAAATATCTCTTAACGTGGATTTAAAAACTTCAAAGAGATTCGAATTTAAAGAAAATATTAACATAATTTAAACAAAACTTTTTGCTGTTTCATAAATATTACCTTCTGTTCTGTTTCGGGGTGGGCAGAATTCTTTGCCGTAGATGCACCCTTAAGTGGGCTCGAAACCGCCCCGTCAGCGTTAATACCCGCGTCGTTACGACCCTACTCTACTCTACCCTTTCCATTCTTTCGCTAAATAGATGTTTGCCGTATAATGGACGTTCGCAGCCTATCGCCGCGTCACATCTTCGCTCAATGCCCAGCTCCTCAACTCTCTTGCGCGCAGATAATATCGCACTCAATCAATGGAGGAATTTATCCAACGCACACGACATATTGTTGCAATTATAATAAATTGTTCGCTTCGATTCACAAAATGACAAAATACGGAATTAAAGGAGGTAATAAAAGAAATACTCGCATGCCATGCAGTCGTTATTTTGTAAAATATTGTAATGTAGGACATGTTTGTTGAAATATTTTATAGATGAATAAAAAGAGTAACGTCGCACCTTTTATTCCGACTATGTTGTGACCTTTTCTACTTGGTAGTTTTTATTTTATCATAATTACAGGAGCGATGACCTACACTTAGCTATTCCACTGTAAATTGAAATTAAACATTAGTTTCTATGATTCCACTATTTGAAATTCAAAAAGGTTAAATGTTATTGATATGGAAGGATAATGTAATAAAAGTATAAGAATTCAATAAAGCTTTTGAAAACAAAATCGTTTAGAGTCCATTGAATCTCAGTTTTTGTTTCTTGATTATTTTTGTGTATATTTAAACAGAAACAATATACTCGATGATAGACAAGAAACAAACAATTGTTGGTACTTTCATTGATTTATCTGAAGCTGCATAGATCATGAAATATTATTAAACATATGTGAAATGTATGGTCTTCGTGATACTTGCCACAATTGGCTTCAATCCTTTTTACACAATCGCAAGCAAGTAGTACAATCCACAGTATGTATTAACAAAATGGGAGTACCACAAGGATCAATACTCGGACCTTTACTGTTTTTATTACATATAAATGACATTAAAAACTGCATTACAAGTAGCCGTTTTGTCCTACACGCAGATGATTTATCTCTACTTAATTTCGACTCGTCTCTGCCTCTCGCTATTCACCAAATGATACTATTCGTAATATTACGAACAATGAAAAATCTCATGTAATGAAATTTTGTAATAGGCCAGACAATAGTGCAAGCATTCTGATTAAGTGTAATGGAAAATCTCTACAACAAGCTAAATGTACAAAATTATTGGATATAAAGATTGATGAATCCGTTACTTATAACGCACATGTTGAATATATATGTACTAAACTCAATACAGTATGTTACCTATGCCATAAAACACCTAACAGATATTTTTAATACACATACAGTGAAATCTTGTTATTACGCTAAATTATATTCTTCAATTAATTACGGCATTATTTATTGGGGTTCAGCCACAGACGCTAGTAGGTATACAGGGGGGTTTCTGGACCACTTTGCGTCGGATGGCATGTGTTCATCGACATTGACCATGGGGGTAGTTTTTTAGCTGTGGGGGGTAGTTCTTGAGGAAAGAATTTGTGTGTTGAGGGCAGTTTTTTGGCAACCCTTATGTGTTTTGAAGAGACAAAGAGACAGAGAGGGGCATAGAAGAACGACACCCCGCTGGTGGTGGGGTTGTTCTTGAGAAAGAATTTGTGTGTTGAGGGTAGTTCTTTGGCAACCCTTATGTGTTTTGAAGAGACAGAGAGAGAGACCGAGAGACAGAGAGACAGACAGAGAGACATACAAGAACAACACCCCACTGCTGGATGGTGTGATATTGTTGCAGACTTGTTTTAACCTGTTTTTTTGTTATCAACATGGACAGCAGGATGTATGCTGATATGAATTGTCGGTGATAATTTTTTTCCAAGAATTTTTACAGGAAATGGCGTGTGATATGGTATCTGCATCCGTTTCCTGTGATAATGTTTTGTAAACAAGTACAGGATGTTTGCTGATATGAATTGTCGGTGATAAAAATTATTTCAAGAATTTTTGCAGGAAGTTGGTGTGTGATATTGTTGCAGACTTGTTTTAACCTGTTTTTTGTTATCAACACGGACAGCTGCAGGATGTATGGCTGATATGAATTGTCGGTGATAATTTTTTTCCAAGAATTTTTTACAGGAAATGGTGTGTGTGTGTGTGTGTGTGTGTGTGTGTGTGTGTGTGTGTGTGTGATATGGTATCTGCATCCGTTTCCTGTGATAATGTTTTGTAAACAAGTACAGGATGTTTGCTGATATGAATTGTCGGTGATAAAATTATTCCAAGAATTTTTGCAGGAAGTTGGTGTGTGATATTGTTGCAGACGTGTTTTAACCTGTTTTTTGTTATCAACACGGACAGCAGCAGCAGGATGTATGCTGATATGAATTGTCGGTGATAATTTTTTTCCAAGAATTTTTTACAGGAAATGGTGTGTGTGTGTGTGATATGGTATCTGCATCCGTTTCCTGTGATAATGTTTTGTAAACAAGTACAGGATGTTTGCTGATATGAATTGTCGGTGATAAAATTATTCCAAGAATTTTTGCAGGAAGTTGGTGTGTGTGTGTGTGTGTGTGTGTGTGTGTGTGTGTGATATTGTTGTAGACGTGTTTAAACCTGTTTATTGTTATCAACACGGACAGCAGCAGCAGGATGTATGCTGATATGAATTGTCGGTGATAATTTTTTTCCAAGAAGTTCGTGTTGATAAATTGCGGGGGCGGGGGCGGGGCGGAATTTAAACAAAGAACATATACCGTTTGGAAATACGCCTCCTGGTGTCCCGTGTGTGTATTTCCAACAATTGTAAGTTTTAATATTTAATAAAATTTTACTTTTTAATAATAGGTTACAAGTATTATATACGTGTTTATAATGTAACTAATTTAGTTGAAAAAGGAAAAATGGTTAATACGAGTCCATTGCTTGGAAATACGCCTCTCCGTTTTCCGTGTGTGCGCATTTCCAACAATTGTAAGTTTTAATATAAATATTTTATGTATTTTTCTAGTGCTGTTCGAAAACAATCCCTAAGACATTATTTAAATGTCATAGTGTTAATCAAAGATGTGCTTCCGGCTTTATCTAAAAAATGTATGGAACAAAAGGAAAAAAACCGTAACTGTTAAAAACAATTTAGACAAAGATATATCGTTTGGAAAACGCCACTCAGTGTTTCGTGTGTACATGTCCAACAATTGTAAGTTTTAATATTTAATAAATTTTTACTTTTTTAAGAAAATATGCACTAAAATTTGTCAAGTTTAAAAATTGTATCTATAACAGTCTGTGTTAATACTTGGACCACCCTTGAAATAAAAGAAACTGTTTTGGTTGGTTGGCGCTGTAATAAATTTATTTTGTTTTATTTAATTATTTATTTGTTTGTAAAAAAGTAAATTTTGTAAAATGTGTTGTGTTTTTATGGGTAATTAGTAGAGTTCTTTTTTATAGTTATTACATTTTTTTTTATATGTACATCATATATAGGCGTAGAACTTAGTTGGGTTTTACGGCTGGCTGTGGTTTGTTTGCAATTTGTAATTTACTTATGAAAAGTAAAAGATAGTTTACGCCTATGTATTTTTAAAAACAATGTGAAGAATGGAATGAGTGCTATATTATTGCTTAATCGCTAATTTATTCACCCCCATGTTTTGTAAAAGACACACCAACCAGATAACGGCAATGACTTTCATTATAACTCACCATACACAATATCCAAACTGGTTCCGTTCGATTGATTGAACAATACGAGGGAAAAGGAGAAGAATACATAAGGTTTTTTTAAATGAAAGTTGCTGAATTATTGTAAAACATTTATTTCAAAAACAAAATACATTTACATGTTACTAACAATATTTGTTAATGGATTATAGTTAATTATTTTATCGTGTATAATTAAACAGTATGCAGTTGTATTTTCGGGCACGTTTTCATTTGTTTCAAATTCCAGTCTTATATCAACATTACCCGATTTCAATGTCTCACTTTGATGCGAGCAATCTATAACCGCTAGAGGTGCTGTATTTATAAATTCATTAGGTGTAAATATTGGCTCACATGGTCGCTCATAGTAAGACAACTGAAATTGGGTGTACATTTCATATAACATAGCCCAATGGTTATTTTTAATATTCAAATTTAAATTATCATATGGGTACATATCAGAATTTAAATACAACTTGATATTACTCAAATTACAGTGATCAAATTTACTCATGTCCTTATTAAGCTTATTTTTTCGATTTGTTTGAAATCCCACGATGACAAAACGCGGCGTTTCCAACTGTGATGTAGTTTTGATTGGCCAGGAATGACGTTGTGTTTTCTGCAGGAGTGGATATTCATGAAGTTCCCAGCTACGGAATGCTATCTCCAAATTAATGCTGTTCTCTATATACTTCATAAGCATCAGTCGTTCAGTATCAGCAACCGATATATGTGGAATCTTCCAGTAAACTTTACTTAATTCAATTTTCATATTTTCATTGGTGGCGCTGTTTTCAATTGCATTGAGGTCAGTGCTGCTTCGTATGAGAACTAATTCATGTTGTAAATTTAGGACAATTTTTTTAAAATCTTCGCAAAATCCCAAAAGCATATTGAGGGGGATGCATACGTTGAAATTACCATGACTATCAATTATATGTTTTGTATCACCCAAAGGTAACCAACCAGCATTTTGTAAACGTTTACTCTCATTTGCATTGTAAGAGACATAACTCTTCATAGTTGAAGTTATTCCGGGATTTCGAACTCTATCTATTACTATTCCCCCAATTTCATATCGAATTTCACTAAATAAGAAGGCAAATGCATTGTTAACCAATTTAGCTGTGGTCGACACTTTATTATCATGCGTGAGAAGTTTACCCTCAATATAAAGTAAACTATTCCATGGTAGAGTGTACAAGTCTTGTTGCTGTATTGGAATGCGAATTTCATCATTATTGTTTAAAGTTCCGGAGGCATAAGGCTGATGCGTGTGCTTTTCCGCATGACTGATTGAATCATCAAATAAGGCCTTTTCTGACACGTTTAATATATTAGCATTCATTTTGGTGAATGTAAAGAATTTTTTTTTTTGATTTTTTATACTGAACTCCAATCCAAATAATTAATGATTTTATCCGCTTTCTCCGTTTATCCAGATTGAACTTTATACCCAAGTGATTTTAGAAACTGATAATTGATGGGTGTTAACCCTTCAACAGACTTCTTACGAATGATGTAATTACAGTTTCGTGCAGTATTTATATACATACGAGCAGTATGATTAAAATTAATCCCCATTTTGTTTTTTAAGATGTAGTCTTACCGTGACGACTTCACCTCTGAAATTAACTAATTTGTCGTTTTGATCTACTATTTTAAGGGTTAACGAAGTTATGACTCGTGTGTTGATTGGTAAATAGATTATTTGATTTGGAGCCTCTATAATTTTGAATCCTGGCGGGACGCGCGGGAAAAATTCATGAATTATATGCACATTTTTACTATTTGAATAAGAATTTGTAGTAATGCTACACTCAATACATATTGCATTTACTTTAATTATAGAAACAGGGTTATCTGATTCATGTGATTTATTAGCTTCTAATTTACGTGGTTTAAACCCAAGAATATCACCTATTGATTCGTTTGATGTAAAATTTATTTCCTTATTGCTTTTAACTTCACACTTAAGAGTATTATTATTTGCTACAATATTTAATTCAGTGCCCGTATCTAACTTTTTTTGTAAGAATTTATTTATATCATCTATTTCGTAAGAACCTTCTGGAATAGTAATTACATCACTACCAATATAAAATTTATTATTTTGATTATCAATATTTGGTATTGCATTATATACTCCAAAATTTATTAACCCGAGTAAATATTCCGAACCATCATCGAGTATAATCGGTGGGTGAAAAATTTGAGTTATAACTGAATTAGTACTGAAAAGAGTAAATGTGTATGACATGACGGCTCAATTAGTACTGAAGCGTATTCAGACTTATTCATATAGAAATGCTAAACACAAGTGACCGCATTTTACACTGTTATTAGGTTGGTACCTACTGTAATTGTAGTGTATTGAGCATCTGTTTCCAAAATAACTAACTAGTTCTTTTGGTGGCGCTAAGTTTCCATAACTGTCAAAATATATAACTAAATTATTATATTTTTTATAAGCAACCCAGTGTGTACCCGGCCCGTCAATATTATCCAAATTAACAATGGCGCATTCGTTACGATTTACATGTTTGGGTAAACTATTACGCATGAAAACTCCTTTAAAAAATGGAATTTTCAGTTCTTTTGCATATTTTCGAAGATCAATATTAGTTAATGCCCTTAATGGCAATTCTACTGGGAGTTTTTTAAATACAGTCCTAGTCCTTTCCGATATGGCTTGAGGTAGAGGCCCTTTCCCATGGCGATGGATTCCATCATCTTATTATGACGCTGAGCTTCTTTCAATTGCTCGGTAGCAGCTTTTGCGTCGTGGACAGCCTTGGCGATACCTGCAGCACCACCGCCAAGTGCGCCTAGAGCGCTCAATCCGGCGAAAATTGGAATTAATGGAAGGAATCCTCCGGTTTTCGGTACAGGTATAACTCTTGGATTTTTAATTTTTCGCTTTATTCTCTTAACCGTTCGTAAAGCGATTCTTGCAGATTTATTTAAATCAGAACCACTACTATTTGTCTTTATTGCTTTCCGCGCGCGGTTGACTACGTTGCGGAACGATAAACTTCCGTCAGATTTCTTCTTCACTCTCATCATGACTATTTAAGGAGCACACTTCTTACCTCTTACGCAGTCAGTGACGAACTGTGGTAGTGTAAAGTTCACACGCGTATTTATAATAAAATGCAGACTGTAAAGCAAATCCATAACCTTGAGGTTAAAAATTATGATTTTAATAATGCTAGAAGTGAGCCGCACCATAGTGCATTGTTACCGGATATAGTACGATGTATTATAGCAGGCCCTTCCGGGTGTGGTAAAACAAATGTTATGATTGCTCTTCTAGAGCATGAAAATGGCCTATGTTTTTCGAATGTCTATATATATTCAAAATCATTATTCCAACCTAAATATCAGTATTTAAACATGTTACTAGAACCCATTGAAGGAATAGGTTACTTTGCATATAATGAAAACGTGGATATTGAGAAGCCGTGCAATGCGCAATGCAATTCTGTGTTTATATTTGATGATGTAGCATGTGATAAACAGGATGTAATTAGAGAATATTTTTGCATGGGTCGCCATAAAGCTATAAATTGTTTTTATTTATGTCAGACTTATACCAGAATCCCCAAACATCTTATACGGGATAATGTTAACCTATTAATATTATTTAAACAAGATGATATGAATTTAAAGCATGTATATGCTGATCACGTGAATACAGATATGCCATATGAAAAGTTTAAGGACCTTTGTTCTTTTTGTTGGAGTAATAAATACGGGTTTGTGGTTATTAACAAAGAAAGTGACTTAAATAGGGGGCGTTACCGTACAGGCTTTGATAAATATATTATAATAAATAACAATGCCGGGAGCTGAGAGGCTTCAGTTGCTGGTTAGCTCTAATACAGTAAACATCTGGAACACGTTAAATAAACAGATTGAATTTAAGTCATATCTGTTTTTGAGTTGTTTATACAGCTATCAGATCTGTTTTTTTATCTGGTTATGAGCTGACTAACAGGTTTTGAACCTGTTTGATTATCATACAGATCTATTTTTTACCTGTTTCTACTAGTAACAGTTTTGTAAATTTAAACACCTGTTTCGCCTATTGTTTTAGCTAATAGCTGTTTAAAGCTGGTTTATTGGTTTTAATATTATTGTACACAAATTAAAAAATGAATGAAAGATTAACAAAAGATATAATTAATACTCGTAATATTATTAAGCAGAAGCTTAAAAACCTTAGGCTTGGTTCATTACGTAGAAAAATTGAATTAGAATCGCAGTATAAGCCAATAATTAAATCTTTAAAAGATATTGCAGTTCATTTACCAATGGCCAATATAAAAGAAGAAGTTAAAAGTGAACCGAAAGGAGAAGTAGAGGATGAAGAAATATCTGAAAAAAATGAAACTTTATTAGGCCCTAAATTTCTAGAAACAAGTGTAGTGGCAGAATCAATAAATGAGGATGGTGATAACGATGACGTATTTATTGAAAATCAATCATCCATGATTGAAGGCCATCCATCAATAACTAGAGACGATATTTTGAATTTGACTCAGGAACCCTCATTCAGGGAGTATTTAGACCAGTATGAGCCATTACCTCGACAATACGTTGAAGAAATGGTAACAGATGACAAAGATTCATTTGATTTTAAATATGGCGTGCGTCATGATGTGAATACTGATAAATTTTTTATAGGTGATTCCGAGTTAAAAATTGTGGGTAAAGATATAGTTATACAAGAGCTAAAGTTTGTTGGCACACCGGGTTTATATGAGCTATTATTTAAAAAACAACCATTGGGTTATACTGAGACCGATCGTAAAAATTATGCTGATATTGTAAAAAGAACGAACGCTGCCCGACGAAATTATAGCGACAGCGAACAGTTTTCAGGAACAAGATCTCAGAAATATACTTCTATTATTGCCCCAATGTTAGATCCTCAGAAAAAAGTTGTTTCAGCTGTTAAAAAAGCAAGTTTAATTTATAAAAGACCAAGTTCCACGTCGGGTGGAAGTCCAGCTTTAAAAAATATACGGTTGATATCTAAAAAAACAAGTTCCAAGTCAGGTGGGAGTTATTTAAAAAAATTAACTAAAAATCCTGTGGAGTATGTGTACTGGGATAATGTAAATGAATTGGTTGATCGACTGCGTCTTTTAATTGCATCACGTGATGCTGGTCACACAGGTCACGATAATGAAATTATATCAATAATCGAGGAGTTAAAAGAAGCGGGTATTATAAAATAGCATCATTCTAATAATGACTCTTGACAAGTTCGGTCGTCACATTGAGCATCATAAGGTTAAAAAACATATAAAAGATATAACAGTAAATTTGGAGCTTCATCGTAAAATAAATAAAGTTGAGAATTTTATCTCATCTGAATTATTAAAAATAAAGCAAAATTTGAAATTTATTGCCCATATTAATTTACATTTACAATTTAAAAATAATATATACTCTACAAATAACTCAGATTCTTATATTTTTCCTTACAGTGGTAAAATTTTAGAAGTCAGATTAAGTAATGATAATGGAGTTTTGAACTATAGTTTAAATAAATCGAAACCCATATTTGCTTTAACGAATAAAAACATTGTTAAAGGGGATGAATTACAAATATATTCTGGCCCATTAAGTGTTAATTTTCAACAATTATATATGGAAATTTTACTTGAAACTTCAGTGTACTATGTCGAAAATTAAGCGTGAAATTGTAGAAGAATTACATAGACCTGCTCGCGTGAACTTTCACAGAAGGCGTGTAATTACAAAAGGAATAGATGACTTATTCCAGGCTGATTTGGTTGAAATGATTCCCTACGCTAGAATAAATAAAGGTTATCGCTACATTTTAGTTGTAATTGATGTATTTTCCAAATTTTTGTGGACCAAGCCTGTTAAAAATAAAACAGGTTCTGAATTTTCAGCAGCTATGAAAAGTATAATGCTTAGTAGTAATCGAATTCCTCAAAATTTACAAACTGATCTGGGAAAAGAATTTTATAATCAAAATTTTCAAAATTTAATAAATAAATATAATATTAATCATTATTCAAGCTATAGTACTAAAAAAGCATCGGTCGTTGAGCGTGTTAATCGCACTTTAAAATTAATGATGTGGAAAGAATTTAGTTTACAAGGTACATACAAGTGGTTGAGTTTATTACCAAAACTTACGGAAAAGTATAACAATACAAAACACAGAACTATTAATATGAAACCTATAGAAGTTAGTAAAAAGAATGAAAAATTACTTCTTGACAGTGTTTACAGTAATATTAAAATGGTTGGGAAAGCAAAATTTAATGTAGGTGACTTTGTGCGAATAAGCAAATATAGAGGGGCTTTTGTGAAAGGTTATACTCCCAATTGGTCTAATGAAATATTTACTATACATTTGGTTCAATTAACAAATCCAATTACTTATATTCTTAAAGATCAGTCTGGACAAGTTATAAAAGGAGGATTTTATGAATATGAAATGCAGAAAGTAAAGTATCCTGATGTATATCTTGTTGAAAAAGTTTTAAAAAAGAAGGGTGATATGGTTTATGTTAAATGGCTTGGATTCGATAATAAATATAATAGTTGGATAAGTAAAACTAATGTTGAATGATAATTCAAAGAGGGAGGGGCTTATATTCACCTATCAAGTAAAAGTATATATCACTAATGAATATAACTCTTTTATAAGATTTCATACAGTCATTTGATTTCTGAACGTAATACAGTATAAATATGTCTGTTTTCATAGCGGATTTGCAGGGATTCCAAATATTTGATTTCGCTGATAATATTACTTTTATTTGTAAAGAAATTTCTGTTTTAAATATTGATACGAATTCATATGACTTTAAATTATTTTTACCTCCTTATTCTTTCTCTGATTTGAATACTAGAAGTCAAAAAAATGTACGGTGGCTATCGAATAAATATCATCATTTAGAATGGAATTCGGGCGATATAAATTACACTCTTTTAAAGAATATTGTTTGTGACATGTTCACTGGTGCTTACAAAATTTATGTTAAAGGACATGAGAAAATAAAATGGTTGAATGATATCTTAGGTTTGCATAAATTAAAAATTATTAATATTGAATGTTTCGGTTGTCCTTCATTAAAAGAATTACATGAATCTTCTAAATTAAATTTATGTAATTATTCGCAATACTGTGCATTAAGCCATGTATACTTATTGAAAGATTGGTACAACCAGCGTTTTAATTTATTGACATCATTTAAAAAGTTTAATGATTGTGGAATTTTGCACTTTATGTTAGAAGAAGAAATAAGCAGTTTACCAATGGAATTTATTATGACATTCGCTGGAACCCAGATTGACAGTCAGTGGAGCAAATTTCCCAAGGCATGGCGGGATGACAAGGAATTCCAGAATTATAGACACTGCACTGATCATCCTCTAATTGCTGATGACAACATTGGTGACCAAGTCGGGAATGTTTACCCCATTAAAAAATATTGTATTGAATGTAATAAATAATTTTGGAAAATTAGCACCATTATTATATTTATATTTGTAAAAAAAATTATATTTTTTTATAGAAATAATACATTTGAAAATGAATGTAACCGACCATCCACATTTCAAAAAAAAAATATCAACGTAGAAGACTTGTCACGAGTTGGATTTTATTATACAACAATAAATAACAAAGTACTTTGTCCATTTTGTAATAATTATTTTACATAATTATAAAAAAGGAGATATTCCAGTTTTTGAACATTTTCGTTGGTCGCCCATATGCCCATTTATTCTTGGGAAAAAACTGCTAATATTCCAATTAATGAAATTAATATTATAATTAATATTGTTAAACTTTTAAATAAAATAGAAAACAGTTAAATGTGTAGTCAAAGTAAGCAAAATAATATAAGTATTTTAATATATATATATGTATATAAAAAATTTAAATAAAACATATTGTATAAAACATGTTAAATATTTTTTATTTCTTTAAAACTCAATATACCATATCCAATATAAATAAATCCAAAATCCACAAATAATATTAAAGGTTAAATAAAAACAATGTATCTAACACTATTTTATTTTATTATAAATATTCTACATTAACAATACTTTCCATTAATATTTAGAATAGTACATAATTATTTCTCTTATTGCTAAGTCGTGCACATTAACATCATTAAATAAATTATAAATGCTATTAATAATATTCCAATCATATTTAACAGATTTGTTATATTTTAATTATAATAATAAAAATTTAAAGATTGGAGGTAAGTAATTGTACGATTTATTAAATCAGAAAGTTCAAATAAATAACTAATACATAAATTGCCCAAATTTAGTGATCCATACTTTGATTTCAATACTATTAATATAAATGAATCTACTGTGTCAAATATTATTTCAATATTATGAAACAGATATGATTGAATATTACTGTTATAAATGAAATAGAAAACTATTGCATATTGACCACCCCTCCCCGCCCCCGCCCCGCCCCCGCCCCCGCAATTTATCAACACGAACTTCTTGGAAAAAAATTATCACCGACAATTCATATCAGCCATACATCCTGCTGTCCGTGTTGATAACAAAAAACAGGTTAAAACAAGTCTGCAACAATATCACACACCAACTTCCTGCAAAAATTCTTGGAATAATTTTTATCACCGACAATTCATATCAGCAAACATCCTGTACTTGTTTACAAAACATTATCACAGGAAACGGATGCAGATACCATATCACACACACACACACACACACACACACACACACACACCATTTCCTGTAAAAAATTCTTGGAAAAAAATTATCACCGACAATTCATATCAGCCATACATCCTGCAGCTGTCCGTGTTGATAACAAAAAACAGGTTAAAACAAGTCTGCAACAATATCACACACCAACTTCCTGCAAAAATTCTTGGAATAATTTTTATCACCGACAATTCATATCAGCAAACATCCTGTACTTGTTTACAAAACATTATCACAGAAAACGGATGCAGATACCATATCACACGCCATTTCCTGTAAAAATTCTTGGAAAAAAATTATCACCGACAATTCATATCAGCATACATCCTGCAGCTGTCCGTGTTGATAACAAAAAACAGGTTAAAACAAGTCTGCAACAATATCACACACCAACTTCCTGCAAAAATTCTTGGAATAATTTTTATCACCGACAATTCATATCAGCAAACATCCTGTACTTGTTTACAAAACATTATCACAGGAAACGGATGCAGATACCATATCACACACACACACACACACACACCATTTCCTGTAAAAAATTCTTGGAAAAAAAATTATCACCGACAATTCATATCAGCCATACATCCTGCAGCTGTCCGTGTTGATAACAAAAAACAGGTTAAAACAAGTCTGCAACAATATCACACACCAACTTCCTGCAAAAATTCTTGAAATAATTTTTATCACCGACAATTCATATCAGCAAACATCCTGTACTTGTTTACAAAACATTATCACAGGAAACGGATGCAGATACCATATCACACGCCATTTCCTGTAAAAATTCTTGGAAAAAAATTATCACCGACAATTCATATCAGCATACATCCTGCTGTCCATGTTGATAACAAAAAAACAGGTTAAAACAAGTCTGCAACAATATCACACCATCCAGCAGTGGGGTGTTGTTCTTGTATGTCTCTCTGTCTGTCTCTCTGTCTCTCGGTCTCTCTCTCTGTCTCTTCAAAACACATAAGGGTTGCCAAAGAACTACCCTCAACACACAAATTCTTTCTCAAGAACAACCCCACCACCAGCGGGGTGTCGTTCTTCTATGCCCCTCTCTGTCTCTTTGTCTCTTCAAAACACATAAGGGTTGCCAAAAAACTGCCCTCAACACACAAATTCTTTCCTCAAGAACTACCCCCCACAGCTAAAAAACTACCCCCATGGTCAATGTCGATGAACACATGCCATCCGACGCAAAGTGGTCCAGAAACCCCCCTGTATACCTACTGACGCTTCTAGAGTGTTTATAATACAGAAAAGAGCGCGTTATAGGTCTGGTCTATCATGGTGTGATAGTTGCAGAAACGCTTTTATTGAACAAAAAATATTAACTTTTCCATGTGTTTCTATGTTTTAATTTTTGTTTTCAAAATATGTCAAACTTTACGACTTCAACGAGGCATCTGAACTTGTCGTTCATATACGTCACGGTAAGGTCCAGCTATGAAATTGGTTTCTATACTAAGTCATTTTATAATGCGCCCGGCTCTCGTATCACGAAAAATTAAATAAACCTCGTTATCAAATCAGTAACTAATAATTGTGAGTTCATTATACTTACAGGTGGGTGTACAAATTGCATCCCGTATATGTACGAGTAACTCCTTCCTCCATCAAATAATTAATTCTGAAAGACTTGTCGTCTCGTTGAGTGCACCTCCGTGAAAATTAAATTCCACAAAAACTTAGAAAAACCGTCGTATTTTTGCTTGGAAATTCATAGAATGAAGTCCATATTAGAAGTGAGCGCATTAGAGCTTCTTTCTCTAGAAAACATCTCTCTTCTTTTCCGGGCGCATTTAATATCAATTACTCAAGAGGACGAGTCGGGCTCTGGCGTAGGAATACACTGGAAATCCCCACTCTCCATGGTCACCATTATTCTGCCGTCATTTGTCACGTTATGATGAACAATCGCGAGTAAGAAACTACATTTTTATTTGGCGATAGTGCGACTACGAGGATGATTGATAAAGCTTTGCAGATAACTTTTTTATACACTGGGGGTCTTTATTTTTCAAGAGATGGAGACAGTATCGACCTGCAGGCGGGGATATGAATGGTATTTTACCCCATTATGAATGAAAAAACCTGTGGCTTGGATAGGCCTGACATATCCAGGATTCAGTATTAAGGGGTAGTCGGCTTGGTCAGAGTGTAAAGTCAAGTCACTGTACTTTCAACTTTTATACAATCCTTTTCGCTTCATACTGTCCGGCCCCCCGTCTAGGGAGGAAGGGCGAACTGTGCATGTATATTATACACAGCACATTATTTACCGAATGCCTTCTGTGCGACCCAGAGTGCACAGAAGTGAATTACGCTTATTGTACAATTTATTAAATTGTATGCACAAAACTGAATAACTGAACGCACCTAATGTGACGTAGTTGTGTTTGTCCAGCTGACGAAAGGTGTTCATACAATGGATATAAGTCTCGGTCAATAATAGTAACATCTGGAGTTCCCCAAGGTTTGCATCTTGGTCCCATATAACCAGTGTAAACGATTATGATGACCTACAACGGGATTTAGATAAATTCCATTTTTATTGCAGAAATAACTGTCACTTAACATTGATAAGTATTATTTTGTTAATTTTACCAGAAATTATGATATTATAAATTTCCCATGCAATTTTAATAAAACTGGAATAAAAAAATCTGATGTGGCCAGCACAATACCTTCCGTCAATCCTGTGTATTATGTACAAATTCAAAATAATGTTACTGCACGCGCCCATACATAAATTGTCTTGCAAAAGATCCTATATTTCCAGTAAAGTTATTTCATTAACAAACTATGCAAATTGCACTTGACACTGACATTTTCTTCTTCTTCTTTAGTTTTTCCCATTCGTTAGAGGGTCGCCATTTTTAATTTTCTTCTGCCACTCATTTTTGTTTTGCGTGTCATTCCTCATTCAGTTCCTTTTCCCTCAAGTCTTCTACAATACAGTCTTTTCATCTTATATATGGTCTTCCTATGTTTCTTCCACCTTCTATTAATATATTCATCTCTCCTCATGACATGTTCAAACCAATGTAATCGTCTCTCATATATCTAGAAACTTCTAACACTAGAGTTACTTCCCTTATTCTTTCATTGATTTACATTTTATTGATACTGACATCTGTCAATTTGAATTACCTGAAAATATTAGCAGTTTCCATGGTTAAGTTAGCATAGCTGGCTGAATTATGAAATTTATGTGAAATTTATTATTTGTATTCTTCTTTAACTCTATATCTGTTGAATAACAAATATAAAATGCAATCAATCGTATAGATAATAATATATTCTTTAAGTTATAATAACATTTAACTGATTTTTTCAAGAAAACCTGTTAAAATCTTCAAATGAGGGTACTTCCGGCCGACCAATTATAACCAAAATCTAAACAGGTCTGCATATGGTTGTAAGGAAGAGGAATACGCAAGAATTGTAATTTTTGGAATTCTAGTATTGGAGATATCGTCCACGAAAAAGCGGTCACATACACCCACACATACACACACACACACACACACGCACATACGAACACACACACACACATACAGACATCATCGTAAAAATAGTAAAATCGTATTGTAAAGACCCTAAAACGTGCTTATTCAATGAAAACTCACCACCGAATTTTTTGACCAAAGACAATACCTTCCTTACCTAGAGGTGACGGAAGGTAAAAAGAATGTATTGTTGAAGATTTAGGAAGAAGATTTAACAGTTAAATTTAATTTTTTGACATTTAACGTTATTATAACTTAAAGAATATATTATTCTCTATACGGTTTGATTGCATTTTATACTTCATATTCAATAGATATAGAGTTAAACATGGAAACTACTAATATATTCATATAATTCAAATTGTCAGATGCCAGTATCAATAAAAAGTAAAATAATGTGGCAGAGATGAGGATGTTGAAGTAGATGTTGGGGAAAACACGGAAAGATAGGTAAGGAAATAACTCTCGTGTTACAAGTTTCTAGAAAGATACAAGAGGGATGATTACATTGGTTTGAAAATGCCATGAGGAGAAGATAATAAAAAATACCAACCCTTAACGAATGGGGAAAGCTACAGAAGGAGAAGATGTTAGTGTCAAGTGCAATTTGTATAGTTTGTTTATAAAATAATTTTACTGGAAATTTTTGTGCAACAAAATTTATGTATGGAATTTATACATAATACACAAGATTGACGGAAGGTATTGTTGTGGCCACAACAGATTTTTTGTTTGTATAGAAAAGTGTGTGAAAGGATAACCGATTTATGTATATGACCATTAGGTTCGTGTCACTACAAAATGGGATGGTGAGACTAATTTTGACAATATGTCGAAGATTGTTATCATTTTTTAATAACCATATGTTGTGCGTTAATAAATAACAAAGGTATCTTACGCACTATACCGACAATATTGCATCTCAATGCATAATTTATAATTACTAACTAAAAGCAATTTTATTTTTATCTCTTTCATATGCAAATGATGTATGTATATTTTTTATTATTGTCAGCAACTCTATCATTATTTACCTTCCTGGTTCATGATTCATGATTCTATTTATATGTAAACTGCATTTAAAAAGCGAGCATGTATTTAAAACCAATATAAATATTAATCATTACGGTTATCTGGCTACGCGACAAAATCTAATGGAAAAAAGGCTGCAAGTCACGGATAAGTTCACGATAACCCACCGTCCATTTGCAACACAATGTTGTAGTTATACATTAGCGTAACACCTATGATTATCTGCATACGTGCAATTCACTCGGACAATTAGGTTCAGTGCGTGAGGTGTGGATCACGCACCGTGGACACAATCAATACGGGAGAACAAAACCATGGCAAAAATATTACAACACTTTTCCTTTAGTTAGTCAGGGATGTTGTTACTTTCTAATTTTGTCCCTTGTTCCAATTTCCTTACTTTATATATGTCATTCCCTCTTTTCCCTTCATAACCTTAAAAATAATGTATTTTGTTATAATAAAATTATTTATAATTAGTCATTTCATAGTTTTGTTAAATCCACTTAATTTTAGTTTTAAATTCTGTGGCTTCATTTGTTTCAAATTTTCAATTTATTATTCTAGTTTTCAGTTTTATTTTGGCTAATTCCTCGAATATCCGGATTTAAAATATTTTCCTGACTTTCCGGGTCACTTGTGGCAAGTAGGCGGACGTCTTTGGCGAAAATCATTAGTAGTATTTCAATCATATACTTGGAAAAAAGTAACACAAATTAAATGGTTGTAGGTACCTCTTTTTGATAAAGGTTAACATAAAAAAAAATCTGATGTGGCAGGCACATTACCTTCTGTCAATCCTGTGTATTATGTACAAAATTCATACATACATTTTCTTGCAAAAGATTGTATATTTCCAGTAAAATTGCACTTGACACTAACATCTTATTCTTCTTTAGCTTTTCCCATTCGTTAGGGGCCTCTATTTTTTTTCTTCTTCCACTCATTTCTGTTTTGCGTGTCGTTCTCATTTAGTACCTTTTCTTTCAAATCTTTCGCAATACAGTCCCTCCATCTTATCTTTGGCATTCCTCTGTTTCGTCTACTTTTTATTAATAAGATATTCATTCTCCAATATATTCTTCATCTCTCCTCATGGCATGTTCAAACCAATGTAATCGTTCTCTTGTATCTTTAGCTATACACTTCTATCGCTCGAGCCATTTCCTTTATCCTTTCATTCCTTATCTTCCCTTTCCGTGTCTCCCCCAACATCTATCTCAACATCCTCATCTCTGCCACATTCATTTTCTTTTCACACTGACATCTGTCAATTAGAATTTTCTTAATATATACAGTAGTTGTGTCCATTGTTATAGCACAGCTAGTTGATTTATAAAATTTATTTTCTTTATAATTCGTTAACTATACATCCATTGAATATGAAATACAATACTTTCTTTACCGAGGGGTGACGGCTGGGTGTACCATTCTGCTTGTACACAGATTTCGTTAATGATGATGACATATTTGTAGCGTGCAGGCATTCATCAGGCGCCACCTCACGGGCACTCATTGTTGGCATGGGGAGAGCACAACTGGGGTAAATTTTGTGCCATTTCAAATTCGAAATATTTGGCGTCGACCGGGATCGAACTCGGTTCCCCAGATTTGCGACCAGACACTTAGAAGTAAACAAGAGCAGAAATCATTGTTAACCCTTGATCTAGAGTGAACACTAATTAAACACCTATATTTAGTAAAACCAAAGACCGATCAATATTTAACACTTCGATAAATGATAATCAGTTTGTATTAGGTGGAGGTGTTATATCGCCATTTGTTATTTGTTGTAAATATGAAAGACAGAAGGTTTATACTTTTTACCTTCCGTCACCTATAGGTAAGGAAGGTATTGTCTTTGGTCAAAAAAATCGGTGGTGAGTTTCCATTGAATAAGCACGTTTTAGGGTCTTTACAATACGATTTTACTATTTTTACGATGATGTCTGTATGTGTGTGTGTGTGTTCGTATATGCGTGTGTGTGTGTGTGTGTGTATGTGTGTATGTGTGTGTGTGTGTGTATGTGACCGTTTTTTCCTGCACGATATCTCCAATACTAGAATTCCAAAAATTACAATTCTTGCGTATTCCTCTTCCTTACAACCATATGCAGACTTGATTAGATTTTGGTTATAATTGGTCAACCGGAAGTACCCTCATTTGAAGATTTTAACAGTTTTTCTTGAAAAACTCAGTTAAATGTTATTATAACTTAAAGAATATATTATTGTCTATACGATTTGATTGCATTTTATATTTCATATTTAACAGATATAAGATTAAAGAATAATAAAGATAAAAAAATTCATATAAATTTCATAATTCAGCCAGCTATGCTAACTTAACCATGGAAACTGCTAATATATTCAGGTAATTCAAATTGACAGATGTCAGTATCAATAAAATATAAATCAATGACAGAATAAGGGAAGTAGCTCTAGTGTTAGAAGTTTCTGGATATAAGAAAGACGATTACATTGGTTTGAACATGTCATGAGAAGCGATGAATATATTAATAGAAGGTGGAAGAAACATAGGAAGACCAAATATAAGATGAAAAGATTGTATTGCAGAAGACTTGAGAGAAAAGGAACTGAATGAGGAAGACACGCAAAACAAAAATGAGTGGAAGAAGAAAATAAAAAATAGCGACCCCCTAACGAATGGGAAAAACTAAAGAAGAAGAAGTAGATGTCAGTGTCAAGTGCAATTTGCATAGTTTGTTTATGAAATAACTTTACTGGAAATATAGCATCTTTTGCAAAAAAAAAATATGTATAGGGCGCGTGCCTTTGGCAAGCAGATATGGGAACCTGTATCAAAATGACAGCAATTAATTATGTCCATAACTGACAAGTGTCATAATTTTTCATTCAAAATTTCATGATTTTCTTATTTCATGTGGTTTGTTTGTTATCAGGAGAATGGAATTCAGTTGCCGAGAAAGGGAATCATAAAATACCAAAAAATTAGAATCTTTTAGAAGAAAATTTATGTATGGAATTTGTACATAAAACACAGGATTGACGGAAGGTATTGTGCTGGCCACAACAGATTTTTTAAATATATAGCTTAGAAGTTAGGCAATTGATATTTGAAATGCACATAATAAAAATATTAATAATATAAAGTACTCTTAACGGCACACTTTCCCACTTAGTTTCATCTTGAACAATTAGGAGTTATCCTTTAGCATCCCTTATGTGTCTGGCAGGATAACACAGTGTTTGCCCACGACCCCCGTATATTTATCACCCCTCTTGGAGTTGTCAGCAGCCTTACCTCGTATTTAAATAAGATGTATTTTTTTAATCTCTTACCTCAGCTCTTCGCGGCGACTTTGACAAACGATCGCTTTTTGTTAGCGTATGTGTTGCCTGGTGACGTGGCTTTGTAGTATTGTATTTGTCGTCCACTTACAGATATTTATTGTCCCTGGTGATTTATGAAGGACGAGCTACAAAAGAGGATGACAGAGAAGATGCCTCACCTTGTCTGCTTCATTAGAGGTTTGTGCTGCCGGCTACTGTGCGGAATCTTAAAGGTTTCTATGCGTTAGGTTTTAGGTGATGGCTTGTTGAAAATATTTACTGCTTTTCATTTTACGATGACGTCTAGATAGTATATATAGCTTAAATATGAAATAATTTTATTGGAAATATAAAATCTTTTGCAAGAAAATTTATGTATGGAATTTGTACATAATACACAGCGCTGGCCACAGCAGATTTTTAAAAATATTTTATACTTTAAATAAATAGAATTGAAAAGACAACAAAATCAGAAATCGTTGTTACTCTGATCTAGAGAGAACACTAATTAAACACAAGATTCGGACTGTGAGGACTGATTTTTTTCACATCCATTCCACTGTAACACGAGGGGTGTGTTACAGAGGCTCTGAAGCTGGTATTATACTTCTTTTACCAACGATGGCCATGACTTTAATTGAAGGACGAACACACATACACACACACTTAACTTTGATGGCCGATGACCAATGAACACACTTTCATTATGGACACAGTCATTATTATTATTACTAACTAACTTCTTTTACATGATTTTATTTACACTTACACTAAACTTAACTACGCACATATAAACATAAACTAAACTGTTACATTGTTGTAACCCTGCGTACTAGCGTCTACTACGCACTCAACATAAAACTCAAACTACATGTCTCCACGCTGAGTTTCTAAGACAGACTCTCCCAAACAAAAACGTTACTTTCGTGAGAGGCTTATCTCTGAGGGGTTGAAGAGGGTATCATATGGCATCCATATCAAAATATCAGCCCTGCACGTAGGCTTGCAATAACTTCTAAACTTAATTGTCAACAAATAACTGTCCAGCGTCTCTGACAGCCAGACTAAACAGTCAATTAATAAAAGATGATAACTATTTCTAAACAGAATTTTGACTAACAAAATAAGTTGAAATATTATTCCTAAAACTATAATTTATAAAAAAATATAAAAAGTTATTTATTTGTTATTACTCGCCTTATCACAATACTTACACAGATACTTTTTACAACTCAAAATTTATTAATTTGACAGATTGCACTAGCAAGAACTGTCGATAGTATTAAGTGCAAGAATACGTGCACTCAGTAAGGTTCAGTTCACTCTAAAAATATGAATGAAAAACATAAAACGCAGTAGTGCGCACTAATTATATAAATGGAAAACACTATAAGTGTTCCTTAAATTACCCAAATTCTGAAGGAAAATTGCTAAGTTTTAGCAAAATTGCTAACCTATATTTTATTCAAATATGAATTGCTTAACGAATGTTTGCATCAATGACACTTAAATTTTAAGTATTCCTTAAACTGACGATCACCTCATTGCTACCTGAAAAACTATAAGAGCTACAAAGACGGTTAAATAGGCAAACAATTTAAAAAACAAATTTAAAGAACAGAATATTTTTTTTCGGTCAGTGGTTCTCAAAATGCAATATTGTCAATTATTTAAGGAACGGTCAAAATTTTAAGTTACATTGGCGCAATCGGCCATAAATCTTATTAATGAAAGAAAAAGTTGTATGTTTTGAGAGACACGTACAACTTACAAATTCTACTCCGGACTATATTTTTGCTAAACCTTTGTATCTTTTTCAGTTCTCCAATCGCAATTTTTTCATCCAAAGCCCTATTGATTTATTAAGATTTATCTGTTTGCAAATAAATCTAGTAGAAAAACTATCAGAAAAAAGTTAAATTTAAAGCCACAAACGAGGCGTATTCAGCTATTATTCATCCCTGTCAAGAAACTGCAAACAGTAAATTTAGTTTTGAGTTGAAATTTATTTAAAGAAAATAGTTATCTACTTGTAAAATAGGAACAATTTGGCACGATCGTTTGAATAATGCATGTCTGAGAATATTGACATATGCACCTCGAATGAGGTTACACCATTTTAAACGAGCACTTGTGAATAAAGAATGCAGATGTTAAAGTGGTATTGATTTTATTTAATTGTAAAGCTCTTTTCAGGCTGCTTTATTTATGAAGAAATGTATAATTGGGTACTTAACTTCGTCTACTTTAACTTTCAATTCATCGTGCTATTTATGTCGCTTACAATATATATCATTTCACTGGCTACATCAAAAGAATTAAACGAGAAATAAATTATTTTTAAAATGCAATAGACAGACTTTTATACAGGGTCGTGAATTGATTTATGCAATATAGGAAAGAAAACTATTTTTTTAATATAATTATTGTTGATTTCCTAATTAATTTAGAATAAAAGTGTAATAGATACAAATTAAAAGTTCCAATTTCAGTCTGCTAGTGCTAAACTAGAGTTAGCAAAACTTCAATTAAAATGAAAATTCTTTATCATAGTATTCAATCATATTCATTATCAAAATTGACCTTAAAGGTTAAGTGCACCTTTAGCCATAGAAATCCGAGACTTAAAGTAAGTGTACCTTAAGTATAATTTATCAGACGTTGCAATACATTTTTAAAATTGAAGTTCCACTTCATGTTAAGTTATACTTGCGTTATAGTACCGAGAGCAAGTCTCTAGAATGCGATTTTACTATAAAAAATCTGTTGTGCCTAGCACAATACCTCTCGCCACTTCCGTTTTTGGTTACATAAGTACAGGGCGCGAGCAGTCATGTGACATTGTTGGCCTTAACAAGCAGATATGGGGGGCTAACGTCAGAATGACAACTTATGATATTTGACATTTATGTACATAATTACTAGCTAACATACTGACACGGGCCCCTATATGTGCTATGTCAAGGCCAACAAAGTTACATGACTGCTTTCGCTCTATTGTATTTAACATTTCTTGTATACCTACACTCTACACCAAAAATTCTACTTATATCTATTCTTTATATTTATATTTTTTAATTTCAAATTCATTCTTCTTTTTCGAAATGTTTCAAATACATTGTCGGGATTGACAGTATTTTTGAAGGGTATATGTAATATACCTATAATTTTAAATATTTAACTATTAATACAAAAAATAATATAATGTATGTACTTCCCAGAAAAAGTCTTCAGTAATGTCTATGGATTTTTGACACTAACATTTATCTGTCAGTTACAAACATTTTAATTTGAAAATTGATTTCCATTACATTATTTGGACTGTGAGATTTAATTACAACAGATTATTATATACCTTATATTTCTTTATCTCTAAAACTATTAAAGATATAATAAAATAATTACATGTATCAGATAGAGAATTTACTCTTCTGTAATACTAGCAAGAATAAAAAAATTCAAAAAATAATATTTAAAAGTATTTTTTTTAAGAATCTGCTACTTGTCTATTACCAAAACCTTTTCAGTTCTTCCTAGTAATGTCCGATTGAGAAATACGTAGTTATACAGATATTAAGTATTCGTCCTTCCAACATCCTCAAACACACACACACACACACACACACACATACACACACACCATCGTGAAATTATTAAAATGGATTGTAGGGACCTTAAAACGTACTTAATCATTAAAATCAGGACATGCGATTTTTAGCATAAATCCAAAACCTCTTTTAGCGAGAGGTACAAGAAACGCGGGTCCATATATTATGATTAAATAATATGTTTGAATACAGTAGCTATATTTGAACGCCATCCTCATATACAAAGTCAAAAATGAATTCTTGAAAAATCTGCGTACTGAAATAAGATTTTCAAACCGTCTTTATTTAGGTCTTAATGCTGTAAAAATATAGCATCAACAATTTAATAAATAAGCCTTGGTTGGTAACTTCTTCCAAACCATTGCCTTCCCGCAACTGTGAATTTTTGGAGAAATTTCTCGGGAAACCGAGCGAGAAAACATCGCTTATTAGAATTCCCATCCACCGACGGTTACATAATAAAAAATCTTTCCAAGTAAACGTTGTAAACGTTCCCATTTTAGTTTATGGATAACGTATTCCAGCCTGGAGAATATATTTGCGTTTTTAGAACTCGGGACGTGCCTTTTCAACCACTATAGGATTTTATTCCAGAGAGTTTATTAAATTTTTAAAAATATCACGACATCAAAATAAACAGTTAGCTATAACAGCGGTATAGGTATATATATTTATAAAGTATTCAAATATTTATTTAAGTTTAGATCGTTGTAGAATTATACATAAATAATTCAAACAGTAAATATGATTCAAAATTGATTTTTGAATCGATAGTCTACAGAAAATATTAATAATTCATAATACGTATTTTTATTTTCTAATTTATATTAATTTTTTATATGTACAATTACGTACACTGTGTAATTCAACAATATATTTTTCCAAATAATATATTTTTTCTTAGTTTACCTATTTAATTATTTACTTAAATTACAACAAAATACTTTTTAAAAAAGTGAGAAATCGGCACATTATCGATTTGTTTTTAAGGAAGCTCTCGCTACCCATGGTAAGGGAGATATAGGGATCGTGCTAAAAATTGCAAATCTAGATTTTGGTAAATGACCACGTTTTAAGGTCCCTTCAATCCAATTTTAACATTTTTACCGATGATGTCTGTGTGCGTCTGTGCGTGTGTGTGTGTGTGTGTGTGTGTGTGTGTATGTGTGTATCCTTATTACGCTCTAACTCAAATACTATCGTTCAGAAAATTGTAAAACCTTGTATTTCTACCTTTTTCTAATATTGAAAGAAGCCATTAGATTTTGGTGTAAATCAGACAACCGGAAATGGCATTTTACTTTAAGAAAATAGTAAACAGAGCAATATTTATATGGAAAGGAACTTAATGCAGTTTTCAGCCTTACTTAGTAAATGTGTAGGTATGTATTTAAATTAATAAAAATTAAATAGCGGTAGGTTTTGTGTTTACCTCCCGCTACCCTTGGTAAGGGAGGTATAGGGATCTTGCTAAAAATCTCATATTGAGATTTTGATAAATGACAACGTTAGAAGGTCCATAGAATCCGATTTTAACGTATTCACTCTGGATGTCTGTGTGTGTATGTGTATGTGAGTCTGGATTTTCTGGACGCTCTAACTTAAATACTATTAGAAGCCATTAGATTTTGGTACAAATTGGATAACCAAAAATCGCACTTTACTTGAAGCCCAAAATAGTTTTTTTTTCCAAAAATATCTTTAAATGTCATTTTTGCGATTAATGTTATTATAAAAATTAAATATTATTGAATTTTCTATATATTTTATAGATAAATTAATAAAATAATCAATTTTATAAATCCCGGAGTCTATGTTTTAAAGACAAACACAATTTCTTAGTTACACAGTTCATATTTCATATGTTTGTAATTTCAAATCAGAATTCATTTATTTATCAAAAAACTTACAATTTCACATTAACATATTCCTTCCATAATTGAATAATTTGTGACACTTTTATGTCAGTTTCTCAGCCCAAATCTACCTGGGCAGAATTTCCTTCGTCCGAATCTAAAGTTTCAGTCAGCTGTAAAAATACATAAAGTATATTATATGCTTCAGGTCGTAAATTTTCAGCGCGTAAAAAATATATCAATATATTTGTGCGTGTTAACTTGTATCGCAGGGCTCGATGGGACTTTCTCTCGCTGCACAGCTTGAGATAATGTGCACTTCCCCTTTTTGGGGGATGTGCATGCATGGGACATGTTTATGTCACGTGATTCGCGAAATGGGAACAGGGTTCGTTATTATTGCATGGAAATTGAGGAAGATCATTGCATCACCTATTATTCTATTTATTTTTGTAAATAAATTTGATTTTAAATAATGTCGTTGTCAGTATAATATTGAGATCAAGTAACTGATTCATATAGGGATGTTAAATTTAGGGGAAGTTTCCAATTTTTTACATTTAAAATTTAAACATTCCTTTTAATATCCACTTATGTAAGTCTGGATTTGTAATTTAACTATACTTGTAGTTTTAATTTAATTACAATTATATTTTAATTTAATTATTATTGAGTGTTTAATAACAATTATCTAAGACCTAGGAATTGGGAGATTAATTAATTCATTTATATAGTTGAAGTTACATTGTTCGGACGTGTTTATGGTGTGCTCGTATATTGTGCCTTCCAAGACGACTTCCAGGTTTTGAAGACGACTTCTGAACATCTTCTGGATCTGCAGTACACACCTGGTGATATTATTCATTGGTGGTAGGTTCATATTTTATTATTTTTATATTAATTTAAAAGTCATAAGAAATATCTGCTCGTATTCATAAACACTAAAATTTTAAACGGGTCGTTATAATTTTTATCTAGTAGAAAAAAATCGAAATGTATTTTGGCAAGTTTGATTCTATTTGTCAAAAATTGTAACCATCCGTTTTGAAACTTTACGAGTGTTTATGAATACAATGGCTTACAAAATTATTTATACAATTTATTTTATCAGTTAAATGTAAATAAAAAGCAATTCATTCAATTCAAGATCCTATATTTCCAGTAAAATTATTTCATAAACAAACTATACAAATTGCACTTGATACTGACTTCTTCTATAGCTTTTCCCATTCGTTAGAGGTCACTATTTTATTTTCTTCTTCCACCCATGTCTGTTTTGCATGTCGTTTTCATTTTTCCACGATACAGTCATTCCATCTTATCTTTTGTCTTCCTTTAAAACTATGATTAATTTTTTTAATGAATTTCTTTTTTGGAAACTTGTATATTAATGTGTCATAGAACATATCTACATTTTGAGTGTAATAATTTTGATCTATGTTCCATTATATTACTATGCTTATGCCAAACCATTTTTGTCACATTTTCAAATTTTAAGTTTGTCAGTTTGCAGAAATTCAGATTTTGAATTTTATTCTACAATTGAATACGATTATGGGAGGTGAAAATCATATGAATTCAATATATTTTTGGACTCTTCTCTTTGATTATAAAGCATTGATTCATGGTACTGGTCCTGGTGCGAGGAAATGCAAAATAAATAAATATAAAAATTCATACTAGGTACCTATGTAGTTTAGTGAACGAATTGCAATCAACAGGACTGTGTTTAGCATTAAATTCCAGCCCACCCTTCATCCCAATTAAAATCATGGTTAATGGAGTTCTTGTCGTCTCTGTACAGTTAAGGGATGTTATATTAAGCATCGATGGCATTATTTCTTTTAAACGTTGCCAAACAGCTTTGAATGCCAAAAGTCATATTTAGGAATTGTACGTAGAAATAACATTGAACAATTTTGGATTATTTTTTATATGAATTTCTCCTCCGCACCTTCAAACCGGTACCCAGTACCTTTCGACTCTGTTTAACGAGTAGAGGTATTGAATTCATATGATTTTCACATCTCATAAAGAAAATATTTATCCTTGATTTTTTAATGCCCTCGATTAATATTTAAATTCAGTTATTAATAATACGATATTTTTATTAATTTGTTATACTTTATTTAACGAAAAAGAAAATGATTATGTATAATAAACAATATTTTTTCTATTGTTGCAGATTGCTGTCCTCAAGTCCTCATCATTCTTTCGTCTTTTGGGCGTCTTCGGTAGTCCGTCCTACAACTAGCCGAATCAACGAGAACCTGAACCAGGGAAAAACATCATCCTGTTATCCATCTTTTGTTTTCTATTGTGTATTTTTGTATTTATATTTTATAGATTGTATTATAAATAAAACACATATACCTATAATTTGTCACATCGTTTCCAACAATACAAGTACATTCTACTGAGATTATAATTCATTAGTCATGTGATATGTTTTCCGCACATCAACATTCATAATCTCCCTAATTACATGTCTATCACAGCGATGATAAAAAACAAAGAAATTATCACCGTATTTATATTAGTTTCTAAGGGATTTGTTTTCTTTATTTACAACATTGACAGTGAATTTTGAGTATAAAAATGTGTAGTAACTTAAAATGCGATATATTAAATAAAACCGTAAAATTCATATATATCAAAAGTTAGGTTAGCAGCACACCCAATGTGTTACAAAAATTCATCATATTCTCACATTAAATATAAGCTCGTGATATGATTAATAATCGAATATATTGCACATGAAACCGAAGCAGCACATTTCAATCGTCCAACGGACGGATGATAATCATATCACTTGTTATATTACGTATGAAAACACATATGTATATAAATTCATATACAATATGAGGCATTTAAATTCAAACTGATCTAAGTGGAATTTTTGTGTTTTAAATTTATTCAGCAGAAACCGTTTTGAACAAAACAATAAAAATGACGATTTTAGTACTTTTACTTTTACACATAAATAACCTTCTATTCATAAAATTAGTTCCATCTTTGGCTTTACATACAACCACGTCTCCAATTTTATGACACTTGTACGTACCATTTCTAAAACATTATGTTTGGCTCATAGAAGTTTCCTTTATTTTCTATTCTTTTTGCTCCTCATATAGATATTTTTATGACTTACAAATAATAATAAAAATGTCTTAGATATTTTTATGCGTATAGGAAAATGTTTAAATCATACCAAATTTCAGGATAAATTTTCATTTTCTTTATGGTTATGTTGACGTACCTACAGTAATTTGTTTGAAAGATGTCCGATCAAGGCCATATGTATCATGAATGAATTAACAAATTGGCATATATTTATCTCTCTCCTTTGCAAAGTTTATAAGCATGTACGATAAGGATGGATAGAACACGCTTGTCTTTCAAAAATTCATATTGTTTCGACTAAGTTAGCACATTCCACTTTAAAACTATGCTCTTTGTTGATAATACTTTCGCTGTAACGTAAGCTTATATATTAATTCATATACATTACCTTGATTCATAGCCGTACGAATAACATTATTTTCTGTCAGTGTCACTTACACTGACATTGTGCCAGTATCTTATTTTTCACATATTTGGTTTTACATTTGCTAATAAACATACTTAGTGGACTTATTTTTGAATTTTTAATGCTTTTATTGTATATATTTTTATAATAATAAAATAACCGTAGTATTTTATGTATTCTCATAAAAATTAAGCAAACGACGCTATTGTATATGTCAGAATGGGCGGAGCAAAATCTGAATTCATACAATTCGTAGATAACCTTGCTCGGACATTTTTCAAAAATTTTACTGTAGCTTGACAGATACATCGTTAACTTTTCTTAATTTTTTATTTCAATTCCATGGCTATAGCTACTTTTGACGTTATTTTCGACATTTTCGTACCTATTTTCTGCCGTTACAAAGCACACAAAATTATTATTTTTTAATGATTTTATGCTCTACAACTGTTATTTGCAGTTTTTTTACATAAAATAATTAAGGAGTGCTATGTTCGGCTGTGCCGGTCACCACCCTGTATGCAAAATAGTACACTTATTTGCTATTTGAATGAAAGTAGAATCAGAACCCTTTAACCCTGCGTCAGACACGTGGAATTGTGTAACATTTTTAGACAGGTGTGAGAAACCCCAATCTAGTTTTTAGTTTCAAAAATGTATTTTGAGTATTTTGGAATATTGTTAATGAAATTTGTATTCTGTAACATCTCTTACATTGATTACAGAAAACCCAAGTTGTTTCTTTAAAGTTTATTGTATATGAAACATGAAAATAAAAATGAAATAGCTCAAAAACATTTAAAAAAAAGCATTAGTAAATTATAACAGCAATAAAAATATTAAAAATAAAAGAAAAAAGTTATTGGTCATCAATTTCTGCCACTTCTATACAAGTTTAACAGTACATTTTCGAGTGTTTCAGGCATATAAACTTATTACGTGCTGCACAAACTTATTTTGTGTTACGATGACGGACACAATGATAATCGTCACAGCTTCCTTGTTGACTATTTAGTTTAGTTTTTTCGTGGCGGGTTCTCCTGATACATCACCTCTAATTTTATTAATTTATTGCTCGCATACTACCATTTTGCTATTTTCTGAAATACTGTAGGTCTGTTCATTTGTTTTACTCTATCTATTCCATGCAGAAATCCGCGTTCGTTTGTTACAGATCATTACTTGAATTTTGTTCGTTTTCAATCTAGCAATTGCTCTTTTCTGCTTAGATCATGATTTTCTTACTACATGTAGAAAGGAGGAGTAAGAAAGAGCAAGAAGTGTGCGTAATTTTCTCAGTTGGTTTGTGATCATTCACAATCATGTGGTTAACGAATATAAAGTGCTAACTATTTATAGCACGAAAATTTAATTTGAATAAAATATTTTTTTATTTCTTATGTTATATTTAAATGATCTACTAATGTATAATTCTAAATTTTTATGGACAAGTTCATCTTTATTCCTAGTGTACGACATTACAACATATTAACATCATTTATTATTTGTTTTTTTATGATAGCTTTAAAGTTTTGACAAATTCCCTTATATTACACAAAAATTACGTTCGTTTGCATACGCTCCGAGTAATTGCTCAAATCTGATATAAGCAAATAAGAGAAAAATATCAGAGTACTCCTACATATTTAGAGTAAGACAAACGAACAGACCTTATGATCATAACAATACGAATTAAAACAAACCTTTATTACCTTGAAACCTAAAATAACAACACGATTTCACTATTTTCATGACGAATTCAAACACTTGCGAATCAAACACACAAATTTAAATGCTAATACTATAGAGACAAATAAAATAAGAAGCTATCGAGTTCACACCTCACCTGTCGGACGCAGGGTTAAATCTACTTTCGGTGAAAAATGAGTTAAATACATCGAAATGTTTTTATGATAACTCTCCACCTTTCCATATATTTAAATACTGGCATAACCTACTAAATCCGTTTTAAAATCAATTTCAAAATGTAGCTTTAGATTTTCCAGTACATATTTGATTGAACATTTTTTGAATATTCTCTAGTTTTCTTTATGGAAGATTTTTTTATTCCAACGATGTTTTTTCCGTGCTTTCTTATAATTCGTGCTCTGTAGAAGACATTAAATACACTTTATTCATTTTCAAACGTCATTAACTTCATTTTTATTTCTGAATTTATGGTTTTATAATAAACAAATCAGTTCAACAGTGTTTCTGCGATTCTTAAAATAGTACAATATATGGGCATATTTTTCATTTTAATAATTACCAAAAAATATTTTTATATTTACAACCAAATCTTTATAATATATAAAGCGGTAATAATAAACAATAGTTAAGTTTAGAATAGCTTCCTTTTAACACAGGAAAAGCTATTCCTAGTTTATCACGAGCTTAACCCACAAATGTATAATAATAAACATAGAATAAGATTTAACTCTAGAATAAACTCTCCATAAACGTCATTTTAACATTAAGAGATATTCTCGGACTACCTAATCCGGAAATAGGAAATTATTTATTTTTACCGTTGATGATATATTAATAAAAATCATCGATAATTTATGTTATATATTCATGAAATATATTTCATATCACATAAGAAAATAGTAGATGGTGCTTGCGAGCCGACTGGTTTTACATGCATTAAATAAATAATTTAAATTCGTCAAACCAAACTTTGTTAATAATAAATATTTTTATCTGTAGAGATATACAAGATCTGAATATTAAAACTTACAACAAAATATGGTTAAACACCACTTAATTCTATAGATTTTATTTGATAATTGACAACTGACAGATGATATTTTTTTTTCGTTTTTGTGAAGTAGGTTTGCATTTTAACCAATTAAAGGGCAGAATTTATAAACACTATTTTCTTACGTGAAATGATGTATAAATATAGAGTGATTAAAAATGACTGCAGTACTAACTCCATGGGCGTACCCCATTGAATTTTGCTACTTGCCCTAAGAATAATAAGTACCATCTTCTTTACGTTCACTCGAACGGAAATATGCTACAAGAAGAATTTGCCATGCTCTTCATTAAAAGCCAAAGGAATAGGAATTACTTAAAGATTTTTTACGAAGGTATGTGAAACAAATGTCAAATGAATAAACGTACGGCAATGTTATTAATCAAATATCATGCACCTGTCAACATATGTCAAAGGTAAAATAAAGTTTTGATGAAATATGGAAAATTGAAATATGATTTTGACATTAGTTTCGAACAAAAGTTGTCACGTGAATTTCAGCCATTTTTAACAACTCTGTAGATAGGCTGAATTAAACACTCCTATTTAGGTTAGTGATGTAGTAACCATGGAAATATGTAACTTGCATCTTTTTTTATATTAGTACATTGTTGTACATGTATTTCCTTATTAATTAAGACGAGTGAGCGATCTCTCAGAGAAAAACTTTATAAGGATTTTCTGTTACAAATACATATTCAATCATTGATCATCTTACAATTAATACATTTTACTTTTTTTGACTTATATTTTTCAAAATATATGAATAATCCTTATAAAAGTTATTTCTAATACCCATAGTTTTAGGAAAAAGAAATATTATTTTCATAATTGTGTATTCCTATTTGTTATAATTATAAGAAATAAATGGATTAGACATATGTGTGCTACAAATCAATCATATTTCACCTTAGTATCTGTAATAGAACAAAAAATATATGTATTTTGTCAAAACTAAATATAATGTTCTTTACATATTAATCCATTTTTTTCTAAATATGTATCATTATAATAGTGTAATATTAAACATGATGTAATATATTTAAAACCAATAAATTGTCGCAAAATATCTATCTGTTATCACTATAAGAATTGCATTCCAAAAATCTAAGTTCAAATCCCGCCAATAGGAATAATAATCTAATTTTTAATGTATATCATTATAATTATGTAATCATCAACATGTACCATTATTCAAGATCAATAAATGTTTACAAAATAACAATACCAATTACTATTATAAAAACTGCAATCTCAGAAACCCAAATTCGAATCCCGCTTCCTATAGAGCATTCCACATCCTATAAATCCAATACCAAAACAACCACAAAATATTCTCGCAATCCAAAGATCTAGGTTCGATTCCCGCTTACTAGCTAGCAGCATCCATCAACCCGCCGACCATTCAGCCGATCCTACTGCCTAGCGATCCCCGAGCTGGCGGCGAGCCACCAGCCCGTACCCCTGGCCTACGGTCCAGCCGTACGGATCCTGGTGGCTAGCTAGCTAGAAATCAGCTAGAAATCAACTAATAATCAATAATAGCTCGTTATAACCGAGGTTCATGAAGCAGAGTGTCCGGTAGGACTCCATCGCCCGCGCTGCCCGAATGACAGTAAATTCATCAGACAGTCAGTATTATAGCAAGATATTTGTAGAGGGGATCTGAAATTTAATTTGTAAGTGAATGCCTTGCCTTCCGAGCGCCAGAAATTTGTATTTGTGTGTAAACGCCATGCTGTAGGCTTTCGATGGCTTGATACTTAGTTTTTGATGATCAAATGCCTTGCTACAGCCTTCTGACCGCCAGAAATTTTAAATGCCTTTCTACAGCCTGCCAATGGCTCGATTTTTAATTTTTTGTGGATAAATGCCTTGCTATAGGCTTCCGATCGGCTGAATATCTGTCTGGGAGCTCAAAAATGCTCGAGACGTGCGTAAAATCCAGTTTTTCGGCATGATAACGCTGTAAAACGCCTTTTCTGCACGGATTTTTGGTTTTTTGGCTAGAAATCGGATTTTTTCGATTCTGCAGGCTATAGCCCAGCGATTTCTCGATTCAGGGTGCTTTGCTGGTGGCCTGGATTCGTAGTCAGCTGTTTTGCAGGTTGCTTACGTACTGTGGATTACGATTTTGTCGTTCGTGGATATAGATCGCGGATCGATTGCTCTGGTTTACGTCCTGGTGATTTCCGAGTTGCCTGTATTTTTTGCACTGAAAATTTTGGGAATAGGGTAATTGGGATTTTGATTGAAATATTATATATTCGTTTAAGAAATATTTATTGATATTATGCTTGTTATATTTTTGGTATAATATGTACAATAAAAATGTTGTATGAGAACTTAGAACTAAATAAATATGTAAAAAATAATATAATGATATATGTGTATGCAAAATAACTTTATAAGTAAGAACATGTATTATTGTTTATAACATTTTTGCAAGAAAGACATATGTATTTAATGATATTAGTAGTTAAACTATTTATGCATACACATGTAAGTATTTTATATATCTATAATTACATAGATTTTACAGTCATTTTAAGAGGAAGTAACAATGGAGCAAATATATTGTAATAGAGGATTAATATAAATATGAAATATATTATACATTTCAAATTATATTGTATAAGTACATGTTACAATTTGTAAATTATATACACGTAAAGACCACGTAGGAAATAAATAAAATTACAAGTATTTTGAAAGGAAATGAAATATAGAGTAGTTATTTTACATAAGTGAAATACATGGTCTAATTTAGGCAAGGCAACTAATGCATTTGTCTAGAGACAATTGGAGACCGTAATCCGCGTAATACGAAAAGTTTTTCATTTTGAATCTAAGAAATAACTGTTAAAAAATATATATTTAAATATAATAAAGAAACTGTGATTACAATAATGAAAATGACTAAGACGAACGCATCAGTAGATGACACTTTGAGAAATGGAAATGTGTAAAATTGTTTAAAAACATGGTTTAATGTTTCGCAAAAATACGAGCAATTATTCGCATTCATTGATATATTAGGAAGTAATATGCCTATAAAAATAATAACTAAAATTAATCACTTTTTAAAAAAATACCAAAATGAGAAAATGAAATGCATTAGTTGTTGACATTTGTCAGTTATCAAATTTTTAGTAGTTGACACATAAATATACCAGTAGTAAACACCTTGTAAAATATGTCGTATATCTAATGTTTTCCGAAATAACTTTCTCTAATACCTAACTTACACATTAGTGACCACACAATTTTGAAATTTACATTTAATTGAATTCAGTAATGGCTGGTTGCACCAACGTAACTTAAATTTTAAGGGTACCTTAAATAGACAATATTGCATCAAAATGAAATGTCAAATGAATTATTATGCATTGCTGTCAAGATTTCGATGTGCATTTTTCTGTTAAACGGTTGCTTAAAATTTAAGCCTTGTTGGTGCAATTAGGCATAATTCGTTTTTTTGCATTTTCGTGATTTTCATGTTTCTTTTCTTTCTCTTCTAACTTGAAAATATACAGGACTTTGGGTAAAATATACATGTAGCTGCATTTATGGGGCATCAAATAATGGAAATATAATAAATTTTTACAAAATGACTTATATTAGTTATTGCCAAGAGGGTGCCTACTAATAAAAATACGAAAAATGTGTATCAGTATTTGGCACTCCACATAAGACTGCAACATGACCTAAAATCACTAATATTTTGTATAATCTTCTAGTCACTATTAAATCCATTATCAACAGTAAAATTTGAAAATGTACTAATAACGATTTATTACAACATATTTTCTTAAGGATTTATTCAAAAATTCAGCAAATCGGAGACAAAAATCTACCATTGTTCAATGAAACTCTACTTTTGTACAATGTAATGGTTTTCATATTAAACAATGTTACACATTTTTAACACAGATGGTTATACTAATATATTAACAGCAAAAGCAATATCAAAACGGTGAAATTTGTTTATTTTAATGCAATTTAAACTCAAAGTGTCAACTACTAGCGCCATGTCAATTATCGGTGCATGGATGCATCACATATATGTATCATGGCTGCAGATAATTTAGTATATAGTAAATACATGTCTCTCGAATTAGTGCTTCAGTTGCCCAAATTTTGATTAAAATAAAGAATTCTTACTAAAAACGAAAAAAAATGATTACAATAATGAAAATGACTAATAATGAATTCGTTATTGCAGATACTAATTTTTGATGAGGGCCCCATAAATATTTTGTGTCATTAGGAATAGTGCTCCAGTTACCCAGATTTTGATTACAACAAAGAATTCTTACTAACAATGAAGAAAAATTGATTACAATAATGAAAATGACTAATAACGAATACTTTATTTTAGGTACTAACTTTTCGATGAGGGCCCCATAAATATTTTGTGTCATGGCTGCAGATTATTTAGTATATAGTGCATACATGTCTCTCGAATTAGTGCTCCGGTTGCCCAAATTTTGATTACAACAAAGAATTCTTACTAACAATGAAGAAAATTTGATTACAATAATAAAAATGACTAATAACGAATACATTATTGTAGGTAATAATTTTTCGATGAGGGCCTCCTAAATATTTTGTGTCTAGGGTCTGTAAAAGTATAAATTTGGTTCTGTGAAACATTTATATAAATGTATAACGTAAGACCTGATACCATGTACAAAAATAGTTATGAAATGAAAATTCTGCTCATTTTTCTGGTAGTAAGAGGAAAGCATGAATTAAACAGAGATTTTTTAAAGTTAAAGTTATAATTAAGAATTTGGTTTGATTCAAAACATAAAATTTAATCTGTTTTTTGATAAGATTTAGCGCAGAATTAATGGGCAACTGAAGATGAGACCTTAGATCTTCAGTTAGACTATCCTAAGGAAGAAATGCATTGCTAAATAACGTTCATTCACTGTAATATCAAATAAATATATTTGAATTAAGATATATTTGTTTACTACTTAATATATTTTGTTAATAATTATTATATTTATTTTGTGTGTTGAACTAATGCATAATCTATGACGGCAAATCCAGTCTATGGAGCGATTTGTTATATTATAGGAAAAATTATATTATTTTACATAGTACATATAATACAAAATATAAATGGCATGATGATTTGTGGAACATACAATAATGAATATGGGTGCATTTATTTTGAAGTGGAAACCATGCTTGATGAAACTGCTTCGTTTTTGATGGTGGAAGATTCTTCTTACAGCTTGCAGGAGGTTTTGGTGTTGAAGTTTTACTGCTGATGAAGCTGAAGTTCTCTAGACTTGTGACAGCCGAAGGTGTCTTGAAGAATTTAGATGATGTCATTATGTAGTGCGATAATCTGAAGCAAAGACAACAAATTATTTTATTATTTAAATACATTGTTGTTGATATTATCACTGCAGAAATGGATATTATTGTTGAAATACATGTTAACCAGTGATACGATATTTATATACTTGTAAAATAGAATTGAAAATTGATTTAAAAATTTAATGACAAGTATAGAATTGACTAAGCAAAAGTAAGAGTACTAACCATTTAATTGACAACAGTGATATTTCGTCTGAAACTTCTTCAGGTTCAGGTAGCTTATTCGGGAACTCAGCTTCTGCTTCTCTCGCCACTTTTCTTGTAGATTCTGCAACAATTGTAATTTCTATATGTACAAATAACATGTAAAGAAATAAAATTATTTGAACAAAAACTATTAGCTATATATTAAGCCTGTTTACACAATCATATTTTTACAATTAAATTTACATGCAAAATATTTTCATTTTACATAATAATTTTTGATCAAAATCTTTTCATATCACCAAAATGTGAAGCAAATGACCTTCAAAATTAGAACATGCCCTATATGAGAATCGTATGGTACCATAAGAAGTTGTAAATTTATTACTGTATAACATTGAAATTTTGTGATCAAATACGAAATTGTAAAAAAATGCACATAAATTTATGATAATGTAAAACAGGCTTTAGCTACATTTACATTGTTATAGTTATGTAAATATGTAAATATAATGAGTAAATAAAATACTTAATAAAATTAAGATATATATAGTTCAACGCACATGAAATCCTTTTGAGGAATACTAAAAATATAGGTAAATTGTTAATTAGGAACTCGAAAGGTAATGCAACATTTTTTAAACATATTTGAATGTGAAAATACCTATGTAATTTGGAAAACAATAACTTGATACTTCATAGGATATTAAATTAAAATATGAATAGTGTAAAATCTATGTTTGGCATAAATTGCGAAAATAATATTCGGTATACCCAACATATGACTATCAAATCTTCTATAAAATATAACTAATAAAATTTAAACTTGCCATTAATAAATAATATCTTTGGTTCCAGAGGTCCTGCTGATCTACAAAAGTCCTCTCCAAGCACCGGGAAGTCGTCGTCGAAGGCACAATACACCAGCACATCACACACATGTCTGTTCACAGGGGCTGCAACAATAAAACTGAATAAATTAATTCCTGTAATAGGTTGGTATTAGATAATTATTATTGCATCCAAAAACAATAATTAAATTAAATTAATGTGTACTGGTGATTATAAATGCAGATGGTTACACAACTAATTCTTCAAGATGGGTCTTTATTTAAAAAAAAAAAACTACAACCCTTAGTTTACAAAATAAATAATATACAGGGGATGACTGGCATTGCCAGATTTTAGCGAATAAACACGTTTTAAGGTCCCTAGAATCCTATTATATTTTTTCGATGATGTCCATATGTGTATGCGTATGTGGGCGTGTGCATGTGTGTGTATGTGTATGACTTGAAACATGTTTGACTACGGATTCCTTAATCTAACAATAATAGGAAAAGCTGATAAGGTTTTGGTAACAATTGGACAACCGCAAGTAGTAGTTTCTTAAAAAATTCTGCTAAATATTAATTTTAAAATTTTATGTTATTACAAATTATAAAGATTATTAAATTCTCAATCTGATACATTTGTTTTCTTATAGCTTCTGTAGATTTAGAGATATAATATATGTATAATAATGTAGAATAATCTGTTGTAATATATCTCGCTACTCAAATAATGGAAACCTGTTGAGATATTTAAATGTTAAATGCAAAATATCAGTGTCAAAAATCTACAGTTTTTCTGGGAAATAAGTACATTTAATGTTCTTATTACATTACATTTCATTATATCCTTAAGAAATACCGCTAATACTGTCAATGAATATGAAGAATTTCAAACATATTAGAAAAGTAAGACAAAATTCCGTATGGAACGAAAGAATAGATACAATTTAAATTATTTGTGTGAAGACGAAATGTTACATTTGTTAATTACGTAACATAAAATAGCGAGAGGTATTGTGCTGGCCACAACAGATTTTTTGTTGCTAATTTCATGCTTGCCTAATTAGCTATAGCAAAACAAGTTTAAAAAAGATATAGAGCATAAAATTCTACATCTAAATCAATAAGCAAAATTAATTTTACATGCTTCGTAACGACAGGAAACGTAAAAAAATGTACAGACATCATCGTAAAAATAGTAAAATTGTATTCCAAGGACCTTAAAACGTGCTTATTCGCTGCAAACTCACCAAAAAATTTTGAGCAGACAATACCTTCCGTACCTTGCAAGGTGATAATGTTATAGCAAATCCAATGGACATATTTGTGCATGTGGAAGTTTTATTCTTATACAAATTGACATAAATAAAGGAAAACATTTATTTCACACATAACAAACTATATTATACAATGATAATTTATAATTTGTAGAACGTTTTTCTCTTTGGTTTGGAGTGTAAGAAAGAAACGATGATGCTGACATTTCACTGATGATGACAGAATATTCTTGCACGCCTTGCAGCAAACCTTATTGTGCCCTTTAGTAAAGCCTGATAGCCTGAAGCCCTGCTGATGAAGTTGATGTTTCTTCGCTTCAAAATCTTGGATGAGAAACTGATTCATTATCTAGTGCAAAGACAATAAATTATTATGCATATTTAACGATATTAACATATGCGTTCAATGTTTTTTGAGTATGGCAGTTCTACTCTCACTAAAATTATTAGAGATTATTATTGATTAATTAAAATATATACCAACTTATTGACATTAAGGTAGTTATATCGTGAAACCATTTTACCCTCAATTAATTGAAATAGGTATAATCTACCTGCTCTCCAAGTTTTAATACAATTGACCACGCGGTACCTGAGATATTTGCAATCACATTTGGCCTTTTTAACACGGGAAGAATAGGAAATGGCAAAATAAACACATTTTAAATTATAACTTTTATATCCATACCGACATTTAATCGAAGAACTAATATAGTTATAGAAATTAACGGAATTTATGCAAAAATTTGAAAATTATTTACCATCCAGATTTAATTTTATTGCCTCTAGAAAATTATAATCTGAAGATAACGATAAATAGGTAGAATTATACTTGACAATCATGTACAAGCGTTTCAGATGGAGTTAACAACGCCCGCTTTGGTATTAGCGAATAAGAGGTGATCTTTGATTAAAGGAATTTCAGACGTACAATCGAAGGAAATATTTTTTGAATGGGTATTTTACGTTTAAACAGTAATTTTAAGAACGAAATATATTAATTTGTTTTGCAGTTTCCATTTGTAGTTTAGAATTAGTATTATATCTCAAAATATCTTATTAATTTTATACCTAAATGTAACAATAAATGTCTAGGTGAGATATTGCCACAGTTATTCTTCAACATTCATACCTTAGTATGAGTTATATTGGAATACGACACTTGTGTTGTTCTAGTGCGACTGGTACAGAAAGAAAATTCATCTGTTACAGTGTTTGATATTAGCTTTTAACGATTTTGATGCAATCTCTGTATATAATATATTGTTAAAAAATAAAAGTTATTGCAAATATAAACTGCATTAGCTTAATTTTTTTTTTTTTGAACATAGAACAAGTTTTTGAATTGGTACACTCGAGTGACAACTACCTTAAATGTGGATTAAATTTGTCGACTTTAGCGTATAATGTCAAATAGGTGTTAACAATTACTCGAATTTTCTATCATATACTAACGTTTCAGTATACACTATTATGCGTCTTCTTACTTATCATGAAGAAGGAATAAGTGTATACTGAACATTTTTGTAAGAATAAATGCTATATGACTGAAATTTTGGTATTTGTTAACACCTTACCTACTGATATTCAGTTATGATTATTGTAAATTATATTTGAATTGAATAATTTAAGAACAAAAATGAAATTTAGATACCTTTGTATTTAAGTGCTTCAATTGCATTTAAACTTACGTTTGGCTTAAACTCCAGAACCCAAGCTTAAGTAGGCACCATCTGTACTTTGCTGGTGGTCAAAAATCCACGTGGTGCACTCCCCACATTCACAAACACTGCTGAATTATGTAACACTGAAAACACAAATATATTTCAATTAAACAAATTAATCAATGTGACTGCGTATTAAATTTTAAAAGTATTATTGACATTTCATTATCATTTTCACTGATTATAATAATCTTAAACACAATAATTTTGAAGAAGTTGATCGCACAAGGTTCACAAAGAACTGGTGCTATTTCTAGCAAACAGTTGTATATATGATGATATAATACCTATCTATTAAAATTTACGTAAATGGTAGAATTGGTACCTACGGAATAAATACAGTTATATTATTAAATAATTTTGAGGATGTATATTTCAATTAATTGAAGCAAATACAGTAAATTTGTATTTATTATAAATTATATTATCATTTAAATAATATTTTAATATCGGATGCATTTAAAATTATTATATGTATAAATTTTAAAATTTGTTTTATTTTTTTTAAATGTAATATTTGAATTTAGCAGCTCCACGCTTACTTCTTACCTAAATCTACTTGTATAGTTTGTGATATTATGTATTATTATTAACAAATGAATAACATTTCGCCTATTTTTGCTCTATATTATGTTATCAGGACCTCATCGAAAAAATATGGAAAAAAATCTCAAATATATACTTCAAAATAAATCCTATTTATCCAGACTATTCATTATCTTACCTAGACCTTGAACATGTTGAAAATTCCTAGTTTATTCGAAAGACGAATTTAATTACACCCTTTTCCTATCAAAACATCCATTCAGAAGTTGATGAGCCTATTTCTCTTATAGTCTTCTTGATTTTCATGCTGCCTGCGAAACTACTGGATTCTTCACAACCTTTTACTTGCCTACCCGCAGAACCAACATTCTTTCTTGCTCGCCTATTTTCTGTATGCCATACATGCAACGCAAGGTTTGCGAATGTTGATGTTTTTCATCTTAATCCCAAGCAACTTCGTATTACTATTAAAATAGTATCATAACGTATAGTGTTTGTTTTTTTTTTAATTGATGTTTTGTATTTTAAATGTATTGTTTCTTGACTTTTATCCTGGCCTTTTATTTGGATAGTTCCTGTTGGGCATTGTATGCTAAAAAATAAATAAATAAATAATACCACATGGCGGTAATCAAAAATAAACTTATACTGCTTATGTTTTCTGTTTTTTTTTTTTTATACTACAGCTATTATAGAATTTATTGTAAATCGTTGAAATGTATAACATTGAAAATAATGAATTATTAATACCTATTTGTCTTTTAGTTTGAATTTTTAGATAAAATTCGTTCAATAATCAAAATGTAACAAGAGTATTTGAAAATAATAAATTATGATTTGTATTATAAAATTAAAATAGTTCAATAGTAAATTTAATACAAGTTTAAATAAATAAAATATTAACTGTATTTTGTGTAACTTACGGTTTAGGTGAACTCCAAAAGGTGTGAGGATGTGAAATGTGGTGTCCAAATATCCAATTGGTGCACTGGCCACTTTTCCCAACACTGATTATTTTTTAAATAATTTATAATTTAAACAACCAAATATATTTTTGTTTGAAAGCTAGGATGAATATAATAATTTTAATAAAAAATTATCAATTATTTACTACTGTTGACTATTACGTATGTCTATACATTAATTTTGATGGTGATCGGACGAGGGTTTGTAAAGGAATAACAACTTCTACAGTAAACAATTGTATATATTAAATGATATAATACTCCCCCACTTTTATAAAATGTTTATATCAGTAGTAGGGAGAAATACAAATAAAATCTACCCTATATTGACATATATTTAGTAAATAAATGTGTATTAAATTAAATTTATGATCTATTTATTATTTTCTAAGCTTATTTAAATAAATAAATAAATCTTTAGTTTTTTCTGCACTTGGCGAACAAAACTAATTATTTTTCTGTTTCTTTACAGGTCCAGGGCACACCCAGGAGATGGATACGACAAATATAATGTATTTTATATGTTTTTAATATATGTATTGTAATATAAAATGATTTATTTGTATGTACTTTAAATGCAATAAAGGGACACGCATTTCTATCAAAGTTCATTGAATATTATTGAATATTCCTATCCTATCCTTTATTATTAATCCTTTTAGACATAAATATAATCATCCGATGGAAGTCCGCCCTTTTTTAAAGGGCAAAGGGCTTTAAAAAGCCCTTAGGGAAAATCTGACTCCATATTCGTGCTCTGCGAGTCCAAATTAGGCTAATAAAATTTATCCGGCCCTTCTAGCCCTTCAAATGCAGAAGTTAGCGTAATAGGGCCCTTAGGGAAAATTTGACTTCAGATTCGTGCTCTACAGATCGAAATTAGGTAAATAAAACTTGTCCGGCCCTTCTAGCCCTTCAAATACAGGAGTTAGCGCAGGCCCTTCGACACGAACTTTAGGGCCAAGTATGTTGTAAACCGAAGGGTTTTTAGCAATTCTACGCAGCCCAATCGAAAGAACGGGTTTAAATATACCCGATACGCTATTTTCCGGCCCTTTAACCTTTCAAATAGCTGAATTAGGGCCTAGAGCCCTTGGAAAACTTCGAGGGCCCGTAACTCGAAAACGGCTGGGATTTCAGCGATTTCCTTGAAATTTTGCGTTCCCCTGGGATACCCTTTGAAAACCAGGGGTCGTAGAACAACATATTTAAGTTTCAAGGGCGTAGGGCCAAGGGTTTAGAAATGGCCTTTTTGACAGCTTTTTTTGAACGAGTTCAGCAAATTCTCAATTTATTTCGAGTCGGCCACGTGCTCTCTTCATGTAGTGTGCTAATGTAAAGTATATTATAAATGTTGTACGTGATATTTCTAATAAATTTAACAATGTGTTATGGTTATTTTAGCATTGTTTACTGGACAAATTTATAATGATTTTCTTTCAGTTTATAGATTAATTGTATATGTTAGACTAACAGCATAATCTTTATCTCTACGTACTTATAAGAATGAAATTGCAACAATACTAGGGTTCAATGACCTCTTGTTAAGAAATTTATAATAAAAACATATTTTTAAAGATATTCTTGTCCAATTCTTTAATATGCATTTCTTTAGTCAATAAAATAATCATTTAATATTGTTCTGCCTTTTAAAAGGGCCGAAGGCTTAATAAAGCCCTTAGGGAAAATTTGACTCCATATTCGTGTTCTGCGAGTCCAAATTAGGCTAATAAAATTTATCCGGCCCTTCAAGCCCTTCAAATGAAGAAATTAGTTTAATTGGGCCCTTAGGGAAAATTTGACTTCAGATTCGTGCTCTGTGGGTCCAAATTAGTCTAAAGAAACTTATCCGGTCTTTCCAGCCCTTCAAATGCAGGAGTTAGCTCAAGCCCTTCATCACGAACTTTAGGGCTAAGTATGTTGTAAACCGAAGGGTTTTTAGCAATTCTGCGCAGCCCAATCGAAAGATCGAGTTTAAATCTACCCGATACGCTATTTTCCGGCCCTTTAACCCTTCAAATAGCTGAATTAGGGCCTAGGACCCTTGGAAAACTTCAAGGGCCCGTAACTCGAAAACGGCTAGGATTTCAGCGATTTCCTTGAAATTTTGCGTTCCCCTGGGATACCCTTTGAAAAACAGGGGTCGTAGAACAACATATTTAAGTTTCAAGGGCGTAGGGCCAAGGGTTTAGAAATGGCCTTTTTGACAGCTTTTTTTGAACGAGTTCAGCAAAATTCTCAATTTTTTTTTCCAAGTTATCTACGTGCTGTTCTCATATACTTCAGTAATATAAAATATATTGTACATATTATATTTAATATTTCTAATAAATTGAATAATATTTTAGGGTGATTTTAGTATAGTTTACTGAACAAATGTATAATGATTTATATAAGTTTCTAGATTAATTGTATATGTTAGACTAACAGCATACTCTTTATCTCCGCATACTTATAAGAATTAAATTGCAACAATACTAGGGTTCAATGACCTCTTGTTAAGAAAATTTATAATAAAAACATATTTTTAAAGATATTCTTGTCCAATCCTTTAATATGCATTCGTTTCAGTAATAAAATAATCAATTAATGTTATTAAGCCCAATGTAAAATATTCTTACGTAATAAGGCACTTAGAAAAAAATTAACCCCAGATTCGTACTCTGCGGGTCAAAATTAGTCTAAAGAAACTTATCCGGCCCTTCTAGCCCTTCAAATACAGGAGTTAGCGCAAGCCCTTCATCACGAACTTTAGGGGTAAGTATGTTGTAAACCGAAGGGTTCTTAGCAATTCTGAACAGGCCAATCGAAAGAGCGAGTTTAAATCTACCCGATACGCTATTTTCCGGCCCTTTAATCCTTCAAATAGCTGAATTAGGGCCTAGGACCCTTGGAAAACTTCAAGGGCCCGTAACTCGAAAACGGCTGGGATTTCAGCGATTTCCTTGAAATTTTGCGTTCCCCTGGGATACCCTTTGAAAACCAGGGGTCGTAGAACAACATATTTAAGTTTCAAGGGCGTAGGGCCAAGGGTTTAGAAATGGCCTTTTTGACAGCTTTTTTTGAACGAGTTCAGCAAAATTCTCAATTTTTTTTTCAAGTTAGCTACGTGCTGTTCTCATTTATTTCACTAATATAACATATATTGTACATATTATATTTAATATTTCTAATAAATTGAATAATGTTTTAGGGTGATTTTAGTATAGTTTACTGAATAAATGTATAATGATTTTCTTTCAGTTTATAGATTAATTGTATATGTTAGACTAACAGAATAATCTTTATCTCTGCGTACTTGTAAGAATGAAATTGCAACAATACTAGGGTTCAATGACCTCTTGTTAAGAAAATTTATAATAAAAACATATTTTTAAAGATATTCTTGTCCAATCCTTTAATATGCATTCGTTTCAATAATAAAATAATCAATTAATGTTATTAAGCCCAATGTAAAATATTCTTACGTAATAAAGGCACCTAGAAAAAAATTAACCCCAGATTCGTACTCTGCGGGTCAAAATTAGTCTAAAGAAACTTATCCGGCCCTTCTAGCCCTTCAAATACAGGAGTTAGCGCAAGCCCTTCATCACGAACTTTAGGGGTAAGTATGTTGTAAACCGAAGGGTTCTTAGCAATTCTGAACAGGCCAATCGAAAAAGCGAATTTAAATCTACCCGATACGCTATTTTCCGGCCCTTTAACCCTTCAAATAGCTGAATTAGGGCCTAGGACCCTTGGAAAACTTCAAGGGCCCATAACTCGAAAACGGCTGGGATTTCAGCGATTTCCTTGAAATTTTGCGTTCCCCTGGGATACCCTTTGAGAAACAGGGGTCGTAGAACAACATATTTAAGTTTCAAGGGCGTAGGGCCAAGGGTTTAGAAATGGCCTTTTTGACAGCTTTTTTTGAACGAGTTCAGCAAATTCTCAATTTATTTCGAGTCGGCCACGTGCTCTCTTCATGTAGTGTGCTAATGTAAAGTATATTATAAATGTTGTACGTGATATTTCTAATAAATTTAACAATGTGTTATGGTTATTTTAGCATTGTTTACTGGACAAATTTATAATGATTTTCTTTCAGTTTATAGATTAATTGTATATGTTAGACTAACAGCATAATCTTTATCTCTGCGTACTTATAAGAATGAAATTGCAACAATACTAGGGTTCAATGAACTCTTGTTAAGAAAATTTATAATAAAAACATATTTTTAAAGAAATTCTTGTCCAATTCTTTAATATGCATTTCTTTAGTCAATAAAATAATCATTTAATATTGTTCTGCCTTTTAAAAGGGCCGAAGGCTTAATAAAGCCCTTAGGGAAAATCTGACTCCATATTCGTGTTCTGCGAGTCCAAATTAGGCTAATAAAATTTATCCGGCTCTTCAAGCCCTTCAAATGAAGAAATTAGCTTAATTGGGCCCTTAGGGAAAATTTAACCCCAGATTCATACTCTGCGGGTCCAAATTAGTCTAAAGAAACTTATCCGGTCTTTCTAGCCCTTCAAATGCAGGAGTTAGCGCAAGCCCTTCATCACGAACTTTAGGGGTAAGTATGTTGTAAACCGAAGGGTTTTTAGCAATTCTGCGCAGCCCAATCGAAAGAGCGAGTTTAAATCTACCCGATACGCTATTTTCCGGCCCTTTAACCCTTCAAATAGCTGAATTAGGGCCTAGGACCCTTGGAAAACTTCAAGGGCCCATAACTCGAAAACGGCTGGGATTTCAGCGATTTCCTTGAAATTTTGCGTTCCCCTGGGATACCCTTTGAGAAACAGGGGTCGTAGAACAACATATTTAAGTTTCAAGGGCGTAGGGCCAAGGGTTTAGAAATGGCCTTTTTGACAGCTTTTTTTGAACGAGTTCAGCAAATTCTCAATTTATTTCGAGTCGGCCACGTGCTCTCTTCATGTAGTGTGCTAATGTAAAGTATATTATAAATGTTGTACGTGATATTTCTAATAAATTTAACAATGTGTTATGGTTATTTTAGCATTGTTTACTGGACAAATTTATAATGATTTTCTTTCAGTTTATAGATTAATTGTATATGTTAGACTAACAGCATAATCTTTATCTCTGCGTACTTATAAGAATGAAATTGCAACAATACTAGGGTTCAATGACCTCTTGTTAAGAAAATTTATAATAAAAACATATTTTTAAAGAAATTCTTGTCCAATTCTTTAATATGCATTTCTTTAGTCAATAAAATAATCATTTAATATTGTTCTGCCTTTTAAAAGGGCCGAAGGCTTAATAAAGCCCTTAGGGAAAATCTGACTCCATATTCGTGTTCTGCGAGTCCAAATTAGGCTAATAAAATTTATCCGGCCCTTCAAGCCCTTCAAATGAAGAAATTAGCTTAATTGGGCCCTTAGGGAAAATTTAACCCCAGATTCATACTCTGCGGGTCCAAATTAGTCTAAAGAAACTTATCCGGTCTTTCTAGCCCTTCAAATGCAGGAGTTAGCGCAAGCCCTTCATCACGAACTTTAGGGGTAAGTATGTTGTAAACCGAAGGGTTTTTAGCAATTCTGCGCAGCCCAATCGAAAGAGCGAGTTTAAATCTACCCGATACGCTATTTTCCGGCCCTTTAACCCTTCAAATAGCTGAATTAGGGCCTAGGACCCTTGGAAAACTTCAAGGGCCCATAACTCGAAAACGGCTGGGATTTCAGCGATTTCCTTGAAATTTTGCGTTCCCCTGGGATACCCTTTGAGAAACAGGGGTCGTAGAACAACATATTTAAGTTTCAAGGGCGTAGGGCCAAGGGTTTAGAAATGGCCTTTTTGACAGCTTTTTTTGAACGAGTTCAGCAAATTCTCAATTTATTTCGAGTCGGCCACGTGCTCTCTTCATGTAGTGTGCTAATGTAAAGTATATTATAAATGTTGTACGTGATATTTCTAATAAATTTAACAATGTGTTATGGTTATTTTAGCATTGTTTACTGGACAAATTTATAATGATTTTCTTTCAGTTTATAGATTAATTGTATATGTTAGACTAACAGCATAATCTTTATCTCTGCGTACTTATAAGAATGAAATTGCAACAATACTAGGGTTCAATGACCTCTTGTTAAGAAAATTTATAATAAAAACATATTTTTAAAGAAATTCTTGTCCAATTCTTTAATATGCATTTCTTTAGTCAATAAAATAATCATTTAATATTGTTCTGCCTTTTAAAAGGGCCGAAGGCTTAATAAAGCCCTTAGGGAAAATCTGACTCCATATTCGTGTTCTGCGAGTCCAAATTAGGCTAATAAAATTTATCCGGCCCTTCAAGCCCTTCAAATGAAGAAATTAGCTTAATTGGGCCCTTAGGGAAAATTTAACCCCAGATTCATACTCTGCGGGTCCAAATTAGTCTAAAGAAACTTATCCGGTCTTTCTAGCCCTTCAAATGCAGGAGTTAGCGCAAGCCCTTCATCACGAACTTTAGGGGTAAGTATGTTGTAAACCGAAGGGTTCTTAGCAATTCTGAACAGGCCAATCGAAAGAGCGAGTTTAAATCTACCCGATACGCTATTTTCCGGCCCTTTAATCCTTCAAATAGCTGAATTAGGGCCTAGGACCCTTGGAAAACTTCAAGGGCCCGTAACTCGAAAACGGCTGGGATTTCAGCGATTTCCTTGAAATTTTGCGTTCCCCTGGGATACCCTTTGAAAAACAGGGGTCGTAGAACAACATATTTAAGTTTCAAGGGCGTAGGGCCAAGGGTTTAGAAATGGCCTTTTTGACAGCTTTTTTTGAACGAGTTCAGCAAATTCTCAATTTATTTCAAGTCGGCCACGTGCTCTCCTCATGTAGTGTGCTCTTGTAAAGTATATTATAAATGTTGTACGTGATATTTCCAATAAATTTAACAATGTGTTATGGTTATTTTAGCATTGTTTACTGGAAAAATTTATAATGATTTTCTTTCAGTTTATTGATTAATTGTATATGTTAGACTAACAGCATAATCTTTATCTCTGCGTACTTATAAGAATTAAATTGCAACAATACTAGGGTTCAATGACCTCTTGTTAAGAAAATTTATAATAAAAACATATTTTTAAAGAAATTCTTGTCCAATTCTTTAATATGCATTTCTTTAAGTAATAAAATAATCAATTAATGTTATTAAGCCCATTGTAAAATATTCAGCAAATTCTCACTTTTTATTTTCGTGTCAATCATGTACTCTGCTCATGTCTGCACGAATGTAAGTATATTATAGATGTTGTACTTGATATTTTAATAATGTTTTGGGCATCGTTTGCTGAACAAATTTATAATGATTTGCAGATTCTACATATATATTAGTCGAACAACATAATATTTTCATCTGTGAAAGGAATACCTATTAGATATTTTACAAATTTTTACAGATCCAAATCTACTTCTGCCAATAGTGTATTACTAATATTATGTACTAATGTGATATAAGTCTATATATCGAAGGTTACCTGTGCTACATGGATGCTGCCTGTGACACCGGCAGCCAACCTATTTAGAGTATTGAATTGTATACTTACCGTCTTAAATATATAGGATATGGCACTTTAATTCTGAAATAAAATGTTTTTTTTTAAATAAAAGATTATACTAATTTAAATAGCATTTATTGTTCATTTATTCAAGTATAATACATAACAATAATTTATTATTACTACATATTTCTGTACTATATTATTTTATATGATATAATATATACAGCATGTTGAGCGTTACACCAGAACATGTAAAATCATACTTTCGTAATTTCCTGCTTTTCTAATTAGTTAAGGTAAAAAAGCTTCAAATTAAAGTTATTGGGTATAAAATTCTATATATAAACCAATAAGAAAAAATAATTTTGCATGCTCTATAACGGCAGGAATTAGGTATGAATATGTCGAAAATTATCCCAAAATAGGGAAAACCATGGAACTGAAATTAAAATTAATAAATGTTAGCGATTTATCTGTCAAGCTAGGTTAATTTATTTTTACTATAATTTGTAATTTCAGTTAAACTGACAAATTATTTATTTAAATTAATAGATAATTATTCCCTTGAACAGTATTACAATTATTACCCAATAAATATATTAACTTGACAGGTAAAACGTCAAACATTTGTTAATTTATGTTTCAATTTCATGGCTATCGTTATTTTTGGGGTAATTATCGACATTTTTACCTCCCGCTGCCCTTGGCAAGGAAGCTATAGGGATCGTAATAAAAATCGCATATCGAGATTGGGTTAATGACCACGTTTTAACGTCCCTAGAAACCGAATTTAACATTTTCACGTTGATGTATGTGTGTGTATATGTGTGTGTGTGTGGATCCTCTTGGCATTCAAATAATATCATTCAGAAAATTTTGAAACCATGTACCGTATTCTAACATGGAAAGAAGCCATTAGATTTTGGTGTAAATCAAATAACCGAAAATGGCACTTTACTTGAAGGTCAAAAAATACTTTTAAATGTTATTTTTTCGCAACTTATGTTATTATAAACATTAAAGATTATTAAAACAATTCGCGAAGCTGGAAATTATGAAAATATTTTTTACATGTTAAAGTCCTATGTTCTGGTGTCGCGGTCAACACCCTGTACGTACATATAATATAAATATATAGTTTAACAATACATTTTTTACATTTATATTTTTACAAGTTTAAAATTTAACATTTAATACATGAAATACACTTTATCCTTGTATTAGATAATATGTAATACACAAATAGGTATATACTCCTATATTATATTAATATACATGCATACATACATAGGTACATATATTACTTTTTATTTACAAATTACAGTTAATTTTCTGTAGGCATATCACTGGTAGTCCTGGGCCCATTGTGGAACGTGTAGTAATAAACAAAAACATTATTAATACAATATTGCAATGTTCAAACTACAAATAAATACAATTATTTATTTTCTTTATCACATTTACATGAAATAGAAAACATGGGAATGAAAATTAACATAGTAAAGTACAGACAATATATATAACAAAATGATGCAAGATAAATATTACAACAAATGAAATAGATGCCAAAGGACAGTAAGAAGTGAAAGGAATGGATTAAAAATTAACGGGTATCAGAAATATGGAAAAGAATAAAATATTGTTATAACAATGAAATGTGTAGTACATGATAACTATATTATTAAATAAATTTATTTATTGAAACTAGTATATTAAGCCAGTAGACCTGATATTTCTTCGTCACGTTGATGAGAAACCGTTCGCAAAACCACGGCAGAGAAATGGCTTCGACGTTGAATCTAAACACACATATTCATTATTAGCTTCAATTGTCCATCAAGTTTATAAAAAAATCAACTTACATTAGACTTTCAAATGAATGGTCCTTCATTGTCGAGTCCATGACTGGCTGCTCTCAGGAAAAATTGTGATGAGTTGTCCAGGATTCCTCTTCCTTCAGATATTCTTGCTGCGAAGATATCCGTGATATTCAAGATCCAACACTTTCTGGGCGTCCACTTAGTTTGTTCTTGGTCTCTCAGCATCCTTGTCTATTCTACGTTCTTCTTGTCTCTTCCACGTCTTCCTCATTGGCTGATCGTGCCCTAAACAATCAAACAAAACGAGAAAATTATTAATAATTCTTTATATTATTAAATATTTACAAGTTATTAAAATTGATATTATATGGGGGTGAGTCAAGATTTCGTTGAAATTTTGTAACATTTCATTTGTACATATTGCATTGATAATATAAGCTGATGAAAGAAACGCACACATACTTCCATTTTTTACCCAAGATTCGAAGCCAAAATCAATGAAGACAAAATCCACCGTGTTTTATAACTAAATATAAAATGATGAGTGCATTTAATCATCACCACATATACTCCTCATGCTAATTTCCTCCAAAAAGCAAAAACTGAGTTATGATGATGTTCATTCATATCATTTCGCAATGGTCCTTTTGTTATTTTTTAAGTAACAAATGAAAATATACTCCATTAGACTAATCTAATACAATCGTTATTTACGAAGGAAAAAATTTGCAGAGTTCTATCAGGAAATAAAATAAAATAGATGTAACCTACTTCTGATTTTATATCTGCTTTAATGGCTTCTCCCAATCAAAAGAGAAGAGATTAAATCTTTTCACTTAACGGGCCCTATTCTGGAAGTGCAAGCCAGGATTTTTATGATTTAGCAGGGAGAAGAGAACTTGCTAGACGAAAGAACAGTGGCAGAACTTGAATGGTACGTTTCAGTTTTAGTTAGAGATATACGAAATTTATTCAAAAATAACAATAAATATATTAATATAGTTACAGATAAAATTGAGTCGTTTATGTCCCGGACAGGAACAAGTGATGACGCTAAGTGAAAAATGTATTATAAATCGCAGAACGATATTCTTCACGTTCTTAATATATTTGTATTTAACACTTTACTCATTTCTAGGTTATGGCCCAAAAATGGGTGGAGATACAGGCTTGGCGACTTCGTCCAATTAGTTTACAAAAAACCTTTTAATTTTTGGAATTCTTAACTATTTTTTGTTATTTTGTTTTATAAATTGTATCAATTGTTCAAAGAATTTGAAATTTACATATTTATGTAATTTTGCCCACCGAATCAAATAACAAAAACAACAGGGATGTATCTATACCCATTGTAGGGTTGTTGCCCAAAAATGATATTTCTATTTTTCATATCTAAGCTTTCTGAATTAATATAAAATGTTAAATAAATTTTGGGTATAATTAGACAACCGGAAGTGGTACTTATCTTGGAGCTCTTAACAGATTTTCGAGGAAAAACATAATAAAATATAATCCAAAATTTCGTATTATAGACTTATCTATTTATTGGAACAACAAACGATCAAGCGGAAGTGATACTTTATTTAAAGCTCATTGCTATTTTAGACATGAAATTGGCGGGAGGTCATGTGCTGGCCACATCAGGTGAGAGTATGTATATAAGTTTTGGGAAGCATAAGTTACTAGGTACTATAATTACGAATCAAAATGCCGCACTATTGTGAAAATAAAATAGGGCATTCATTTACAAAAACGAAAGTATAAAATGTTTAGATTAGATTGAAGCAATAGGTCAAGAAGAATGGGAAATAACGATAAACTAAAATTTAATATAAAAGACGTTTTTTCTTTATATTAATCCTTATTAATTGAGGAGTAGTGTAAGTACAAAACGTACATTTTATTATTTGTTGTTATGGTGGAGGACCCCACTGTGGCGACTGTAGAAAAAATCTTGTGTGCGTTTCGAGCGCAAATGGACATTGTCTTAATATACAAATAGCTATATTGTCCCAGTTTAAAATTATAATAAAGTATCAATATATTTATTGGGGTAGTAAAATTTCTGTCCAAATATGAGTACGCCACTGGTTGGGTAAAGAGCTTCAGAGCTTTCTAGAGGAAAGTAGTTTTATAATATCGCACGCTTCCTCGCTTTTGCTATCGTATTAAACGGAAATACCGGCTTTAGTGCAATTTTTAACTAGGTTTTTGAGTAGGTTTTTATAGAAAAACTTTGGTGAAATATGTTATTTTTCGTAGAATGATTACGAAGGTAGAAGCGAGTAGTTTTACAGCGACACAGCTCCGCTAAGTTTTAACGATTATTCCAAGGGATTAGCATTAATAAGAGTTCTTCTTAGTGCAAGTCGTTTGCTTGTATTACGCTCATAACTTTCTTTTGATGTCTGTCGCTGGCTTGCATACACGGGACGGGGGATCGGGACGAGAGATTTCCAGGCATTACTTTTAAATATACGCCCCTTTTAATTACACACATTCAATCTAAACTTTATTGTTTTTCATTCGTTCGTTCCTTTTACTAGTTCAGCACTTTTCAACTTCTTTTACTTTTTCAAAAATATGTAGTTTGTTTTTATAGACGCACTCACGCCTGTCATTTTCATCTTGGTTAAACTGTCTGCGAGCTTAACCATAACTGTGGCATTACGTCATATCAACATTACTACTGCAGAATGTCGAGTTACACAGACAGGTACTCTGAATTCTCGCAAATATTAAAATACATATTTTCAAATACAAAACTAAAGACAACCCTCGTATCACTCGTTCCCTAAGGTACAATATATTGACATTGGTTGTTCTAGCGATAAATACGATTCAAAATAAAAACGAACATGTACTAGACATTAGTTGTTTATTACAACAACGAACGTAGCTAGCTGAATTAGTATATCAGCATTTCTATAAGAGTTATTTTTACCTTCCGTCACCTCTAGGTAAGGAAGGTATTTTCTTTGGTCAAAAAATTCGATAGTGAGTTTTTAATGAATAAGCACGTTTTGGAGTCCATAGAATACGAATTTACCATTTTTACGATAACGTTTGTATGTGTGTGTGTGTGAAACGAACGGGAAAAGCTAAAGAAGATGTCAGTGTCATGTACAATCTATATACATAGTTTGTTTATGAAATAATTTTACTGGAAATATAGGATTTTACAAGGAAATTTATGTATAGAGCGCGAGCAGTCACGTGACTTTACTGACTTTAGCAGGCAGATATGGGGACCCGTGTCAAAATGACAGCTATTAATTATACTGACAAATGTCATAATTTTTCATTAAAAATTTCATTAGGAGTTTGGGATTCAGTTGTCGAGAAAAAAAATCATACAATAACAAAAAATGAAACTTTGAATAAAAAATCTGTTGTGGCCAGCACAATACCTTCCGTCATTCTCGTGTATAATGTATAAATTCCATAATTTTTCTTACAAAAGATTCTAAATTTCCCGTAAAATTATTTCATAAACAAACTTTTCAAATTGCACTTGACACTGGCATCTTCTTCATCTTTAGCTTATCCCATTTGTTAGGGGTCGCTATTTTTGCATGTCGTTCTCATTCAGTTCCTTTTCTCTCAAATCTTCCGCAATACAGTCCTTCCATCTTATCTTTGGTCTTCCTCTGTTCCTTTAACGTCCTATTATTAAACTATTCATTCTTGTTCCAATATAATTCTTCCTTTCTCCTCATGACATGTTCAAACCAATGTAATCGTCTTTCTTGTATCTTTCTAAAAACTTGTAATACTAGAGTTATTTTCTTACCATATTTTTCCGTCTATTCCCCAATATCTACTTCAACATCCTCATATCTGCCACATTAATTTACTTTTTATTTATACTGACATCTGTCAATTTGAATTATATGAATTTGATACTAGTTCCCAAGTTTGGCATAGCTAGCTGAATTATAAAATTTAATTTCTTTAAAATTCTTTAACTCTGTATGTATTGAATATGAAGTATAAATTGTAATCAAATCGTATAGAGAATAATATATTCTTTAAGTTATAATAACGTTAAATGTCAATAAATCAAATTTAACTGTTAAATCTTCAAATGAGACTACTTCCGGTTGACCAATTATAACCAAAATCTAATCAGATGTTCTTCTGGATGTAAACTTGAGGAATACGAAAAAATTATAATTTTTGGAATCGTGGTATTGAAGTTATGGAATCCGGAAATTTTGTTACACACACACAGACACACATACATACAGACATCATCGTAAAAATGGTAAAATCGTATTATATGGACCCTAAAACGTGCTTATTCAGTAAAAACTCATCATTGAATTTTTTGACCAAAGACAATACCTTCCTTACCTAAAGGTGACGGAAGGTAAAAACTACGACATTTGCCAGTTATGGGCATAAGTAATAGCTGTCATTCTGATAGGGATCCCCATATTTGTACATAATACACAGGATTGACGGAAGGTAATGTGCTGGCCACATCACATTTTTTAAAATTCTAATTGAATGCCTGTCGCAAAAGTAGTCCACATCTTTCAAAACATTTACGGATGTCTTTCATCGCATCTAAACAAATAAAACTCCGATAAACATGTGTGGATGGCGAGTGGTGAAACTGGAGGGCAATGCACGTGCACGCTACTAGTGATAACGCCGAACGCGCAGCCCGAGAACTGGGATTTAATTTACGCCGCGATGAGTGATTACTCGCTCCACGCCTCTCAACAAATGAAATTAGAATTCAACCATGCTCTATGTAATTATTGATGGACACAACCGAAATAGAAATAGTCTACTGGAAAATCAGGAAGAGGAAATAGTGGCTTTCAAATAAGGAATAGCCGAGGCAGCAATTTAAATCTGCATATCGCGGGTGACCTGGCAATACCTTCTAGGTGATTTGAGCTAAAGTTAACGGAATAATTTTAAATTAAAATTTAAATAGATAGGCTGAATCCAAATTTTCTAATAACCCATTTTTACCTTCCGTCACCTCTAGGTAAGGAAGGTATTGGTATTGTCTTTGGTCAAAAAATTCAATGATGAGTTTTCATTGAAAAGCACGTTTTAAGGTCTTTAAAATACGATTTTACTATTTTTACGATGATGTCTGTATGTATGTGTGGACGTGTGTGCGTGCGTGTGTGTGTGTGTATTCGTGTGTATGTGACCGCGGTTTCGGCCGCGATATTTCAAATACTAAAATTCCAAAAATTACAATTCTTGCGTATTCCTCTTCCTTACAACCATATGCAGACTTGATTAGATTTTGGTTATAATTGGTCAACCGGAAGATTTGAAGATTTTAACAGTTTTTCTTGAATAACTCAGTTAAATATTATTATAACTTAAAGAATATATTATTCTCTATACGATTTGCATTTTATGTTTTATATTCAACAGATATATAGTTAAAGAATTACAAAGATAATATATTTCATAAATCAGCCAGTTATGCTAACTTAACCATGGAAACTCCTAATATATTCAGGTAATTCAAATTGACAGATGTCAGTACAATAAAAAGTAAATGAATGAAAGAATAAGGGAAATAATCTAATGTTTCTAGGAAGATATAAGAGAGACGATTACATTGGTTTGAACATGTCATGAGGACGAATATATTGGAAGAAAAATGAATAGTTTAGTAATAGAAGGTAGAAGAAACATAGGAAGACCAAATATAAGATGGACGGACTATATTTCGGAAGACTTGAGAGAAAAGGAACCGAATGAGGACGACACGCAAAACAAAAATGAATGGGAAAAACTAAAGAAGAAGAAAATGTCAGTGTCAAGTGCAATTTGCATAGTTTATGAAATAATTTTACTGAAAATTTAGAATCTTTGCAACAAAATTTATGTATAGAATTTATACATATACATTGACGGAAGGTATTGTGCTGGCCACATCAGATTTTTTTCCATTCATGGCACTTTTGTTGTGGCCATACTAGTATTTTAATCAAAATAATATAAAAAGTTATTTGATTTTTTCTCAAAACAATGTTTTCTAACGTTTTGCAAGTATAATATCACTGAATTCAGAAGAAAATTCTGTATTTTATTAGTAAATAAAAAATATATGCTCCCATGCATTTAAAATAATACAGTTGGTGATCACAGTGTGAAAACCATTGGTTGAAAAAAAATTACACTCATTAAAATAGTTAGGTCAAATAGAAATTATTTGCTAATTTAACAGAGCTTATAGCTCTTATAGTTCTCGAGATAGAAATAATGGACAAAATAAAATGAACACTAGTTGTTTTAAAATAAATATACGTGTCAGTAATTTGAATGCCAGTATCTTTCGTTCCTATAAAAAAGTGTTAAGTGAAACAAACTTTGCTTTTATTGCAACAATATTTCAATATTTATTTAATAATAAATCAACTGTACAGAATAAAATTACTTGCAGGTTCTGAAGATATATTCCAACCTTGAATATGTAATAAATAATAATAAATATCTTATATTATGCACAGTAAGGTTCAAGTTCTTTGCCTGCCGGGCATTCTGAGTAAAACTTCTTGTTGTTTACGTTGTGTCTAATAGCTTACCATCACATAGAGAGCTAAATTGTAGAGGTGAACACCCACATGAGTAAACTTTAACTTAGTAGAAATAAAACAGTAATTTTACATCTACCCTAATAATTCCTATTCCTGTTGCATGGAATATTATATTACTGGAACTTATTATATGAATAATAAAGCAAACAACCGGTTCTTTTATTTCTCAGACTGTTCGAAAGTTTCTTTGGTTATCAGATATTATAGAATTTTAAAATAGTTGCATGTTGAGGCAGGGTGATCGCCCTTTGCATATAGACAAGTTGAAAATAGTTGTGACAGTGGATTTTTTATTCTATAAATTTAATTATTGTTAGTGTTTGAAATATATTGTTTCTACTATAAAAATTGGGATCATAACTTGAAATCCAATAGCGAAAACAAAAAAAAATTGTAAGAACATTAAAATGTACCCTGAAAAAGTACAAACCAATAGGACGGAAGGTAAAAAGGCTAAACTACTAGTGTGACCCTGGCAACAATCGTATCAATACTTGTATATTGCATAGCCTAAAGTAGTAGTCTTCTATTTATTGGTATTCTATGAAATTTATCTTTAGGAAAAGTACTACAAAAAAAATGGAAAACTTTTCCTTCTTACATAACCAGTAGTGACATCTTGTTTCTACTTTTAATGCTAATGATAAAACTATCTGAAGTATTATTCACTGTCATGTAATTATTATCTTTACATTAAAAATGTAAAAATTCTTTGTAAAACATAAGGATTTATGACGACAACAATTAATTGCCGCATTATTCTTACTGTGGGCGAAGTGAACGTACAAAACGCAAGAATAATAATTGATAATGAATTGCAAATAATAATTAGTAAGAAACTGAATTTAAATAGACAGGATTGTATGCATCTACATTGTAATTTTGTTAATATTCTCTCTGATTAGTAAGTTGAGAAATAGCGGATAATTTTTTAAATTATAGATGCGTAGTCGGGTAGCCATAAAGTGTCTAAATAGAAAATTGCTTTATAATTTTTCTAGCAACTACTTATTAAATGTGCATACAAATTAAAATTCTTACAGTAGCCTTAATTATAAGAATTATAATTAAAAGGTCTGCGCACAAGGTACCAATTTTATAACTGGAAAAATAGCATGTGCCGAATGTAATTACCATTATGTTCATTCAAAATTTATACTAAGTCAAATGGCGAAGAAACGTTTCACATATATAATCATGAATAGTTTGTACAAAATTAAATATATAACAAAATAACGGTGATTAGTTCATTCATTACAAACTTGACCAATCAGAATGTCTCATTTTCCATTGTTGTGCATTTTAAATAAGTGATTAAATAGCACCTAGCTTTTTAACAGCGACTAAATTGAAGCTAGCTTTTATATACAAATTTTGAAGGCATATTTAGCCGGATAATTAGTCGCAGAAGCAAGATACTTACATGTTTTTTAACTTTACTGATATTCTATATCTTTAAACATGCCGAATTATTCAATTCAAGCAAATTTTATTTATTATTTTTTGACAATTATTTGACAAGTAAAAAAAAAAGATTTGCTATAGTTACAAAATAACAACAAAAATTATTAATAATAATATATCTGTAATGCATAAATAAAATTATCAAATTTTGTATTGAAAGTTTGTACTATGTATTCATGAAATAATCTTGACATTAAGAATTGCTAAAGAATTGAATTGATTAAATTTGATGTCGGGCTTATTTATAAAATTTTGCTTTTAAAAAAGTTTTTAAGTAAAATTTATTGCATAAGCCAGACATGTCAAATTTAATAGATTAAATTCTTAGCACTCGGGATATAACTATTGACTATATCATTCATTACATTATAAACCAATGCGTGATTTTCCTTAGTTACCACATATTACACCGGTTATTATTAAGTGACCATGGTGAACGAATATACGAACCTTTGTACAGTAAAATTTTTGAAAGATGTCCGATCAAGGTTGTCTACGAATTGTATGAATTCAGATTTTTGCTCCGCCCATCATGACAAATTCAATAGTGTCGTTTGCTTAGTTTTTATGAGGGTACGTAAGATACTACTGTTATTTTATTATTATAAAAACATATATTACAGGAAAAACATTCAAAATTCAAAAGTAAGTCAACTAGTAAATTTATAAGCAAATGTAAAACCAAATATGTTAAAAATAAGATACTGACACAATGTCAGTGTCAGTGACTCTGACAGAATATAACGTTATACGTACGGCTATGAATCCAGGTAATGTATCTGAATTAATAAATAAACTTACGTTACAGCGAAAGTATTATCAACAACGAGCATCGTTTATAAATGGAATGTCCTAACTTAGTCGAAACAATATGAATTTTTGAAAGACAAGCGTGTTATATCCATCCTTATCACACAGTCTTACAGCCTTTGCAAAGAGATAAATGTATGCCTATTTGTTAATTCGTTCGTGATACAGGTGCCCTTGATCGGACATCTTTCAAAAATTTTACTGTATATTCGAATATACCTACCTTCGTATATTCACTTATAGGTGCGTTTGATTATTTTGTTCCATGTACTCAGACTCAGAACGGTTATTGTCATATTGAATTATATTTACGGAGCATAAAGTATAACCTTTTTCCTTCGAACACAGTATCGAGTACATAAATTGAATCTGTAGTTAGACTTTGAGGAGAAAAATCGTGCTTTTATACATCTGAAATGCTACAGACAGCAGTAACAATGACAGCTCCAAATACACCGAATTATAAACCAATAAGAATGCGTAATTTTCCTTAGTTATCACGTATTACAGCGGATGTTATTAAGTAACCATGGTGAACAAATATACGAACATTCATAATTCACTTAGGTGTGTTTGTTTATTTCGTTTTATATACTCAGATCTGTCAATATTATTTTGAATTCTATTAACGGATTGTATAGAGTACAATCTTTTTCCTTCGCACACAGTATCGAATTAATCGAGTACATAAATAAATCTGTATTTTGACTTTGAGCAGAAAAATCATGGTGTGTGTGCTGTAAGTAGGCATCTGAAATGACACTGACAGCTGACCCAGTGCATCGAAACAAATAATTGAACACCACTATTATTTGACAGTAAGACAATTTTGACGAGTAAACAAATAATTATTTAATCACAAGCACAGTAAACATCACAAGTCTAGAAACTGCACTGTTGTTGCTAGTGTAAGTTTATTTTGAAATACAAGCATTCCAAAATATTGTATACATCTACACTATATTTAAAAAAAAAAAATGGTTAGCTTGTGGCATACAATTTGACAAAAGCAAACTACAGAACTACAGACGAGTTGCCTATTGAAAATCTGATGTGGCCAGCACATTACCTTCCGTCAATTCTACGTATTTTCTACAAATTCCACTCAGAAAATTACTTGTAAACGATTCTATATTTCCAGTAAAATCAGCTCTCGAATATACCTCCCGTACCAAGGGTAGCGGGAGGTAAAAAAAAACACCAATATTTCTATCCTCTATGAAGGAAAATTTCAATATTGCATGTTTTGAGATAAACTGGAATCTGATTTACTCTATAAGCACACCAAATTCCTTTTGCAGGGCTCTATCGTGTTTAAAACGTAGTTTGAGCAAATAAAAAAGCTTTGTAAAGCTCATAAAGCTAATAAAATTCATGGAATTTTACCTGTACGAAAAGTTTTTCGCCAGAGCAATATTAAACTTGACGGCAAACATTCTCATATGCAATAAACACCTAGCGCCAAGCGACAAACTTTAGAATATTAAATTTCATATAAAAAGAAAAATCCTACGGAAATAAATTAACATATAAACCGTTTTATTCAACTGCCAGTATATTAACAAATTACGCAAATCTGAAGCGTGTTTTATTCTACACAAAATTTAATATAATTTACAGAAAAGTTCTCATTATACAAACTCAAAAAATTTGAATATTACTTTGTATTATGTGAAATAAAAAATGTTGAATGTTTGAATTTATATATTTACTGCAAACTTTTCACCTCTCGCAAAGATAGGTATTGGATTCATGCTAAAAATCGCATATCCAGATTTTAAAGAATAAGCACGTTTTAAGGTCCCTACAATCCGATTTTAATACTTTTACGATGATGTCTGTGTGTGTGTGTGTGTGTGTGTGTGTGTGTGTGTGTGTGTGTGTGTGTGTGTGTGTGTGCGTGTGTGTGAGGATGTTAACATATGACATATTTTCATTATGACACAGTTCTATTTTTACTAAACAATGAGCAATAAGGTTATCAGACACTCAAGTGTAAAATAATTTATTATTAGATATAAAAAGTATTTCCCACGATTTATCTTATCTTGTTTATGTGCAAACAAATTCTTTTGATGAGTATCATTAAACATACATGGAAACAAGGATGAAAAGTTACTGATGTGTTCTACGAACATAAAATCTTGATCGTAAAATATAAACAAATATTGTCTAATTATATTTACATTTCATGTTGAGTACATTACTATCTCAAATATGCAAGGTTGTTCTGAAGGAATTTTGAAGTTTGGGTGATGAATGATTTCGTGAAGGATTAGAAAAAGTGATACGAAAAAATAAATGAGTAACAAAATGTAATTAAATTTGGCCAATTATATACGAGCCCAGGGTCGTAATATTTCGGCCGGTGTCATTTTCAACAAACAAATTATAAAATTTACACAAATGGTGAGAAATTTCTACAAAATTCTTTGAACTAGTAGTGTATAAAATATAGATTTTAAACTTCTTCTATTAGGCATGTTAATCCACGCTGTATCGGAAACTTATATATATATATATATATATATATATATATATATATATATATATATATATATATATATATATATATATTTATAATAAAATAACAGTAGTATTTTATGTACCCTCATAAAAATGAAATAAACGACACTACTGCACAAAAAAAAGATTTAGAAGTTATTTGGAAACTAGAAGGACCTGAAAAATATGAGAGGTAGCTCTCATAAAGCATGAGATAAATGTTTAGATAAACAAAACAATTTAAAATAAAATTACACTTTGACAGTCGAGGGGGTAAAAGAAGGAAGATTATTATTTTGTTTGATTTATAAGGATAGCACAAAAAATTTAATACAGATTTTTTATAAAAAATGCTTTTACTTATGGTGTTGTTATATTTAATAATTAACTGTGTCATAAGCAACAAAACTATGAACTTAAATTAAATAAAGCGGGCCATATTCTTCCAGAAGGCACAACTTTCTGTGGACACCTAGCATTAGGTTTTGAACTACTTCCTCAGACATTCCTTACTTCTGTACCTATATTTTACCTTGAAGTTCGTCCCCATTTTGGGATTCCCATTCTCCATCGCAAACTTCTTGAGATAAAAAGAGCTCAAAAATATTCCATAGTATGCCGTTTCGCGGAACAAATGGTACGTTTTGGTCTGTTAGCCAATTTTGAGTCTGTCTTGAGCACTGACAAGATAAAATCGTCTCCAATGTATTATTCGTCAATAAAATTAACCAATTTTGTTAGATGTACCTTTCGGCCCGCATAAGGCCTGGATACAGCCTTTGTGTAAATAACGCACCGTAAAAACACCTTATCTGCGAATTTGTGTTTATATCTGACATTATTAAGAACCTCTGCAATATTTTTATTATAAAAACTATCATTTCCCTTAATTTCGGAGTTGCTCATTGTGTCTGAGATATCGATATAAGTGTCGTTTAAAACCCAATGTTAGGTACCCGTAGAAAGTTGCGTCTTATGGAGGAACACGCACATTATTAGAAACAAAATTGTTGAAATTTGTGCAAAAAAAATCGAACAAACGTTATGTAAAAAAAAATCATTGTATAAAAGATATTCCTGTGGTGCACATATCACAACTTAGAGTGCTTAATAAATTACCTCAACGATACCCATATGAATATATCGTCATTACTAAAATGTGCGATTAAAAAGCAGTCTGGCACACCCAGCAATGGAAAATATATAACTTTTTTGATATGAAATAATTATATTAAAAAACATGGCAAAAACGAGATAAATAAATATGGAAATGTTTACATTGGTCAACCAAAACATACGATTAGAATTACCGGAAAAATGGAATCAAATTGATAACCTTTCTATCTACACAAACATTGTACAAATGTTGGAAATCAAATCTAAACTAAATACAAACTGCATAACAAAAGTAAAAAACTATGATTGGATAGCAGTGAAGGTCTCCCAGTGCAAATCATGCTCATATCACTTCACGTTGAAGGTTATGATAAGCAGTGACCTCCTGGACTATCATAGCTGAAGCCAGGCGGTCTACGCTGGCTGAGATACCACTATCAAGTGCAGGGACGGAGCGAGGAAGTTTTCAGGAAGAATAATTAGCAAAAAAAGACAAGACAAGGTTCTTTTATTTATCGATGTATAAATGCGCATTAATACAAATTACAGCATTTTTTAATTCAGCGCTTTAAAGTAGATGATATTTACGACGGGTACCCAAAAATAACGAGAATAATTTTCTGGCGCGTGGTAGGGTTCTAGTTTCGACTTCACTTGCTAGTTACAATATTAACCATAATGAAAGAAACTTTTTACCTTCCGTCAACTCCAGGAAGGAAGGTATTGTCTTTGGTCAAAAAATTCGGTGGTGAGTTTTAAGGTCTTACAAAACGATTTTACCATTTTTACGATGATGTCAGTGTGTGTGTGTGTATGTGTGTGTGTGTGTGTGTATGTGTGTGTTCGTGTGTGTGACTATAATTTCGGCCGCGATATCTCCAATATTAGAATTTCAAAAATTAAATATTTTAAGTATTCCTTTTATCCATATGCATATTTGATTAGATTTTGGTTATAATTGATCAACCGGGAGTACCCTCATATGAAGATTTTAACAGTTTTTTTTTGAAAAAACGCTGTTAAATATTATATTTTAACATTTAACATTATTATAAATATTAAAGAATATTTTTATCTATACGAATTGATTGCATTTTATATTTTATTTTCAATGGATATAGTTAAAACATTATAAATGAATTAATTTTTATAAATCATCCAGCTAACCATGAAAACAGCTACTATATTAACACGTTCACGTCCCGTGAGCCACATATGGCTCATACTTGATGCTTGCTCCAAGTCCTGAGAGCCATATCAGGTTCATACATACAGTAAAATTTATCTTGAAGTTTGTAATGGACTTGAGGTTTTATTTAAGTAATATACCTTAGACTTGGTAGAGTAATTCTTGTGCTACACGCCAATGTAAATATGAGACATATTTGGTATATGGACAAAAAATACAAAAATAATATAAATCCATTGTATAACTGAAAATAAAAAATGCTATCGTTTATAAAACAAAAAAGTACAAAGCTATCTAATGCATTTATTGTAACATGTAAGGCAAAATGCTTGTTCACATTCACTGCACATTGTAATTACTCTTTTAGCTATCTTTCCAGCTTCTTTTGAATTTAGACCCTGGTCTTTTTGAAAACAGTATCATCCGTAGCATCTTATGCGTAGTACATTTCCTGCATTATCTTTTATTTCTAGCTAGATCTAGTGAAAGCCTATGATACGGTACCAAAACCAAAGCTATGGGAAGCCTTAAAATATCTCGGCATGAATGAACACCTACTGCATATAGTAAGGGAAATGTACAGAGATAATGTTGGACAAATTAAAAAAGGACAGAAACTTTCTGAGCCTATGACAATCAAAAAAGTACTTCGACAGGGGTGCAGTAAGTCTCCCCTTCTATTTAATCAGTATGTAGAAGTAGCTTTGAAAAGGTGGAAGGCACATTGTCACGGAATGGGGATACCAGTTGAAAATCAAACTCTTTGTACATTAAGTTTTGCCGATGACCAAGTGGTCTTGGCTCAGGACTCTTATGATCTCGAATTTATGGTCCGGCGACTATATAAAGAGTACGAAATAAGTTTACAAAAGACGGAGTACCTGGTTGTAAACTCAAACGCACAGTTCGAGGTCTTAATTAATGACAACGTCGAAGTCCAACAAGTTGATAGCTTTAAATACCTGGATGCCTAAACTCTGTATGGTGGGACAAAAATATCTCGATCAAAAATAAAAATCGTATAGACCAACCTATGGTCGAATCTGTACTTTGTTATAGGTCGGAAGTATGGACTTTAAACGCAGAGATGAAAAGGAGACTCACAGCAGTCGAGATGGACTACGTAAGAAGAAGTGCCAGAATCTCCAGGTTGGAGAGAAAAACTAATGAAGAAATTAGAACTAAAATGAATGCCAGAGAAACAGTCACAGAAAGAATTGAGAGGAGAAGCTTAAAGTGGTTTGGGCATTTTCTAAGGATGCCAGAGGAACGATGGCCGAAGAAAGTATACAAATGGAGGCCGCCCGGGAGAAGAAAAAGAGGACGACCAAGGCGGTCATGGAATGAAGGCATCAGACATGCGATGGAGGAGAGAAATCTAGAAGAAGCCCATGCCATGAATAGAGAGGTTTGGCGAAGGGGACAGGAATGTGAACACTTTTCCTCGTTTGTTTTGCAGGTGGTATGAAACATATATAACTCATTGGACGTTGTACCTTCAGCATTATGATCCCAGAGTCCAATGAGCCATATGTGTATATGGGCTGTTTTCATGGGGGACTGGCACAGATTATAATTGTTATAACATTGTGGACAGTGAACGTGTTAAGAAAATTCTGACAGATGTCAGTGTCAATGAAAAGAAAATAAATGTGGCAAATATGAGGATGTTGAGATAGATGTTACGGAAATATAGGATAAAGAATGGAAGAAAGGGATTGAACATGTCATGAGGAGAGATGAAGAATGTAGACGAAACAAAGGAAGACCAAAGAAAAGATAGAAGGACTGCATTGCGGAACAATTGGGAGAAAAGGAACTGAAAGAAAATCTCGGAAACTACTGAAGATCGGACCCATGTCGATTAAGCTTTTTTTACTCTTTTGGTCAGTACTATATGCCCTTAAAATTTGTACCGAAAATAGTAAAACACCTGTATATTATCATCACTGAAATCTACGAGTTATAAAGTTGTCATAATTATTTACATTAACTCATAAATTTATTTACTTAAGATATTAAATCCGTCCCTGGCAGATAGCACTATCGGACAAAACAACCCAACACGTGTTCTCGTTGCGTAGTTAAATTCAAAGAAATGATACGGTAGCAGGAATAGGTTTAAATACCTGTTTACAGCACTGCATAAACAATTATTATTTTTTATCATATTTGCATTGAATTTTTTGTGACTAAACATGACGATTGTTTAAAAAACTCGTTAACCATACCAGGAAAACTATATGACAACGATGAAACGACAGACTGTATGGCGCAGTTTTAAATAAAGGAATAGGTCAATAAATAATATGTTTATCGTGGAATTTTTTATGGAATTACATGAAATGGATAATTAATAAAAAATATAATGATAGCAATTCTTGTTGACTGCATGAAAATTTGTTGCATCACTCTTTTTTCTTTTTTTGTTGTTTTCTGGTTTTAGAATAATTTTAAAACGTTGCATAAATAATAGTGAGTTATTTTCGATTTAAAATTTTTTATCCCTTTTTATATAGGGTGGTCAAAATTAACTGCTTCAGTTAAGACTGATACATATATTTATTTCTTCTTGTTGACAGTGACATTTAAAATTTTTGTTTGAGTACATTTACATTTTTTTATTAAATAAAAAAAAAATCCATCACGGCATATTACCCATTGCTGGGTGTGCCAATCTACTTCATGCATATACACAGATATCGGTAATGATGGAATATTTGTACCGTACGGGCACTCATTGTTGGCGTGGAGAGTGAGCCACAGGGGTCAATTTTGTGCCATTAAAATTCGATGTAATTTTTGGCGTCGTTCCGGATCGAACCTGGGTCCCCAGATTCGCGACCAGACATTCAGGCACACGGCCACGAGACCCCTTAAAAGATTTTTATATTGGAACATGACACTTTTATTAAATATTATTTTTACTTTTCTTCACCTGTAGGTAAGAAAGGCAGGTATAAGTCTTTGGTCATAAATTCGATGGTGAGTTTTTAAGTAATAAGCACGTTTTGGAATTCCTAGACTACGAATTTAGTATTATTACGATATGTATGTGTGTGTGTGTGTGTGTTTGTATGTGTGAGTGTGTGTGTGTATGTGTGTATAATTTTAAATATTTAATTATTATTGTTATACAACAAGAAATCGTAAACTTACCATACCAATGTCAGCAAAACTTCTTCGTAAAATCGTAATTTGTCGTTTTACTACTATGTTGCCAAAAAAGAATATCTAAGATTTATTTTCAGCTAAAATCTACATAAAACCATATTCGTACTATGACAAATTCTGAATCGGTTCTTATCCACTGTCATGTGTTTAGTTAAAATAGACTTAAGGTCAAGTTTTAGAAATGAGCTGCCAATAGCGCCCAAATAGGTTTATAAACTACTGTTGGTTTTTGACAATGACATTTTTCTGTCATTTACAAACATCTGATGATGGTTACTATAGAGTTGTTTAGGCTCTGAAAATTATTCAAACAGATTATTTTATATATTACTTTTTTATCTCAATATATAGAAGATATAATACAATTTTAAAATGTATCGAATATAGAATTTTACGTTCTTTAGTACTAAAAATAAAAAAATTCAAAAAAATATTTAGAATTATTTTTATAAGATACTACTACTTTCGATTTTCCAATTGGTACCAAAACCTATTCAACTCTTCCCATTAATGTTAGATTGAGGAATCCGTAGTCAAAAAGTCTTTAGTCTTATAGAATTTGAGAAATCGTGCCTCCAACAACCTCACACAGACACACACACACACACACACACACAGAGACATCATTGTGAAAATGTTCTATGGACCTTAAATCGTGCTTATTCAATAAAATCTGGATATGCGATTTATAGCAAGAGGTAAAAAAACATTATATTTTTTGTTGTTCAGTTCTGTTCAGTACGAGGTATGATCAGTTCATTTCTCCCCCAAAAAAAAGCCGTTATCCAATCGTTTGCAAAAAAAAAACCTGGGTGGAATTTATACAAAATACGTAGAATTGACGGAAGGTAATTTTTTTTATTTGATAACATTACCCAGAGAGCAAAAGTATTTCTATCACTCAAAATTCTATTGGTTATCAGGCCCTTGATATGAAGGTATTGTGTTGGCCACATCAGATTGTCATGTATTTTAAACTCATCTAGCGGTGTTGTGCCACTGATGAAGATGAAAATCAATTCATGTAAAAATGAATAAAAAAGTAACAAGTCATATTAAATATTCCCGTCCATTATTACGTGACATTAGAAATGCAGATAGTTCATAGAAAGGACGTGTAATAACGCACGTATTACATTAATCAACTATTACAGTTTATAGAAAATGTGCAACTCAACATATCTTGACCTTATACTGTAGTTATACATTGGATTTTCCTTTTTATTGAAGCAAATTAGTCTTATCTGTGAATTACATGCGTTGTGTTGCACAATATGTACATCATTATCAAAACGCGACAAAAAATCTCTCATAGTTCATATCCATTACCAATTTTAATTACATGTCTATAACTACCATCATTAGAACCAGTAGTTTTTGTTCAGGTGTACTGAATAACGTAAAAAGTTGTTAGTTGACGCATACGGAAATTTCCTGAAATGATGTGGTTACTGTAGGTTAATTGAGGAAAGTTTTGAAATATGATGATGATGCAAAATTATAATAAAATTGTATTGTATTCGAAGAAATTAAATGTTTTATTATTGATAGTGACATTGAGATTTTATCAGGTGATCGTTGAGTTTTTAACTGTATCTGTCATTTATTGAAATGAATCATCAACCGTTGAAACAAAACATAAAATTTATTGTTTTGAGTTTATACGATTTTTCTTGTAATTGCTACAATAATTATCGGAATGAGAACTTATTTTTCATTTCCTGTACTGATTGATATTTGAAATATGTTGTCTGCTTTTGTATCTACTGATTATGTGTATGATGAAATATTACGATATTTAAATTATGAAAAAAGATATGTTTTGTGTGACAATTTTTTTTAATGCGGTACTGATTGTTATATATTATTTTTTGTTTTTACTGCATGAATATATGAATTAGATATGTTTTGGATATAAAAATTTATGTATAACATAGCTCACCGTCTTTCTAGAATGTTCTTCTTCTTCCTCCGTTGACGAATCTGTACCGTCACTGACTGGCATCTTGAATGTATATGTGCTACCCTGCAACAAAAAAACAAATCTTTATAAATATGAAATTATGCAAAGTTACAGATTAAAATAATCTGATCTAGTCTGCACAATACCTCCCGCCATTTATTTTTTGTTAATTTAAATAAATACCTCCAGATTTACTAATGCTGGCAACTGTTTTAACGTCATTTATATAGAATTATAAAAATATTTAATAATTCAAACCGACGAATGAATTGTAAACTATATCCTTTAAAACTCTGTAAAATTTCATGAAATTCAATATATTTTATAATTTTTGTTTATTTTTTTAAACTCTACTACACCATTAATCGTTCGTTCATAAACAATCACCAACATCAATGCCTTAGCGCGTTCCAAATTCGGAACCCCTAGCGTGCTCATGACTAATGGCCGTTTGTACCGAAGTAATCATAAGTTCTATTTTGCTAAGTTTTACTTAAAGTTAAGGTTCGCCTTAAGTTTAATTCTATTGTACATGTAAATTTTAATTTATATTTATCTAAGAATAGGATTTGGTTTTTGATTTAGGTAATTCATTATCAAAGTCGGTATTGAAAGTGCACCTTAAGCCACAGAAATCCGAGGCTTAAAGTAAGTGTACGTTAAGTTTAACTTAGCATACTGTGCAATATATTTTTAAAATTTAAGTTCCACTTAATTTTAAGTTATACTAAGTAGATGGGGTGCAAACGGCCATAAGAGCCATTACTTTAGCTATTAAACCACTGGAGTCGACAAATTTTATTATTTATAAATCTTTATAAACAATGTAATAGATATTTGACAAAAAGTCTATAAGACATGAAAGCTATGACTCAGTTATGATTGTTCCCCTTTGAAACAGCACACACTGCCGTGCATTCGAGATTAATTCCACTTCCTATCTACTTTTTGATGGATTTTCCTCCCTATTTTAATTTCCTCTGAAACCACCCCTGGCGCGCCGTTGCCATCCGCGATATTCGCACGCGACGTGACACATTGACACTACGAGAGAAATGCAACGTTGCGGAATTTGCCACATATCGTTATCTGACAAGCAGGCACTGAATGTGTAAATACACTGTTGCCATTGATGCTATCGACAACGAGTTACAATTATGACAAGTGTGAACTCGGAAAGAAAAGTTCATGGAATGTTAGAGTTAAATTGCAATGAAGTTAAATGCATGTGAGATTACAGACAATGGCCATTTACACATCGCTTCAATTAATTATTCAGGAAAATTGTTGTGCTGTTTTTATTTCAGCTACAAGAGTTGCTGATGTTGTCTTTTTGTGCAACAGTTACTTAAAATAGAAAATGAGACGGTATAGACAACACAACTTTTCATATTTCACACAATTAATAATTGTAAAATAGTATATTAAAGAACGAGTTTTATAAGACTCCTAAGACTATAATGACTCCTTTATACTATTTTTTAACCGCGATACCTGAACATATGACTTTAATAGTCTTATACCCCGTTGCACTACGCTCACTTAAACGTTAAGGGGTCTTTAATATTCTTAAGTAGCCTCAAAAATAAAATTTCGTTGCACCGGCCAAATTTCTACAATTAAACTAAGTTAAGTAGTCCTGAACTTAAGTATCCGTTATTGGCCACTTAACGCTTCCTTAAGTAAACATGTGAATAGATGCTGTATTAATATTATAATATGTTAAATTATTATCATATTGAGAATATAATTCCTTAGTCACGTGACATGTTTCAAACTCCGAAATATTAAATAGAACTCGTAAGTACCATGTTTTAATACAATATAAATATGTATATCAAAAGTTAGGTTAGGTTTTATTGCAAAAATTCATTATATTCTCTCATTAAATATAAGCTCGTGATATGATTAATAATCGAAGATATTGCTCGTGAAACCGAAGCAGCACATTTCAACTCGTCCTTCGGACTCGTGAAATCTGCAGCTCGGTTTCACTCGAGAATATCATCGATGATAATCATATCACTTGTTATATTACGTATGAGAATATAATTCATTAGTCACGTGACATGTTTTCCGCCAATCAACATTCAGAATCTCCCTAGTTACATGTCGATCATATAAATTCGTGATATGATTAATAATCAAAAATATTGAACATACAGCACATTTCACTCGAGAATATCATCGATGATAATCATATTACTTGTTACGTAAGATTATAACACTGATAATATGAATGATATTGAATTTATATAATATTATTCCGAGATGCTGATCATTTTCATAACTTATAGGAAGGAGAATTTATTGAACGGTTTCGACTAACAAAAATACTTTAGCATTAAATTGTTTGGTAATGGTTTTTCTCGTTTCATCTTTTAGTTTATTCTACTTTGTATTTATAGTTTTATTTTCTGCAATGTACTTATTCTCGTCATCAAGTTGCAGAAAATATATTTTTTCGTCACTAGTGATATTCGCATTCTACCGTTTCTTCGATTAATTCTACAATCGTATTAATATAGTTAAATCTATTTATTGCTAATTATATACCTACTTATCTGATAATTATTAATAATGTAAACCTAATCGTTAGCTCTAACACACCCTTACTTTTAGCATTTCATATTAATATAAGTGTATCCGTGATATTTTTCGTTTTAAAACATCCAATTCCAATCTATCTTCTGATTCTGTTTATTATTATAATTAGTCTTTATGGATTTTCCTTGTGCTTGTTGATCCGTCCCTGGTTTCCATTTCAAAAACTTTATTTAATTTATGTGTCGGTATCATGCGAGGCCGAGTGATACAGTAACCGGCGCATGAGTCTTTAAAAATGCAAAGGGAATGGCTCGTTGTCGCTTGTTGTCGCTGCCGGCACGAAATGCATACAGGCCAACGCCCACAACTCTAATTGTTTCTGCTAATAAACACTAACACCACCAACAACAAGCACACAATCAAGGAGAAGATACAAAGATATAAAAACTGGCAGATGGGTAGTAGGTACTTTAAAAATTTTCACATCACAAGTGAAGACAATGTTAACTATAAATATATGTACTAACTATCCTTTATAATGCGAGAGTAACCCCAAATGTATTCGTACCCTCTGAAATAAATATATTAACAGCAATAAAAAAAAAATAGGTTACAATATTTGGGAATTTTTTTATTTTATGTAGTAATAAAATGTACTGGATTTAAATACAATGTTATTAACTAAATTTCTCATTTAAACAATAATCTACGGGCAAATATATGACAAAAGTCCCAAAAAATTTCGTTCCAACAGTAAATAATATTTATGTTAGTATTGTCTATAAAACTGAGAGTTTGTAACTGACAATATTTAAATTCGATTCAGGTTTATTGACCTTGGCAAATAAAGGTTTGTTTCGGTTCAGGTTCATCAAAAATTCGGGTTTTCGGTTCAGGTTCAGATTCAGTTTCAGGTCCCTGGTCATATGATCAACATGTAAATCACTTTATTTTTCTTTAACCCTGTTAAAATTACATCTGCATTTATGTTGCAAAAGCAATCTATTTTTCATGTTTGCATGAATAACTTTTATGGCAATGAAACTGCATGAATTTAAATTTAAGGCTGCTACGATCGAACCCCGAAAGTTGGTAAGGGCTTGACTGCGATAGGTACTCCTACTCCTACCGAATCTTGGTTGAATTGCAAATGAATATATTTTGCACTGGTTTGCAGGGGAAGATGAATTAAGAAGAACATTGCGCACTTTATTAAATAAATTACACTGAATGAATGTGCACAAGGCAACTGCTAAGATTCAAGACTTATGACTTCCGCAAAACAATTAGTTTTTGAGGAGTCCTCCATCGCATTTTTGTCTATACGAGCCCAACCGCAAATGTATTCGTACCATCTGAAAAAAATATATTAACAGCAAGAAGAAATAAATTTTTAGATTACAATAGTTAAGACTATATTTGGGCAATTTTTTATTTTATGTATTAATAAAGTGTACTGGATTTAAATATAATGTTATTACCTAAATTTATCATTTTAACAATAATCTACGGGCACATATATGACAACAAACATGTGCTATTTTTTTTTAGTTCCAATAGTAAATAATACAATATTTATGTTAGTATTATTCAATATATTACTATATTAATATTTTTTTTAATAAAATTATTTGCAAAGTGATATTTATTTATTAAAGTACCACCTACAATTATATTAAATAAAAGAATAAATAAACTTCTGGATGATTATTACTCCAATTCAACAAATTTTGATATGGTTTAATAGAGTGTATAGAACTTGAATACATTGCTTATAATAAAATTTCTTAGGTTTAATAATAGTTTATTTGCAAATAAACCATTGTCTGCATATAACAAATGTTTTCGTCTTTAATAATTCGCAAATATTTTTTATTAAAGTAATAAAATTTAAGATGGCAATTAATTGAGTATATTGTCAGTTACCTTTACCCTCAGTTTTATAGATAATACTAACATAAATATTGTAGTATTTACTGTTGGAACGAAAAATTTTGGGACTTGTCTTTTGTCATATATTTGCCCGTAGATTATTGTTTAAATGAGAAATTTAGTTAATAACATTGTATTTAAATCCAGTACACTTTATTAATACATAAAATAAAAATATTTTCTAAACTATTGTAACCTAAACATTTATTTTTTATTGCTGTTAATATATTTATTTCAGAGGGTACGAATACATTTGGGATTTGTATGCACAAGCAATAATGTTAATCTCTAATATTTTTAAAGATTTTGCAAAATATCAAAATAGTTACTAAGAAAGCTTCATTATCTCTCAAAATAAATTATATTCTTTTATAAGAGAACAAAACAGAAAACATTACGATTTCAAGGTGCACTAATTTCCGAATATTTTCTCCTTTATTATTTCTCAGAATCGGGCAAGTACATAAAACTGTCTGTCTTTGTTTTCTGCGTCTTGTCCTTAATGAATAATTGCATCAGTATACTTTCTGATTGCATTATGAACAATGAGGACTAAATGAAAATTCGCACGAATAATAAAAATAGCCTGCAATTAAGGAAATTGTCAAGAATTAAACGGTATTTATGTCAACGCCGACATGCAAAGAAAATGAATTATCAAACAGTAAATATATTTAGTACTCATACTTTTTATATTATAGTATATATTACCTATGTAATATAAGAAAACACGCTAAAATATCATAATAATTAAAAATGTAGGTAATTGCTCAAGCATACATATTAAAATTATCATTAACTATGTATATTAATCCATTATACATTTAAATTGATAATAACAAATTTGTTCACAACAACACGTGTACAGAATTGTAAGGTAGTACAATTATTAAGTTGTAGTCATTTATATTCAAAAAATCATTAACATATACACTTGATTTCAATATATTTACATCAGTATTAATAATTATGTACTAAGTTTTATATTTATTAGCACACCTACTTGTAAAGTAACATTTTAGTCATACATAATGTACAACAAGAGTGGATATGATATACAGTAAAATTTTTGAAAGATATCCGATCAAGTTCATCTTTGAATTGTATGAATTCAGATTTTTACTCCACCCATTTTGACATATTCAGTAGTGTAGTTTGCTTAGTTTTTACATGAGTACATAAGATACTACTGTTATTTTATTATTATAAAAATATATGTTACAATAAAAGCATTCTAAATCCAAAAATAAGTCAACTAGTAAGTTTATTAGCAAATGTCAAACCAAATATGTGAAAATAAGATACTGACACAACGTTAGTATGAATCAAGGTAATGTATCGAATTAATAAATAAACTTACGTTACAGCGAAAGTATTATCAACAACGAGCATCTTTTTAAAGTGGAAAGTCCTAACTAGTCGAAACAATATTAATTTTTGAAAGACAAGCGTATTACATCCATCCTTATCGCTAGTATTCTAGCAAGAATAAAAAAATCAAAAAATAATATTTAGAATTTGTCAGCTCTTCCCAGTAATGTCCGATTGAGAAAAATGTAGTTAAATAGATATTAAATATTATAGTTTTTGAGAAATCGTCGTTCCAACCTCCCAACACACATAAACACACACACACATCATCGTAATAATATTAAAATCGGATTGTAGGTACCTTAAAACATTCTTAATCATTATAATCTGGATATGCGATTATCATCATGAATCCAATATCTCTCTTAGCGAGAGGTAAAAACGTATGCTGATATACAGGGTGTTTCAGGACTAGTGTAACAAACTTTAACAGCTTATTCCTGAGGTCATTTTGAGCCAAAAATGTCATATGAACATAGGTCCTATTCGTTCTAGTTACCAAAATACAAGAGGTTGAAGTTCTATAAATAATACGAAATTTTCTAATTTTTGTAATCAAGGTACTTTCGGAAAACAAGAGTTATATGACATTTTTGGCTCAAAATGACCTCAGCAATAAGCTGTTAAAGTTTGTTACACTAGTCCTGAAACACCCTGTATAAAATGTCAAATATTTGTTTGTAATTTTATTCAAATGCCATGGGTCTAAAATATTACGTATTTTACATGTATTTAGTGTCATTTGATGCAAAAAAAATATCTTTCAAATGATACCATAACCATTGTTGTAAATTGAAAGGGGGGAGCAACAGTTTGCGAAAAAAGATTTTCCCATGTTAACACTTTTAACGGGTTTAAAGTGTTTACCCGGTATGTTATGCTAACTCACTATGCGATTTAGGGATGCCAACTTTTTAAATAATAATAGTTTGACCTTCTTTAATTTATTTTGGACAGTATTGAATTCGAATTATCAAAGTTATAACATACACTGAGTGTACTCATCCTATTTGGAAAGTTCTAATCTTGCAACGAATTCAGTGTGATCCTGTACACCATGTATTCCCTGTTCAGGAGCATTGCAGAGTCCCTTTGCCTCTCTGCTGGTGCGCTCGACTCGACGCAAATTACTTTTTATGTGTATAATAGGGCACATATCTGGATTCATTACGTGAGTGTTGGCTCCCCTGCTCCAAGATGGCGTCGTGGGCCGTGGGGTAACTCCGACTCCGATTCCGAGCCGAGCAAGCAGAAACGATGACGAGATGTGACGGCTGGTTGCTTGGTTACCGCCAAACAGGTTTCGGGAAACGCGCATCCCGAAAAGATTTAGATATTTTCTCGCGAACGTCTTTCAAGTGTGGGGGAATATTTGCAAAGCCCTTTTAAAATGTTGCCATGGAAATTTTTTCACTGGTGTAGATTTCTAGGCAATATTTCCGAAATGGAATCTATGGAGTGGATGCCAATTTTTACAAGTTTGAAAAGAGATGGCTATGACGCATATGCTGTTATTTCCCCAGCGAAATTGACTACATTCATTCACGATGCTCTTTCCTTTTATATCTTTATAACAGTCGACGGAGAAAACATATTTACTTCATAAATTCCCACACAGATATTATTATTATAGACTGTATCAATTTCACAAATTTTATACAATTGAAGAGTGATTTTCCAAAACGTGGTAAGTCATTGTTAAGCGAGTTTTTTGTATATGATGTTTTTAGTTTAAACTTGAAATGAACCTATTAGAGACTCTGAAAGTTTAATACATAAAATGCATATGACTCAGGTCCTAGGTCCGTTTAAATAAAATCAGTAAACCCATTGATTAGTTTTAAAAACTGAACATCAAAAAAATAAATTCCCTTCACCCATTCTGACAAATTCAATAGTGTTGTTTGCTTAGTTTTTATGAGGGTACATAAGATACTACTGTTATTTTATTATTATAAAAATACATTACAATAAAAGCATTCAAAATTTAAAAATAAGTCAACTAGTAAGTTTATTAGCAAATGTAAAACCAAATATGTGAAAAATAAGATGACACAATGTCAGTATCAGGGACTCTGACAGTAAATAACGTTATTCGTACGGCTATGAATCAAGGTAATGTATCTGAATTAATAAATAAACTTACGTTACAGCGAAAGTATTATCAACAACAAGCATCGTTTTAAAGTGGAATGTCCTAACTTAGTTGAAATAATATGAATTTTTGAAAGACACGCGTGTTACATCCATCCTTATCGCACACGCTTATAGCTTTTGCAAAGAAAGAAATAAATGTATGCCAATTTGTTAATTCGTTCATGATACAGATGACCTGGATCGGACATCTTTAAATTTTTTTACTGTATATATATTCATTCAGATTTAGCCAGCTACTTCTACTTTGATCGATACGATTTTTACCAGCTAAAAAACAGAAATACTCAACTATTATACTGACATTAGTTCTTTCAAAAATGTTTTTCTACAATTTTCCACTATACTTGCTTATAATAATTGAAAATAATTAACAATTTTACTATTTTAAATTGTCTATTAATTGTCTAATGTCCAATGAATTCCGTCGCACTCTACCGTCCAAGATTGTACGAACATTTCCTGAGTCTTTTACGAAATCCGTTCTCCATATGAGACTGTTATAGGATTTAGGATGATACCGTGTTATTTTCCTTGGTTGCACAGTTGCACTGCAAATACAAACGATAAATGTTTGTACATTAAGGGTAAAATATAAAGTTTGTTTAAGTTCTCTTGTAGATTGTAAGTAGTTATATTCTACTCAAGTGGACTAACAAAATAAAATAGAAGACGGCAAGTGGATTCATAAGTTATTGACGAGGGCATTACACTTATACTTCAGAGTTCAAATGCAACATTTTAGTTTTGAATAAATCAAAAATTAATATCAATACATTAATTTTTATATGTCACTTAAAAGCAAAACATTAGTGGCAATGGAATTTAATTTCTTAAGTAAACTATAGAACTTATGAAAATAGTATATCGGAAGTTATATAACCACATAAATTTAAATTGATTGTTAAAAAAAAGAATGTATAGATTTTAACAGTTTTTCTTGAAAACACGTAGTTAAATATCATTTTTTGACATTTTATGTTATTATTAATATTAAAGAATATTTTATTCTCTAATCGATTTAATTTAGAGATAAAGAATTATAAGGAAATATTTTGCAACCTATCCCTCCATTACTAAGAGAAGCGGGAGGTAAAAACGAATTTCAATTGATGACACTATCACTGTGTCAGTATTTTATTTTTCACATATTTGGTTTTACATTTGCTAATAAACTTACAGTAAAATTTTTGAAAGGTGTCCGATCAAGGTTGTCTACGAATTGTATGAATTCAGATTTTTGCTCCGCCCATCATGACAAATTCAGTAGTGTCGTTTGCTTAGTTTTTATGAGGGTACGTAAGATACTACTGTTATTTTATTATTATAAAAATATATATTACAGGAAAAACATTCAAAATTCAAAAATAAGGCAACTAGTAAGTTTATAAGCAAATGTAAAAACAAATATGTTAAAAATAAGATACTGACACAGTGTCAGTGTCAGTGACTCTGACAGAATATAACGTTATACCTACGGCTATGAATCCAGGTAATGTATCTGTATTAATAAATAAACTTCCGTTACAGCGAAAGTATTATCAACAACGAGCATCGTTTATAAATGGAATGTTCTAACTTAGTCGAAACAATATGAATTTTTTAAAGACAAGCGTGTTATATCCATCCTTATCACACACTCTTACAGCCTTTGCAAAAGAAAGAGATACATGTATGCCTATTTGTTAATTCGTTCGTGATACAGGTGCCCTTGTTCGGACATCTTTCAAAAATTTTACTGTACCAGTTGACTTAGTTTTGAATTTTAAATGTAAGATATATTTTTACCTTTCGTCACCTTTAGGTAAGGAAGGTATTGTCTTTGGTTAATAAATTCAGTGGTGAGTTTTCAATGAATAAGCACGTTTTAGGGTCCCTACAATACGATTTTACTACTTTTTTACGATAATGTCTGTATGTATGTGTGTGTTTACGTGCGTGTGTACGTATGTGTGTGCGTGTGATTATAATTTCGGCCGCGATATCTCCGATATTAGAATACCAAAAATTACAATTTTTACGTATTCCTCTTCCTTATATATGCAGACTTGATTAGATTTTGGTTATAATTCGTCAACCGGAAGTACCCTCATTTGAAGATATAACAGTTTTTATTGAAAAAACGTTAAATATTATTTTTTGACATTTAATGTTATTATAAATATTAAAGATTATTCATATCTATACGAATTGATAGCACTTTATATATCATATTCAATGGATATAGAGTTAAAGAATTATAAAGATATTAAGTATTATAAATCAGACAGCTATGCTATAACTATATTAAGAAAATTTTAACTGACAGATGTCAATGTCAATGAAAAGAAAATGAATGTGGCAGAGATATGTTGAGATAGATGTTGGGGAAGACACGGAAAGAATTAGAGAAATGGCTCGGCTGACAGAAATTTCTAGAAAGACGTAGACGAAACAGGCGAAGACAAAGATAAGGTGCGGAAGGAATGAATTGCAATAGAAAAGGAACTAAATGAGAACGATACGCAAAACAGAAATTAGTAGAAGAAGAAAATAAAACATAGCGACCCCTAACGAATGAGAAAAGCTAAAAAAGGAACAGATGTCAGTGTTAAGTGCAATTTGCATAGTTAGTTTATAAAATAATTTTACTGGAAATATAAAATCTTTTGCAATTTATGATAATAACAGTAGTATCTCATGTACCCTTATAGAAACTAAGTAAACGACACTACTGAATTTGACAGAATGGGCGGAGTTAAAATATTAATTCATATAATTCGCAGAAGACCTTGATCGAAAATCTTTAAAAAATGTTATGTACTAAAATTAGTCAATCTGAAAACGTATACAAAGGGGGAAGAATGTTCCCACAAATAGACTTCTACAAATATGAAAAACCGTCGAAAATTTCAACTACAACCGCTAATGAGACCATTTTTCCAGGAGTAAGAATAACAAGTTCAGTACAACTGCACCTGATGAACGACTATTTATTTTGGAACCCCAAACAAAGCATCCAAATTTGGCACGAAAAATAATCTCCATACTTCGTTCTGTCAGCTTAACTCCTATTTAAAAATCTTTCAACATTTATTACCAAAATGTATGACACTTGTCATTCTAGTTCACTTGACAATTATTCACTTACTGTCACGTGAAACCACAAAGACTTTCAGAAAGAAATCTTAGTGGGAATAATTTCGAGACAACCTCATCCCTCGTCAGACTGATGATAATGATCGTCCCCATATAATGTAACATTTATATCCCTTTAGAAGCAAGGCTTCTGCTTTTTGCCCGACGTAGTTATTTATGATGTGCTTGTCTTTTCGCGGAGAGAGCTAAGAGGGACGCCCTCTGAGGGATGCAGCTTTGATTAAGAAGATTCGAAGAAGCTAATTGGAAAGCGGGATGCATATTGTGAGAGGTTCTTTTTGATATAAAAGTATTGCGATCGCAAATGCAATATGAAAGTGGAACTTTTTTATTCCTTTCCTTGAGTTTGTACTGACAAAGTAAGTACTGTTTCAAACTGCAAAAAAGCTAATTGGTCACTTGAATAGATATTACTAATAATAATATTAATAATAACAATAATAATAATAATAAATTAATTTAACTTGACAAATAAACCGTTAAACATTTGTTAATTTATTTTTTATCGCTATTTCTGGGCTGATTTATCTGTTGTGTCCATCACAATACCTCTCGCGTCCTTTCCATTGTATTTAGTATATATAAGTATTCTATATAACATATCTTGTACACACAAAAAATTCTAATTACACCTCTAAATTTACGTATTTCTATAATTTTAAATTCATTCTATGAGCAAGTTTTCTCCATTTCTTCTAAATGTTCGAGGTTTTTCCAATTCATTAACGGGATTGACGGTATTTCTGAAGAGTTCTTGTAATATACCTATACTTTTAAGTATATAATTAATAATACAATAAGAAATATTAAATATCGTTCTCAGAAAAAGCCTTCAGTTCTATCTCTGAATTTTTGACACTGACATTACTGACATTTATCTGTCAATTACAGACATTTTAATTTTTCAAGTAGTTACCATGGAGATGTTGTGAGATTTACTACAGTAGATTATTTTCTATATCTTTAAATCTATAGAAGGTATAATAAAAAAATTAAATGTGTCGGACAGAGAATTTTGGTTTTTAATATTTGTAATGACATAAATTTTCAAAAAATAATATATAGAAGATTTTTGTTAAAATACTACTACTTCCGGTTGTCCAATTGTTACCAGAATCTATTCAAATTCAACTGTTCCCATTATTGTTAGATTGAGGAATCCGTAGTTGCTCAGGTCTTTAGTCTTATAGAATTTGAGAATTCGTACATACAACAACCTCACACACACACACACACACACACACACACACACACACACACACGCACACACACACACAGAGACATCATCGTAAAAATATTAAAATCGAATTGTAGGGTCCTTAAAACGAGTTTGTTTGTGATTTTTAGCATGAATCCAATACCTCTTTTAGCGAGAGGTAAAAATGATAAAATCAGATTCTAAGGACTTTAAACGTACTTATTTAATAAAATTTGATATACAATTTTTGTACGATCCTATTCCTCTCTTGTTAAGTGTAGCGGAAGGTAGAACAGAAGAAACAAATCAGACAAAATTGAATAATATTTATTTAAACCTTTTTTATCTGAAAATATAATTTAAATATTTACTGTATAATGTTATCGTATACAAAAGACAAGACGGTATTGTATCAAGCTTAGCCATTCAAACTTATTGGAATTATAGCGTTTAGTTAAAGAAAAACTAATTCTACGCACGAGAGCGAAACAATTTGAAGTATTCAAAAAAAAAGATCCATGCAGTTTTCATACAGGCCATAATTATATCGTATTCTTTTTGGTTTTAATATATGTAAATATGAAATAACTATTTCTAAACTAAATAAAATTCTCGGAAGAAAAACATCGTCTACATTCTTGCGCATACAAAATAGTTTAATTACATAGAAACATGAAACATTTAAGTCCGTGCGTTCTTTTCACACAGTTTATCTCACTCAAATAATAAATCTATTTTACACTTGGCCTGAATTTATGCGGTATATTTCAGTGAAAAAACCGAGATCATAACTCAGAACAAGTTCAGTTTTATGAATTTACATAAAACGAAGTTGTGGAGAAAAAAATGAAATATAGTTTTTCGAGTGTTTTTTCGTCTTAATATCACACGAACATGTGTTTTTTTCCTGTTGTCTGAAGGAGACTTTCTCTCGTTAGATGATTTACTTTTTATACGCGTCAAGGTCAAAGACAAATGTAATCTATTTAAAAACATGAGACCATAACGATTCCACCGCAAAAGGTTACCGTTTACAAAATACTATGGATTCTATAGAAGTCAACTCTTCACTTTTAAAAGCATAAAAGTTCTGTTTATCGATTCTTTTCAATAAGTATTGGTAGGTCTATTGAAAAAGTTATAAAGTAATTTTAAACAGGAATTCATTTTGCTTGAGAAACTTTAGATCGTCTATTGCATGATATATTAGCAAATGTATCAGATGGCTATTAAAAAACTAATCATATTTGATTTAAAAAATATCTCAGACAAAGGGTTGAAAAGTATTATTAGTTTTATATATATGCAATAGACTCCGCTTATATAATGGACTTCAGCGGACCAAGGAAAATAGTCCATTATAGTCGAGTGTTCATCTCATCAGAATAATTAGTAATTAAACAAATGCTTATTTATGTTATTTCATTGTCATGTTTTTATTAAAAAAATCTGTTGTGGCCAGCACAATACCTTCCGTCAATCCTGTATATAATGTATAAATTCCATACATAATTTTTCTTGCAAAAGATTCGAAATTTCCAGTAAAATTATTTCATAAACAAACTATTCAAATTGCACTTGACACTGACATCTTCTTCTTCTTTAGCTTTTCCCATTCGTTAGGGGTCGCTATTTTTGCGTGTCGATCTCATTCAGGTCCTTTTCTCTCAAGTCTTCTACAATACAGTCCATCCATCTTATTTTGGTCTTCCTCTGTTTCTTCAACCTCCTATTAGTAAACTATTCAATCTTGTTCCAATATAATTTTTCATTTTTCCTCATTATATGTTCAAACCAATGTAATCGTCTTTCTTGTATCTTTCTAGAAACTTGTAACACTAGAGTTATTTTCTTACCGTATCTTTCCGTGCCTTCCCCAACATTTACTTCAACATCCTCATCTCTGCCACATTCATTTACTTTTTATTGATACTGATATCTGTCAATTTGAATTATATGAATATATTAGTTGTTTCCATGTTTAGCATAGCTGGCTGAATTATAAAATTTAATTTCTTTAAAATTCTTTAACTCTATCTATTGAATATGAAGTATAAAATGTAATCAAATCGTATAGAGAATAATATATTTTTTAAGTTATAATAACGTTAAATGCCAATAAATCAAATTTAACTGTTAAATCTTCAAATGAGGCTACTTCCGGTGCACCAATTATAACCAAAATCTAATCACTTGTTCTTCTGGATGTAAACTTGAGGAATACGAAAAAAATATATTTTTTGGAATCGTGGTATTGCAGTTATGGGAACCGAAACTTTTGTCACACACACACACACACAGACACACAGGCACACATACATACATATATGCAGACATCATCGTAAAAATGGTAAAATCGTATTATAGGGACCCTAAAACATGCTTATTCATTAAAAACTCATCATTGAATTTTTTGACCAAAGACAATACCTTCCTTACCTAAAGGTGACGGAAGGTAAAAAAGTAACTAGATACAATATGAAACTATGTATTTACTCGTATATAGGTATACATGAGCACGAAAATAATAGCGAAAAAAAGTATTGTAATACATACATACTCGCATATATTTACTATTACATATTTTGAAAAAAATCGGTTAGTTTTATTTGGATCCACGATTTGCTATATAATCTTTATCTAGAATTAGTTTGACTTTATTTTAAGTACCGAATCGCTCCGCTTGTGATGGACAAAATAATGAAGAAAAATATGACACAATTGATGGGAATTTGTTTTATATTAAACTTATATTTATTAAGAAAAACTAATTAATTTTTTTTACAAAACTCTTTAAATTGTATAAACCCGCCAAATTAAATTCATACACTAATCTTATACGCTATCAAGCTTTTTTCTCGGCTAAAACTGTACAAAATGAATGCAAACTAAAATTTAATTCTCTGTGCAGTGGATAACCTAATCTGCATTAATTATTTTTTCTTTCTTGGGCGTTCAAGAAGTAATTTAAGTTCACATGCTGCGCGCAGCAATTTTTTAATAATTAATAACTGTCGAGGGATGAAATTTCACGGAAAGAATACGTCCGTATTGATTTTATACGGCTAGTAAGGGATAATTTACATTTGTGGTGCATTTGAACTACTTTAATATTAAATAAACAAATTAGAATGCAATTAGGATTGTTAAATTCAAATTATCTTAACGGGGGTTGTTTAGTAGATATTAAAATTGTATGAAATACGAAAATTGCTAATAATAGCTAACTTTATTTTGTATAAAATTGAAATATTAGATTATCATAGAACAATTAATAGTTTTGACCAAAACTTTATACGAGGTAGCGACAAATGTATACGGAATTGGGCAATTAAACTTTATTTAAAATCTGATGTGGCCAGCACATGACCTCTCGCTATTTCCATTTTATGTTACATAAATAAATATATCATCACGGCATATTACCCATTGCTGGGTGGGCGCTTACCAAATGTCACCTCACGAGCACTCATTACTGTCGTAGAAAGTGCACCACAGGGGTCAATTCTGTGCCATTAAAATTCGGGAGAACCCAGGCCATTATTAAAGAATGTAACATTTCTTGCATATACAAATAATTCAAATTGTATCTATTCTTTCGTTCTATAAGAAATTTTCTCCTACTCTTCTAATATATTCAAAATTATTTATATTCACTGACGGTATTAGCGGTATAGCTTAAGGATATATGTAATATTAATATATCTGTAATTTTAAATATTTAATTAATAATACAATAAGAAATTTTACATGTACTTACTTCCCAGAAAAAGCTTTCTGTAATGTTAATAAAACTGTTGAATCTTGACACTGACATTTTGCATTTATCTGTCAATTATAAACATTTAAATATCTTAACTGGTTTCCATGGAGTTGTTTGGGCAGCGAGATTTATTACAACAGATTATTCTATATTATAAATAAAATAAATAAATAAATAAATATTTCATCACGGCATATTACCCATTGCTGGGTGTGCCAATCTGCTTTGTACAGATGTCGGTAATGATGGAATATTTGTACCGTGCGGGCGCTTACCAGGCGTCACCTCACGGGCACTCATAGCTGGCGTGGAGAGTGCACCACAGGGGTCAATTTTGTGCCATTAAAATTCCATGTAATTTTTGGCGTCGGTCGGGATCGATATAATATATCTCTAAATCTATAGAAGATATAATAAAAAAAATTAAATGATTAAGGATTTTAAGATCTTTATTATTGTATTAATATGTATAAATTTTCAAAAAATAATATTTAGAAGATTTTTTTATGTCCAATTGGTACCAAAACCTAATCAACTCTTCCCATTACTGTTAGTTTGTGGAATACGTATTTACAAGTCATTAGTTGTATAGAATTTGAGAACCTCCAACATTCTAACATACACACACACACACACACACACACACACACACACACACACACACACACACACACACACACACACACACACACACAAGGAGATTATTCAATAAAATGCGGATATGTGACTTTTAGCATGAATCCAATACCTCTCTTAGCGAGAGGTAAAAACATATACGAAAATTAAATTCGTAGACATTTGGGAGCCATTTTCTAGAGTACATTTAAACCGTATATATTTTACACCGAAGTAGGTATGTACTCAGTTGTACTATGAACACTTATTATTTGTGATGATTCCTTGTATTTAAATTGTTTATGATGCTATAAACATATTTCACAATTCAAGATAAATGAACATCGATGCAGGAAATGGCAAATATTAGATATTATTTTTTAAATGTTACAGGATATTTCACAATATGCATTATTAGGTGATAATTCAATAGATACGCTGGCTGGAGAACAAATATAAATGTACTTAATTTTTATAATTTTACGTGACTTTTGATGCTGATATTGAGCTGAAAAACAAATTTATTACTTATTGTTGTTTTTGATATATTTTGCCGAATCTAATCAGAATAGCGATATGTAACATATTTACATGTTCAATTGACCTTCGATTTCCAGTCTAATTGTTAGTATTTCTCAATGTTTCTCAATATAATTAGATATTTATGTACAGGTTATTAATTTGAAAATACAATTTAGTCTGGAGATGGAAACAGGATTTTTTGGACTTGCAGTCAATAATAAAATTTCTTCTAGTTTTCTTCAGGGTCAGAATTGTTGAGTTGAAAAAATTAAACACGCAGGTAACGGAAAAATACAGTAAAAGACGAATATTTAAAATTATAAATAAATAATTAGTTAAAAGCCACAGATCACAGAGTGAAAATCGTCAAATATTAAAAAACAGTGTAACGTGCGCCCCTGACTTAAGAGAATGCGAGCGCTGCCACTGGTAGAATATTCCCGTTAATTTAAGTCCTATACTTTTCGAGATAGCAATAGCGTCCCACTAAAAATTAACACCTGAATTTACTTCTTGTTGAAATATTTTTTGCAGGCATGAATTACTTACAACCCTCGCTATCCTCGGACGGCAAACTCTAGCCTCAATCTGCAAAGAACTACTTTCAACCCTTACTAAACAAACGCAGCTTTAATTGCTTTCTGTATAACATGTGTTTTATACTATTTTCTCTGTTGAGGTTTTCATTTACATTATTTTTTTTGTAAAAATATTTGACTATATCCAAAAAGGGATATTGTTGGAAGAATTATTAGGGTGCTGACAGTAATTTGTGTTTTTTATTCTGTCCGTTGCCTAGATATTTAGTGTACTTATTGCAGTTATGTATATCTCAAATAACAACCAACAATTGTTTACGAATGAAGTTTCTAACAACCAGGGGCGGTTCGTGCCCTAAAGCTTTGGTGAGACAATTTTTTTTTCATTCAAGGTCAAATGCCTTATAATTGAAAGTACAAAAATAAATTGCCATATCACAGAACATTTTAGGATATTCTTTGACAAATAGTTTATCTTCATAAGATTAAATGGATTTTTGATAATTAAAAAAATAACAATATCTTCAGAATTCCTTATATTGTCACTTAATTCTTTTAAAGTCCTAGTCGAAGCTATTATTTGTTTTTGTTTTCAACCAAAATTCAAAATACAAAAACACTATGTTGGTAAAATATAAAAATAACGAAAGAATGAAAAGAATTAAATACTTACTGTAATACGTATCAGTCGCAAACCAGAGTTTATTATAATAAAAATGCTAGACAAGACAGGTTATGTTATGTTTGTTTATTGTCGAATGCAATATGCACTATGCAGCTAATATTATTTAATCTTGCTTGCAAGAATATGCAGTATTGTATTCACGTGTGGTAACGACCACTAAAGTGAATATATTTTATCCTTTACGCACTTATTGCATTTAGCATTTGAAGCAGTGCCTCACACAGCTCTTTGTCTAGCGCACGTATTTCTTACCGGAATGAATGCTTTATCAAAAACATTAGGTAGTTATACTATTCATTTCGAGAAGCACTTTATAGGGCGTAAATTGGGTGAACTGCATTACATATTAGTTATGGTTGTGGCTTAAATTATTCTTTTGATATTTATAAACACAAGCATTTACGGAATTAGTTAAAATTTAATTTACATACTACTTTACATTACCTGCCTATCCTGACAAGCCGCCACTGCTAACAACAATATGGGTGTTACAATGTGATGATTCTAATTCCGAAAAAAATATTGCCACAGACATATAATAAACAGTTATAAAAAATCCTAAAAAATTATATATTCCTTTTTTATAAAAAAAAACCTCTCAATTAATTTTCTTATTTATTCAACGCTTAAATGAAAAATAATAATTGGCCTCTTGTATTTTATTTTGAAAGAACATTCGTTAAAAGCTGAACAAATATTTTAACATATATTTCCCCGAAATAACAACACTATTTGCATATCCTTTTAAGGTAAGACACTCATCACTGCAATTAAAATTGCACAAGAGATAAGATAAGATAAGCGATAGGAATCGTACATATTTTAAACATTATCAATTAATTTGGAGAGACAAATAGTCTACTTGTTCTTCATAATTAGAAACTTTACAATTTCCTCGATAAGATAACGTCTCCGCGCAGCTGTTGTGACTCAAAATCGTATTTTTCGCGCGAGTACAATACTTGATCTTGCTGCAAAAATTCGCTTTCACTTGGTGATGTAATGTGCTATATTTAAATCGCGGCAAGCGAGACCATAAATCATTATTATTGATTTGAATTCACCTTGATTAATTCGCAAATGGTAATTTGGGCGCGAACGATAATGGCGTGATTTGATGACTTTGTTAATGATACAAGCTAATTTTTCTCCATTAGTAGCGGGAAAGAAATAAAGATGTAAATTTGACACTTACCTAATGGACGAATTTTGGCACGATCTGGAACAAAATAAGAAAGTATTAGTATACATTCCAAAAAATAAAACAAGGAATATCTTGCGGAGTTTATTAAGCGATTTAAAATGGTAATATCTATTTGGAAAGCGTTTTTGGAATAAAATAATTTTACAAGATACAAATCGTTCCTTAAGAATCTGACACAGGAGGCATTGGATAACGTTACTATAGGTCCTATATACTCTCGTGGCCATAAAAAAACGGAAGTAAATATGTCGGAATATAGGTAAGAATAGAAAAAATATATTATCACGGCATATTACTCATTGCTGGGTGAGCCAATTTGCTTTGTACTCAGATATCGGTAATAATGATGACATATTTGTACCGTGCGGGCGTTTAGTAGGCGTCACTTCACGCGAATCTGGGGAACCGGGTTCGATTTCGACCAACGGCATATTACCCATTGCTAGGTCTGCTAATCTGCTTTGTACACAGATATCGGTAATAATGATGACATATTTGTCTCGTGTGAGCGTTTACCAAGTGTCACCTCATGAGCACTTGTTGCTGGCGTGGAGAGTGAACCACAGGGGTCATTTTTGTGTCATTTAAAATTCGAAATATTTGGCGTTGGTCGGGATCGAACCCGTTATTAAAATTAATCCTATACTAAAAGGATAGATTCACTATCTATAGTTATATTCTTTAATCACGACGACCAGCAAAATTTTGTCGGACTGCCTAAACGATGCGACCGATTTTAATGAAAATTGCTTCATATTGTAGAGACAAACTCAACTTGATTTCCTAATTTGGACCATTTTTCTGTAGGAAATTTTGGAAATTGAAACAATGGATCGTAGAATACATGGAAAAATTTAAGAAGATAAACGCTGTCATGTGTCACATTTGACATTGTGAAACTGAACATATAAATGATAATATTTTTGGAATAAAAAGAACATTTTTATGATTAAGTGCAATCATAAACAAATAAATGAAATGAAATGCTGGTATACGAACAGTATGTATTATTTAAAATGTTATTTTTATGATATTTTATATTCACTTTTTCAGGTTGTCATTTTTAATGCTAAATATCTATAAATCACAAGTGGAGTTAGGAAAGGTTAATTATTAGATCTTATATGTCAGAATTCAAACAGAATAATTGTACGCATGTGCGTGATTTGAATTCAAAGCATTCAACGTATATATTTAGTTAAAGCATGAAACAGACTGAAGAATCATTAGAAAATTTTGTATTTGACTATCGTAAAACACTATCGGCGGAGCCCTAGGAGGAGCTCTGCTAGTTTAATTCTAAGTATTTAGATGAATAAATTAAATTAAAAGGAAGGTATTGTGTTGGCCACATCATATTTTTTTATTTCATATGAATAGCTTAATATTTCCCTAAATATATATCATTACTAAATATTTTAATATGTAGAAAAAATGTTGTCCAGTTCGTGTTTCGACCACCATCAACGATTTTCCCAGTGCGTTTATTAAAACTGTCCCTTTCGGACCGGCGCTGGTGTAGTTTTTAATTAGGGCTGCCTGCATTGCTGGAATGCCCTGCAAATGAAGAGCACAGGATTTCCCCATGGTATTGATATTGAAATTAAGCGTTGATGTGTGCATTTGAATTATTGTTCTATGCAATGTTGAAAATTATTTCGCGAATTTACAATTTGAATTGTAGAGTGACACATAAAAGTTGATTGATGCAAAATAGGCCAATTTAGTGGGAATTCTCAATTTGAAACACAATATGCTGCACTTTATTAACATACGAGTACGCGTACAGGCGCGCAATAATAAATGTAGCAGTATATGTGCCTTGTAAAAATAAATTAATATGTGAATTTTCAAATATACGGCGAAAGGGATTCCCATAATGACGCTTTTGAATAGTTCAATGCAAAAAATCTGTTGTGGCCATCACAATACCTCTCACACCCTTTCTATTGTGGTATATATAAGTATTGTATTTAACATTTCTTGTACACACAAAAAAATCTAATTACACCTAATCTTTATATTTACGTATTTTCTATAATTTTAATTCTATGGGCAAGTTTATCCATTTCTTCTAAATGTTCCAGGTTTTCCCAATTTATTAACGGGATTGGCGGTATTTCTGAAGGGTTCACGTAATATACCTATAATTTTAAATATATAATTAATAAATAAGAAATATTAAATATTGTTCCCAGAAAAAGCCTTCAGTACTATCTCTGAATTTTTGACACTGACATTAGTGACATTTATCAGTCAATTACAGACATTTCAAGTAGTTACCATGGAGATGTTTGAGCTGTGAGTAGGCTATGAGATTTACTACAACAGATTATTTTATAGATTATATATCTATATCTTTAAATCTATAGAAGGTATAATAAAAAAATTAAATGAGTCGGATAGAGAATTTTGGTTTTTAATATTTGTAATGACATAAATTTTCAAAAAATAATATTTAGAAGATTTTTGTTAAAATAATACTACTTCTGGTTGTGCAATTGTTACCAGAATCTATTCAACTCTTCCCATTACTGTTAGATTGAGAAATCCATAGTTACACAGGTCTTTAGTCTTATAGAACAAATTCTGAATATAGATATCATGCGAGAAATCGTAGCTCCAACACCCTCACACACACACCCCGACATACACACACACATACACACACATACACACACACACACACACACACACACACACACACAGACATCATCGTAAAAATGTTATTATCGGATTCTAGGAACCTTAAAACGTGCTATTTCACTAAAATTTGGATATGCGATTTTTAGCATGATTCCAATACCTCTCTTAGCGAGAGGTAAAAATTAACCAACATGATTTATAAAAAATTAAAACACAAATGAAATTTCAAGAGTACACAGATATTGTGCTGGTCTATGCTGAAGCTCAAGGAAACGTTGTCCGAGCCTAAAAGCTTGCTGCTCAACATCATGGTAGAATACGCCCTGATCACATAAAGAATATTGAAGAAGTTGATTTGGACCGTGTTGTGTCTCAACCAGGGGCTACTACTCGAAGAATAGCACTATAACATATATGACAATTTGGAGGATATTGAAAGAACAACAGTTACATTATTTCATCAATGCCTTCAATTTACAAACATTTATTGTGATTTCATTTAAGTCTGCATCACTATTAATCATCTTTATGCGTTTTCTTGTTCCGTCAATTATAGAGTTTTTTTTGGATTGTCCAACCTGTCGAGGTATTCTATTCTACTCATATCTTTTATCTTCCCCGATTTGTGCGTGCTTCATCAAGGCGCATTAATACAGAACATGATTAATTTAAAAAGTTTATTTTAAATTAATTATTTTAATTGATCTGTAAATCGTTTTAAAGATACTTAAAGATTGTAAAACAGCTATGGGCAATTGCAAACGTAGTTACAAAGTTATATCGAAATTAAATTTGAATTAAAAGCAGCGCTTTAATATAATTTAAATGCAAATCATTGAATGTTTTAATAAAATCAAATCGCTATAATTAGTTTTATAAATTTCAGCATTAACTAACAGTAAATTCATCGAGTAAATATCGAATAAATATGCAAAGAGCGTAGATTTATTTGAATATAAAATTAAATTTTATTAATTATTTTGACAGTCGAAAATCGTATATGACAAATCTGTGAATATAAATATCATGCGAGGAATTGAATTTTATAAATACATAAAAGCTAATTTACTGGATACTTAAATTATAATATCAACAATCTAATAAGATTGTAAACAATTTTTTTAACAATTCAATTAAAACTCGACCAGACTAGTTGATTTTTGTTTCTATAAATAACTATTTGATTGAATAAACTTAATGAATTCAAGGTAAAATAAATATGTTTCCGAGGAATATTTATATGTAAATACTAATACTTCTTTAAGCACACATGGTGCGTTATTTTCTTAGCCAAATCTCCATGGTAAAAAAATTGTTTATTATTTTTAACGAGCGGTTTAATGAGCATGTCCATTTCTATAGCAAATAAAACAGTTGAAATATACATTTGAAGAAGGTTACGTTTGTGACGCATTTTTCAGAAAAAGGTCCACAATTTAATAATTTTTACAGACTATAATCATTTCGCTCCAAAACAAATTAACAAAAAATTAAATAAAACAATAGATAATCATGTCAATATCTTATCACCTTCGCTTGTAGTTAAGTTCAGGGCCATTTGTGAAATATGACACGTATTAATTAAAAAAGCATTAGTCAATTTTTTGTGAGATACTATCTTGATCGTACAAAGCCTTTGCCCCCAATTTGTTTCTCCGGGTACGCCACTGACCATTTGTTACACAATACATCCCACTCGGGTTAATATGTAACCCTGCATATTCGATTTACATTGTAAAATTAAAAGTTCATGGAAGAAAGTTTTGATAAGTTTGAGTTTATTTGACATGTTAAATCTTAGTACATTTGTTTGTGATTTTATGTCAATACTATGGATGACAATACACAGATGTTCATTTTATTTTGTTCACTAATGCTATCAAGAACTATAAGAGCTACGAGGTCGGTTGAATTAGTAAATAATTTCTATTTTAGTAGATTAAGCAGTGGTTTTCGAAATGAGGGTACCAACTTTGTTTTTTTAAATGAGACCATATATTTTTTTATTTACTTATTAGATAGAAAATTTTAGTCTGAATTCAATGATATAATATTTGCATACCATTAGATTTTGAGAAAAATTCATACAAAGTTTTATATTAATTTAATTAAAATATGGCTACAATAAGAGTGCCACGAATAGGAAAACTGAATATATTTTATTTTTTACCTAAGATGCTCAAAATCGCATAGCAAGCACGTTTTAAGGTCCCTACAATCTGATTTTAATATTTTTACGATGATGTCTGTGTGTATGTATTTGTGTGTGTACCTGTGTATGTGTGTTTAAAAAATTATATTTAGAAGAATTTTTTTAAGAATATGCTACTTCCGGTTGTCCAACTATTACCAAAACCTTTTCAGCTCTTCTCAGTAATGTCCGATTGAGATATACGTAGTTAAACAGATATTAAGTACTATAATTTTTGAGAAATCGTCCTTCCAACCGTACACACACACACACACACACACACACAGACATCATCGTAAAAATATTAAAATCGGATTGTAGGGACCTTAAAACGTGCTTAATTATTAAAATCTGGATATGCGATTTTTAGCATGAATCCAATACCTCCCTTAGCGAGAGGTCTACTTAATTTGGCCTACTTCTTTTTCTCTCAAAATTCCCCTCTTTTCTACAATCCTTCTAACACCTAATTCTAAACTTACGTCATCTATTTTTCCCCAATCGTCATCGCAGGCGACCACAGCAAAATATTTCAAATATTTTTTCACCTTCTTAAAAGATTACGTTTCGTATCCATTCCATATGAAACTCTTTCGGACTAAGCTAAGTACAACGCTTGTCTAAGATCAAAAATTTGTTTAAATTCCTTATTCATACAAAATAGATCAGAAAATTACTAAAAGTAGAACCAGTTAATGTGCTGTTATAAATTTTTCCGTCGACCGTTTATTAATAGGCTATCTTAATGTATAGAAAATCATTCATTAATGACCCCTATTAATACATGATTTTTTATTAATAAACGATTTATTGGGTGCGTTCACCACATGGAACACAGCATGTATTGCTAACGCTAAGTTGTGGCAAAAAGGTAGACAGAATTAAAAGTCATGCTTTTGACACTTACTAGCTAGGTATATTCACGTAGCATACCTTTAAAATGAATTTGAAAGAATAAAATTCCTCAAATAACATTAAAAAACCGCTTGTGTTGTCTGCCATTAAGTACACTGAACGCACCCACTGAAAACAATTGATGACAAAACTTATTGATTTTCTGACGTAAAATTTGACGTTCGGTCAACCATTACTAACCTAAAAAAATTTGTCATGGAATAAAATTTGATTTTCCATTTAAGTAAGATACGGTCAACGAAAAAATATTGTAACTAACACGTGTGTTAATTGGCGATTGATGATCTCAACAATTAACGCGTTCGCTACGCTCACGCGTTAAAATGTCTCGATCATTAATCGCCCTCATTAACACACTTGATAGTTAAATAACTATTAATGCTTCTATTATGGCACAAATGTATTACAAAACTTTACACAATAATTTGTACTTAATCATATGCATTTTTTGTTCAATGTACAAACATGTAGTAAAAAACTATCTTTAGATAAGTAAAATTCCTGACATATGCTTTACGCAGGAGTTTCAATATAATAATGGTAATTTATGTAAAATTCTATTGTTAATTTTAATTGTTATTTATTTAAAATGTAAACCGTTTTCCCGAAGAATTGCTCAATAATTTTCTCGCTAAAAGGTTAATTACCAATAGATAAAAATGCGTTTTCCTTTAACGGCAGTATTAATTTTTTAGTGATATGTAAAATAAGTTCGAAGAAAATTGGGTTTACAAGGAAACTATAAAATATTACGATGTATCTAATGCGCATTTAGTAACATTGAATTGAATTATTTGTGTAGTAGAAAATCGAATGTTTTTTTATCAAATTGATTGTTAATTTTTAATAAGATAGAAAACAATACAAATGTCCTTTAAAAATTTCATTATCCTTATTTCAAACATATCACCAGATAATATTAAAAAACAATAAAATCATTCTTTAATCTTCTCATGGATAAGACCACAATATTTAAATATGGCGGAGTATTTGTTATTAGTTCCTACGAAGTCGCTCTATTTATGTCCGATAATGTATATATTAGCTAATCACACAAAATTCTATCTTTAAAATTCATTGTATGATCCACCGAATCACAAGAAGTAAAAGCAATTTAAATCTTTTAATTTCCAAACATTGATCGAAGCGTTCGTTCCACTAGAAAAGTTGAAGCTATTAGCGATGCTTAATTGTTTAAAGAGGAAACAAGAGACGATCGACGTCGAACACGAAGAATCGCTGTTTGTTTTTTATTAATGGCGATGAAAAAGTTGTGAAGTCATTGCCTTCCACGGTGATTGATTATTGTTCGATTAATTGTCTTTTTTGTTCATTCTGATTGTGTTATTAATTTTGTCTTTGAAGCAGGATTCAGTTCATCACGGGATGATTATTTCTTCACGATTTTAAGATCGGATTTCATTACACTCTTATTGATTATAAATTGCGTTGGCATTTTCCTACCAACAGAGATTTATTATAACACAATCATAAATAAAATTACTCCATGCTCTAATAGTTTATTACTTCTATTTTCTACAATATACAATTCCTATCAATATTATACTCATTCAATTTAATGTATTTTGTGTCTAATATTGAAGTGTTCTTCATTTGGTTTTCAGTTTTCAGATCTTTTTCGTAATATACCTTTAGGTCTTATTTCATTTGGGGTTCATTTATATTAATTTATGTAACCAAATACAAATAACTTCTTTTTACCTCTTGCTAAGAGAGGTATTGAAATCATACTAAAAATCAAAAAACCAGATCTTAGTGCATAAGCACGTTTTAAGGTCCCTCGAATCCGATAATAACATTTTTACGATGATGTCTGTGTGTGTATGTGTGTGTGTAGATGTGTTAGTGTGTGTGAGGGTGTTGGAGGTACGATTTCTCAAATTCTATAAGACTAAAGATTTGTATAATTACAGATTCCTCAATCTAACAGTAATGGAAAGAGTTGAATAGATTCTGGCAACAATTGGACAATCTGAAGTAGTAGCATTTTAACAAAAATCTTCTAAATATTATTATTATAATTATTAAATAACATAAAATTCTCTATTCGTTTAAAAAAATTATTATAAAATAACCTGTTGTAGTAAATCTTACAGCCCAAACATCTCCATGGTAACCAGTTGAAAAATTAAAAAGTCTGTAATTGACAGATAAATATTACTAATGTCAGTGTCAAAAATTCAGAGATAGTACTAAACTCTTTTTCTGGGAACAATACTTAATATTTGTTATTATATTATTAATATATACCACAAAGGAAAAACGAGAGGTATTGTGATGGCCACAACATATTTTTTTATCAATGTTAATGTTAATTTTTAAATTTATGAGTTCACGAAAATTAAAGATTATAAATTCGTACATACCAGGTTTTATATTGTCTAATATGAGTTACCTACAGTAAAATCCATATTAAATTTTCAAAGATGCCCTATAAAAATTACTTTCTTCCTAAACATTGCTTCAGCGATAAAAAATACATAATACTTGTGGGCAAATACTTTTAGCCGGTAATGTATTCCCCTATCGACTTTATAAAATATGTGTCAATATATTATAATAATAAAGTTATTGAAAGGTAACTGAACCGAAACCCCTTATGAAAATAAATAATTAAAGTGCTCTTCCCGTACATGAAAATCGCATGTACATATTTCATGCATCATTTCATTAATTCAATTTACTCGGCATAAATTCATCGAAAAATGCATTTACATTAAAAATATAATGTGTATCCAGAAGCAGTAAAAATCGCATGAGGCTATTCGCGTGCACACGGACAATTTGCCAGACAATTATACGTGTTTAGCAGCCTGACTGTTGCTATTCCGCCTCGGGTAGCCGTACATGCAGAATGTGTAGCACCCGTGGAATGGAATGAATTTGCAGTGTCAGAATAGAGGACTTTAAATGCGTAAAGGATAAATGATTAATTTTAATGAGCAAGATATTTTCTTGAAAAGAAATTCTTATAACGTAAATGTAACAGTATCCTGGTTTTACCTCCCGCTACCCTAGGTAAGGGAGGTATAGGGATCGTGCTAAAAATCGCATATCGAGATTTTGGTAAATGATCACGTTTTAAAGTCCCTAGAATCCAATTTTTGTGTGTGCGGATCCTCTTTACGCTCTAACTCAAATACTATCGTTCAGAAAATTTTGGAAACTTGCATTTCTACCTTATTCTAATATGGAAAGAAACCATTAGACTTTGATATAAATCAGATAACCGGAAATGGCACTTTACTGGAAGCTCAAAATAGTTTTTCTTCGAAAAATACCTTTAAATATTATGTTTTAGAGATTTGTTATTACGAGGGCCATTCAATATGTAAAGAGACAAATTCTATAATTTTAAAACTATTCAATGAATGTGTACAATCTTTTCAGGGGTGTTAGTTGGCAACCTTGGGATATGCTCTGATCAGCTGTTTCATCATTTTATGTCAACATAACCTCAAAATTTTCAGTTCACCATGGCAAGTCCATTAGAAGATTGCACCTTAGAAGAGCAGCGCTCAGTCATTAGATTTTTAGTCGCAGAAGGTGTAAAACCAAGTGAATTTTTTTCTAGAATGTTAATACAGTACGGTAAAAGTTGTATGAACCGTGCGAATTTTTACAAGTGGGTTGATCGGTTTAAAAGTGGCCGAACAAGTGTAGGTGATGAACCCCGATGTGGACGTCCATCTTTTGGGACTCACAGGGTCCAGTCTATTGCGATTTCCTTGAAGATCAGCGAACTATCAATAGCCAATACTACTCTGAGATGATAGAACACAAAGTTAGACCAGCTATCAGGAGCAAACGCCGTGGACTTTTGTCAAAAGGAGTCATTATTCAGCACGATAACGCCCGCCCTCATATAGCCCAGCTGACCCGTGATAAACTTCAAGAATTGGGTTGGGAGGTCTTACCTCATCCTGCCTACAGTCCCGACCTCGCCCCATCTGATTTTTACCTGTTTGGACCACTCAAAGACGCCCTACGTGGAAAAAGATTTGCTAACAATGAGGAAGTTAAGGAAGCGGTGCAAAAGTGGCTTCGGGGTAAATCGAAAGAATTCTTCGCCAAGGGAATTAGGAAGCTGCAAGAAAGATGGGACAAGTGCATAACTGTGGGGGGTGATTATGTTGAAAATTAGCCTTAATTTTGAAAGATTGAAATAAACCGTTTTTGAGCTATAGCCATTTGTCTCTTTACTTATGAATGACCCTCGTATATATATACAGGGTGTTTATTAAACATACGGTAAAAATTCAAGAGGTTATTCTCTGGACTATTCTAAGAATCTTTTGTCCTTTGATGTTTTTTGAAAAGCCGTTTTGTTTCGACGATACAGGGCGAATTTTTTTTTCGACAATTACAACATTTAATATCAAAAATTACATGTAAAGTTTCTTAATCTACAAGAACTGTTGAAAATGACTACTTCCAGCTACGATGCAAGAGTCCAATCTTCTTCTCATTGATTGCCGAACTCTTTCAAAAACACCAAGGTCGTTTCTTATGGTGTTACACCCAGCATTTATCCGATGTCTTAAATCTTCCAAATTTGCTAATGGAGTAAAATAAACTAATGACTTTAGATGGCTCCATAGGAAAAAAATCCAGGGGGTTTAAGTCCGGGGATCGAGCAGGCCATAACTGATGTCCACCTCGACCAATCCAGCGATCTCCGTATGTTACTGTTAAAAAATCACGAGCAACCACACTAAAATGCGCTGGTGCACCATTGAGCATAAACCACATTGCATTTCTTGTTGCCAATAGTACATCCTCCAGAAACTGAGGTAGAGTATGTTCCAAAAAGTTGCGATACACCTCGCCGGTAAGTCTTCCTGGTAGAAATATCGGTGCAATTAGACAGTGACTCACAATTACAACCCAAACGTTCAAGGAGAGTTGATGATGAAAACGATTTTCAAGTACCTGTATCTTCGAAACAAAGCGGCTTTTCAAAAATCAGTAAAGGACAAAATCATCTTAGAATGGTCCAGGGAATAACCACTTTAATTTTTGCCGTATGTTTAATAAACACCCGTATATATATATATATATATATATATATATATATATATATATATATATATATGTTATCTATTAAAGTTTCAATCAAAATGAAACTGCTAACCAATAAGAGAAAATTGGTTTGTCTATAATTAAAAATACAACATATAATTTTACCAGATTTTTAAATGTGATCATTGCGACTTGCGACAACTGAATAACAGTTGAAACAAAAATTTCATATCCCCATCCCCCTGCCATCGCGCCCCTAGATATGAGCTACACAATATTTTACCTGCGGAAAAACTAGAATAACTAGTAAAATTTTCCATTTGTTTATATTCATTTAAATCTACACCCCGTCAATTATGTTTTATAGAAAATTCTAGTTTTTCTTATAATTTTATGAGCACGGGCAATACATGCTATGTATATTCAATAGTTTATTATTAATCAGCCATAACGCGTACACTAAATGTGAGAGTTAATAAAATATCTGCAAAAAGTGAGAGTGTCTTTCTCCGTGCGTCAATTCTGTGACAGTTCCATATTTGTATTTCCTACCGCAGGGAAAAATAAATTTCATCACCCTGTATTGATTTATTTGAACGTCAATATTTGAAAAACATCTATTAGACAGGTTTTACGGTGGAAAGAATATTATATCGCAGTTCCTTTCAACAAGGAAGCCCCATTGTGAGTGAATAGCAACAGAGGGTTCGATTGTTGAGCATTGTTCAGTTGCATAATGGCGGACGACGAGGAGTGATTTGTAGGGTCCTCTCCTAAAGGGAGCGTTGTGATTCAACCGAGATGAGGGACTGAATTATATACCTCTTTTGACATTTAACAAAGTATAATTACTTTGTTTGCTACCGAAAAGACTGATTCCAATGAAGTTTTTAATGTGTTCCATAACCAGAACTTAGATATTGTCGTTAGCCAATAGGATTAAAATATTTCACGGAGAGCATGGGATCCGCAATATATTAGTTAATAGGTATATGTTAGTAGTCATAATATTGACCCAATAAGGTCTTAATATATCATGAAGAATATCAATACTAATACATGCATTAACTATTAAACATATTGTGAGTAGTATAGTTAATATTTCATTAAAATAATGAAGTTGCATACAAGTAGCTGTAGCACACATACTTCAATATTAATAATTCAGCCCAATGACAGCAGCAACGTGTCTTCAATGGCTTTCTGAAGCGAATGATGTCATGCTAATGAGAGATTATTATCAATCACGCAACTTAATTAGAATATCATAAATTTTCCAAAAAGTCATGTCAATTAGTAGCGGGCCCTATTAATTATTTAGCTTTTATTCTGGTGTAATGTCACATTCGCTCCTTTCATAATTTCGGTAATTATGTTCCTAACACGTGTTCATTTCATATTTTTATCATAGTGATGATCTAAGTGATGAGTGATAATACAGTATCGTGTTCAGTTTTAGGTTAATTGCTTGTAAGATTGTAATTACATATGCTGGTGACAAATTAGGCTGACACTAGGTCTCACATAATATTTTGGAAGCTAGGAGTCATCTGTGAAGTATATAGGGTGAAAACGAATATGCGTGATGTAGGCGTTTAACATTAGATTAAGGTCATCTACAAATTGTATGAATTAAGATTTTATATCCGTCCATTCTGTCAAATTCAATAGTGTCGTTTATTTAGTTTATTACTGTTCTTTTGTTAATATAAACAAAAAATATGTTACAGCATTCAAAATGTATCCCGGGCGCACACGTGATCCTATTCGTGTGGCCAATACTACTATCAAACTGACGTTTAATAAGTAGATTATTTCTTTCTATTCGCTTCAAGTTTTGTTGTGCTATATTTTTTGACTCTTTTAGGCCCGGTTGTTCCAAGCAGTTTACTATCTATTAGATAAATTGATTCTACAGTCTTTACAAGAGAATAAGATTTTTGGGTTGTTCCATGGTGTTTTATTCTCCGGATAGCTAACTGGCTGATTGCTATCAGAAATATTAAAATTGTGTTAGGGTAGAGTTATTCTTGAAAAATTAGCAACTTGACTGAAACAATTTTAATAGAAATTTGGTTACTTTTTCGCTTGTCTGTGTTTTGGTGCAGTTGTAGTTTAAACCACAGTTTGAACGTTTAGAAAAAATGATAAATACGACTTGCAAAAATGAGTGGTGAAAATTATATATAAAGAGAAAGAGCAGTTTTTACTGTCGCGGAAATAACTAATTTAATTAAATTAAAAATATAATTGAGTCCAGGAAGACAGATTCCGTCTCTTGGAAAGAAAAAAGACATCATCTGGAATCAACTAGAAATTATTTTAGTTTTAGTTGTGGCCAGAATCAACGCTATATACCCTGTTGCATAAAATCGTAAAGCTATCAACAACTGGCATATCGAAGATAATCGAATGTTTAACTATAGATGGAACAACCGGCCCTAAATGTAATAATAATATCTGTATAAAAACAGTTTAATAGGTATATAACAATATATGTATATATGTGAAACTCTTTATGGTTTTATAAGTTCATAAATATCTTTGTAAAGTTTAATTAAATAATGTTGCATACATTACATATATTGTATAGGAATAAAAGATACCATAAAAGTATAACGTAATAATACACTTATTTAAATCATTCTCAAAAGAAACTACATCGTCACTAATTAAGTAACAATGAATAAACTTTTTATTAACTTAACACTTGCAATAATTAATTTAATTATTAGCGAGAGATAAGACCCGCTTATCTGTAATTAGGTATCTGTAAGTACATAACGCAACAATCACTTCTTGTTATAGTTTTAACTCTTTTCATTTTATTTCTCCGGTACACAAAGACCATCCGATTTTATCTTTTAACCATATTCTAAGAACCATTCTTCGTATCCAACATATGGAAATAGCGTTTTACGATGTCATCCAGAAAATAAACAGCTACACTCAAGTAGGATTCTATACTAGAGCACACATAAAATTCCTGTTAAACATAACGCAACATCGAGATACATAAAGATCGGCTTTTTCTTCCAAATGTCACAAAAATATCGAAGGGGAAGCTTATATTTTTCCAGGAAAAGCTTTTGTTCGATAAAAATAATATACGAAATATTGGAAACACAGTTTTGTAATGTAATTATTTGTTCTGGTACAGTTTTGTTTTTACCTCTCTATTATTACAAGATCGGGTTGTATAAAGGTTGTGGCCATCACAATACCTCTCGCCCTTTGTGGTATATATAAGAATTATATTTAACATATCTTGTACACACAAAACGTTCTAATTACACCTAATCTTTATATTTATATATTTTCTATAATTTTAAATTCATTCTATGAGCAAGTTTTCTCCATTTCTTCTAAATGTTTGAGGTTTTTCCAATTCATTAACGGAATTGACGGTATTTCTGAAGGGTTCATGTATTATACCTATAATTTTAAATATATAATTAATAATGCAAAAAGAAATATTAAATATCGTTCCCAGAAAAAACCTGCAGTACTTTCTCTGATTTTTTGACACTGACATTAGTGACATTTATCTGTCAATTACACACATTTAATTTTTTCAAGTAGTTACCCTGGAGATGTTTGGGCTGCGAGCAGACTCTGAGATTTACTACAACAGATTATTTTATAGATTATATTTCTATATCTTTAAATCTACAGAAGATACAATAAAATGTGTCGGATAGAGACTTTTTTTTTAATATTTGTAATAACATAAATTTTCAAAATATAATATCTAGAATATTTTTGTTAAAATACTACTACTTCCGGTTGTCCAATTGTTACCAGAATCTATTCAACACACACACACACACACACACACATACATACTCGTACAGACATCACCTTAAAACTCACCAACAACTTTTTAATAAAAAATCACGCATATCCTACATCGTGGGTTAGCACAAACCCGAAAACAATAACCATAAATACTCCACTTTTTTAACAACGTCTTACTAACCTTACATCTTCATACAGCAAAAATTCCTCCCTCTTAACATATTAAAGTGATTGATTTTCGGTAGCGAAACACCGCATGCGGACTACAATTATAATTACGAAACAATTAAGAATTACACAATCACTAGGAAGCTCATTTAAACTCGTCCGTCTCCTTGCTATTATGTACAAAGAATTAAAGAATATGTATTTATTTATTATTAAATATTTAAATTACGTTTGGTATGATATAATCCATTCCTTTTTAAAATAATAATAATAATAATATAACTTTATTGACATATATATATATATATATATATATATATATATATATATATATATATATATATATATATATATATATATATATATATATATATATATATATACAGGAAATATAAAATGGGCCATTCAAAATAACATTTTAATTTATAATTATTTTTTAATTTTCTGGATATTATTTTGAGTATATATCGTCATTATTACGATTAATACTGTTTCTATTTAATAATATGTGATACAGGTATTTCCAACATTTGTCAGTTATTAAAAAATATTTAGGCACAGATCACGTTTAAAACATTCAATTACATATTTTTTTATTTTTCTACACTATTTCTTCATTTGCTGTTTATTATATATACTCCATCTTAATGAATTTTTGAATTCCTTTCTATAAAACATTTAATTTACTGTGTTGGGTAGCATATCTTCACGTTTTAATTAAATCCTATACATTTCTGTTTTTTAATTCTTAAACTATTCCTTGTATTAATCAAAGAGTTGATCTACCATGCCTTTAGAGATTCTAATATTTCTTTGTAATTCACTCTAAAAGTATAAATAAATATATCATCACGGCTTATAGCCCATTTCTGGGTGCGCCAATTTTATATTCATAGAATTCGGTAATAAATATAAAATATACCTATTGGCCAGAATGGTACGATTATTTCTACAATATTAAATGAAGAAACCAGCTCTAGAAACCATAATTTTTTATTGTGAACGGATGTAATTTCCTTTTATTCTGAACGGGCCTTAACTTTATCATCTGCAAAAAATGTATACTTATTACAAAAGAACAACAAATAGTAAAACAGATGTAGTACAGAGTACGCAAATTTTAGAAAAATCTCTATAACTTTAAAATTGAAATAAAATACATTTGTCAACTATCGTCTGAAGTGAACTGAGATTTATTGATATTATGCATAAAAAGAACTTAGCAGTGTTTGCATAAATAAATATCAAATAGATTATTTATTGCATTGTTTGTTTCCCAAACATAAACAATAACATATATCTACTATAAATTTTATACTTGAAAATTTTTTGTGTCAATATTTTCCACATAATCAGGAAAATTTGCTGTAAATATAATAAACTATCGAAGATTACAAATAACAAGTAAATATATATTTATCTCTGTTTTACTTATAGTGTCCTACATTCTATCTTTGATACTGCTCGCGCCCTATTGTATTTAACATTTCTTGTATACCTACACTCTACACCAAAAATTCTACTTACATCTATTCCTTATATTTAGAATTTTGTCCTACTTTGTCGGAATTGACAGTATTTTTGAAGGGTATATGTAATATATCTATAATTTTAAATATTTAACTGTTAATACAATAAGAAATAATATAATGTATGTACCTACTTCCCAGAAAAAATCTTCAGTTATGTCTCTGTATTTTTGACACTGACATTTATCTGTCAGTTACAAACATTTTAATTATTTAATTTGTTTCCATGACATTATTTGCGCTGTGAGATTTATTACAACAGATTATCATATAAATCTATAACAAATATATTAAAATATTTATATGTATCAAACAGATCTTTAATACTAGCACGAACAAAAAAATTAAAAAAAGAAGATTTTTTTAAGAATCTCCTACTTTCGGTTGTCCAATTATTACCAAAACCTTTTCAGCTCTTCCCAGTAATATCCGATTGAAAAATATGTAGTTAAACAGATATATAAGTATTATAGTTTTTGATAAATCGTCCTTCCAACGTCCCACACACATACACACACACACACACACACACACACACACACACACACAGACATCATCGCAAAAATATTAAAATCGGATTGTAGAAACTTTAAAACATGCTTAATCATTAAAATCTGGATATGCGATTTTTAGCATGAATCCAATACCTCTCTTAGCGAGAGGTAAAAATTAAAAAATAAAATGTATTTTTTGTCCACAACTGCCCTACCAATACCATATGATTCATATATGAACATTAAACCATGACGTGAAGCTCAAGTGAGAAAAATAGTCGTATAATATAATACGTTTTTCTAGCCTTCCATCTCTGCATTCGTCTGTATCAAATTTTCATTATAAATTTCTATTGTGAATCCATCTCGCAGTCCATATTTCTTGTGTAAAATATGCACGAGTCTGAAAAATGCATTTATAAATGACTCATTCTCATGCTCCTTGGCGCGAGACACATGAAACCATCAAATTATAAAATAAACATATATTTCTTTGTAGAGTTTACTTTGTCATCTGTATATGTACTTATTAAATATTTACCGCTTAAATGGACTTATAGAGGTCACATACATGCGCTACCAGACCGACACGGTATAAATCTATCACAGTCTATGAAGTTATCAAGCTTCACCGCTATTGACAACCTGTGTTTATGTTAAATTTATGTCACACTGCTATCCACTTTTTCAGCGCAGATGATATACTTTATTCATTTTGCAAGACGCAAAGTATATTTGAAGAAAAGTAATTATAGTTCAGACATTTCAAACATCCCTCAAAGGTATAATAGAAAAGTAACGTGCCCTAAAACATTTGGCACAAATTTCAACAATTTTTTTTACCTCTCGGTAAGAGAGGTATTGGATTCATGCTAAAAATAGCATATCCAGATTTTATTAAATAAGCACGTTTTAAGGTCCCTACAATCCGATTTTAACATTTTTACGATGATGTCTGTGTGCATGTGTGTGTGTGTGTGTAAGTGTAAGTGTGTATGTGGGATGTTGGAAGGACGATTACTCAAAAACTATAAGACTTTATATTTGTTTAACCACGTATTTCCTAATCGGATATTCATGAGAAGATCTGAAAAGATTTTGGTAACAATTGGACAACCGAAAGTAGAAGATTCTTGAAACAAAATCTTCTAAATATTATTTTTTGAAAATTGGTAATATTAAAGAAAATTAAATTCTTTATCTGATACATTTAAATATTTTATTATATATTCTATAGATTTAGAGATAAAAGAAATATAATATATAAAATAATCTGTTGTAATAAATTTTACAGCCGAAAGAATGCCATGAAATAGTATATTATACACCAAGGTTGTGAAGAGTATGATTATTGACCGAGCGAAAAGATTATAATCCCGAGGGAACCGAGGGATTATAATTCGCGAGAACAATAATGCTCTTCATAACCGTGGTATATATACTATTTTTTTCACTACTAGCACGTAATTTTATTAATTATTTATGAAATTAATCCCACCATAACGTCATTTTACTTTTAAATGTGATGGCACAATTGATGCATAGTTGGCCTAGTAAAAGTCATTATTAATAGAAAAGATTAAATTTTCGTTTACTTACTGTAGTGTTCGGGACAGGTTTAGATTAAAAAGCATCACATGATTTAACAAACTTTATTCGACTCTGGGCTCGTCATTCTCCGAATGCTATGCTTACACATATGTGCTCATTGACAGGTTGTATCATATAATTGTGATTGCACAGTTTTTGGTTGCACGGTTCAAGCATTTGTATTATTTATTGTTAAATCACAAATATTATTTAAAAGTATTATTTTTAAATACTGTTTTTCTTACATTGAATAAGCGAAATTGACATGAAAAAATGTCAAGTATTTAATATGTTCTCGGCGCGAAAAACAAATATTCAAATTAATCCGAATTTTTAATATTGAATTAAGCTGTTTAAACAACCATTTAAATGCATAAAATATTAATAAATGGTTATACTTAAACTTGCTATAAACATTTCCGATTTAAAACTGTCACAGAATTATCAAAAAATGTAAATTTATTCATTATTAACTTATTATCGGTTAATAATGAAAAATTATATATCGGTAACCATGGACGGGTTGAGAAATTCAATTTCACGGCACACTATTCGGTCAATAAAGTACCTCTGTGTAGCTAGTAGTGAAAAAAATATTTTTCATTATGTTAATTTACTGTTAAGCTATTGATAAATTTTGAATTATTATTCTTCTTTTAAATATAGTCCAAGTGAATGAAAGATTTATTTGATTATAGAAAATAATTGATCTTCAGCGGATGATAAATCTGTGGCGCTAGAAATAGAGATCTATAAACAACGATCACGTTCTCTTCATGGGAACCTTCTATGTTTAGATCAACTAGGCCAAAATCCACATAATCATTTTTCGCCTACGAGCTCGTATTGTATATTTATGTTCCGTCAAATTACATGCATCATATAATACAGCAATTTTCTTCATATCTTCAGCGGAACGAAACGTTATAGTTTTTAAAGGCCCGAGGGGGATAATCATGAGTAATGATGGAATTATTGGGTAAATAGAATTAACTTAATATATACTCTCAATTCGACAACTTTTATTTCGACTACCGAATTAAAAATGTCGGTACAGTTAAGTTATATTTTTCTAAAACTGACCAGATATAATTGATGTTGATTCAGTATATGTATTGCCATACGTAATATAACAAGTGATATGATTATTATCGATGATATTCGGTTTCACGAGCAATATCTTCGATTATTAATCATATCACGATCTTATATTTAATGAGAGAATATAATGAATTTTTGCAATCTAACCTAACCTAACTTTTGATATACATATTCATATTGTATTAAAACATGGTACTTACAAGTTTTATTTAATATTTCGGAGTTTGAATTATTGTTATTATTTATTTTTATACTCAAAATTAACTGTCAATGTCATAAATAAAGAAAACAAATCCCTTAGTAACGACTATAAGTACGGTGTTTATTTCTTTGTTTTTTATCATCGCTGTGATAAACGCGTAGCTAGGGAGATTCTGAATGTTGATTGGCGGAAAACATGTCACGTGACTAAGGAATTATATTCTCAATAAAATATATTACTACTATCACGTTCGCAACGATGGTAGAAATCTAAACAGGCTTGCAAATGTTTTTGCCTCTCGCTGAGAGAGGTACTGGATTCATGTAAAAATCGTATATCCAGATTTTAATGAATAATTTTAAGGTCCATATAATCAGACTACAATAAAATTTTGTGAAAGATGTCCGATCAAGGTCGTCTACGAATTGCATGAATTCAGATTTTTGATCCGCCCATTACGACAAATTCAGTAGTGTCGTTTGCTTAGTTTTTATGAGGTACGTAAGATACTACTGTTATTTTATTATTATAAAAATATATATTACAGTAAAAGCATTCAAAATTCAAAAATAAATCAACTGGCAAATTTATAAGCAAATGCAAAACCAAATATGTTAAACATAAGATAATGACAAAATGTCAGTGTTAGTGACGGCTATGAATCAAGGTAATATATCTGAATTAATAAATAAACTAACGTTACAATGAAATTATTATCAACAACGAGCATCGTTTTAAAGTGGAATGTCCTAACTTAGTCAAAACAATAAGAATTTTTGAAAGACAACAGTGTTATATCCATTTGTATCGCACACTCTTATAGCCTTTGCAAAAGATAAATGTATGCCTATTTGTTATTTCGTTCGTGATACAGATGACCTTGATCGGACATCTTTCAAAAATTTTACTGCACTTTTTTACGATGATGTATGTGTGTGTGGATGTTAAAGGTACGATTTCTCAAATTATATAGGATTAAAGACCTGTGTAACTACGGATTCCTCAATCTATTAGTAATATGGGAGGAGCTAAATAGGTTCTGGTAATAATTGGACAACCAGAAGTGATAGTTTCTAATATTACTACAAATAATAAAAATAATTAAATTCTCAATATGACACATTTAATTTTTTTTTATTATATCTCCTATAGGTTTAGAGATACAATATATAATAATATAGAATAATCTGTTGTAATAATTCTCGTTCCCCAAACAACTCCATGGAAACCAGTTGAAATATTTAAATGTTTGTAATTGACAAAAATTAGAAGTTTTACTAACATTATTGGAAGATTTTTCTGGGAGGATCGAGTACATTTAATATATCTTATTAATTAAAAATGTATTTAAAATTTTAGGTATATTAATATCACATATATCCTTAAGAAATACTGTTAATACCGTCAATGAATTTGAAGAATTTTGAATATATTAGAAGAGTAGGACAAAATTCCTCATAGAACGAAAGAAGACATACAATTTCAATTATTTGTACAAGAAATGTTAAATTCGTTACTTATAGGGCCCGAGCAGTGCTGTGACTTTGTTGGCTTTGGCAAGGAGATATGGGGATCTATGTCAGAATGACGGCTAGTAAAAATGTACATAGGTGTCAAGTATCATAATTTTTCATTCAAAATATCATGATTTTCCAAATCCATGTGGATTTCTGCAAAACAATATGACTGAGATGTTTTTTTTTCTTATTATGCTTTTCATTTGTATCATATAAGTGTTTACAAAAGAAAAACATTATTATTACGATTATATGATTGTTTTTATCTTGCTGACCACAAGTTTTGTCCATAATGATCACAACACAGCTACCAAAATACCCAATTCCATTATTTTAACTCCGAAATCATACAACCCGACCACAAAATAGAGCAAGTCGTTCGCTTGTCGACCACCAAACGCACGTAAATCAATCTATAGAGGCGAGCGCAGTTTATTATTAAAATTGGAGTCGTTCCCGGCCAGGTTGTTGTCCTCGCGGCGAGAGGGGCAAGGGGCCGACTGCAGTTCTGCAGAGCGATTTCGGTAAATGTATAAACGGTTCCATTTGGCTCCGAAGTCAAGGGCAGCGGCCGATGCAAAAAGACGTGGAAATCCGACGCTAAAATAGCGTACTCAGAAATGGGAGTTCAAGGATTCTGCTAACGGTTACTGCTATAAGGCTATAAGGAACATTTATAGAAATAGTCTAAAAGACTCAACTACGTGTTTACACCACAACGTAGCTACAATTTCATATTTTGTAACTATCGTATACAGGGTGTAACAGTTAAATAAGCTACCTCAAATAATTTCTATATTATTAAAGATAGATCAAGCGAGACATCCTTTTACAGAAGACATTTTTTTTTTTTTAACAAATAGTTCTCAAGTTACAATACAAAGTTATATTTTTTTAAATGGGAGGATATATATAAAAACTATTAGTTTTTTATTTAATTAATTCATATTTTTCAATTCTTATTTAACTTGAATATATAATAGAGATTTGATCTTCTCTTTCCTTTATAGTGACGACTACTAACGTTTATTGCATGTGCTAATTACTAGAACTATTTTTTATTGTCAAGAATATATATGGGCGGCAATACATGCATTAATCTAATATTACATTTCACATTCCTTTTGACCTGTTATCGGCGTCCATCTTCCACACTCATACAGACCCGTCAGCGTCGGACTGGCCCTTTAGGACGCGTTCCCCTAAGTGATATAAAGTACACATTGTCATTCCAATCACAACGATTATCACAGGCGTGCATTATCATCTAACAAGATAAACAGGAGAGGGAGTAGGAATAAGGTCATTCCCAAGTCCCAGACTTGAGCAGGTTCCCCGCATATTAAATGCGGCCTACCATCTCGTGGGTTCCCAGAGCTCCATATGGGTCCCAGACCCATTATGAGAGCTTAGCTTACAATCGATAAAGTACACATTGTCATTCTAATCACAACAATTGCTACAGGCGTGCATTATACGATAGACAGGAGGAGGGATAGGTATAAGGTCCGTCCCAGACCTATGAGAGCTTAGCTTACGCTCACACGTAGGGTTTCAGACCTTTCATGGAACTCAGCCTCTCATTTGGTGTTTCTCACACCTGGTGTTTCACTTCTAGCCGTACCATAGCCACCAATACATGACCCAGACATGTTGGGTCCCAGACCCATTGCAAGAGCTTAGCTTACGGCCATAAGCAGGTCCCAGACCTCTTATGAACCTCAGCCTCTCACTTGGCGTTACTCTGCTATGTACGCTAATCACCTTTAGAGTAGACGATTCTATGTACCCAGGGTTGTCCCAGACAACCCTTCGGATAAACAGAATACTACATATGTTTGCGGCCACAAACCAATAATACAAATGTATATCTCACATATACCATGCGCGTCAAATACACAAATAGTGTACAACATAACAATCAAGCAACTGGCGATCCACACCTGTGGGCCATACTTGAACAATATAATCAGAACGACTGTGAGGTGTACCACTCACCTTTAATTACAGCAAACTGCTTGTCTTTTCTTATGGACACTATCACACACAGATCCACACGACACTGTGGTCACAACACAACTACCCTGCTTTTCCAAGGGTCGGGGATATCATTGCATTTAGGAATGTCAAGTGGTTTCGCCTTTTATTAGGTACTACTAAGTTATACTTGTACTAATTTAATTTATGAGCGCAAATAATTTAATGGTGAGTAGTTTCAATCATTATAGTATTGCTACTAATTATGAGTTTGGCTCCATCTCTTTTATCACGACTTTTCTAAGCGTGTGCAATTTGTTTGTGTTTGCTATTTTGCTAACACTTTATGAATCATTTATAATTTATCAAATGTAATTGTAAGTAAATAAAACTAACATTTCTAGAAATATTGATTTTCTTAATATCTCACGACATTTAGATGGTGAGATTATATCTAGCGAGCAATAAATTGTTAATTATAAACATGTATAGCTCAGTGTAATTGGTGTGAAATATGTTGCCGATTATTTCATATGCAATTAATGTTGTTTCATGACTTTGATATTTCTTACAAGTTTTCTTTACAAAAATGGAATTTCTCACTATTGGGAATGCTAATCTTTATAACTTATCAATAGATTACTATTACGGTTTTATTCAATATTTATGCAATAAAACCTTGGATCAAATCAAAATCAAATAAAAGCAAGTTGTGTACCTATTTATAAATATAAGTTTACTTTTATTTCAGTGATAACTTTTAATTGAATTCCAGTTTATTCACCTACAGAGCAGTGCCGGATTACCCAATAGGCAGAGTAGGCAATTGCCTATGGGCCCCGGGCTTTTTAGGGGCCCGCGACAATAGATGAAAATAATATTGATTTAATTTTGAAAGAAAAATGCAAGCAAGGTTTGCTGTTTCCCAAGGATAGAAAAAAATTATAAACTCAGATACGCACTATATACTTAGTACTATAACTGGAAGTTAAAACTGTAGTTCGTATCGCTTCTAACCTTCATTTTAATTCTTAACTAATGGTTAACAAACTGTCATTTTAACTAGAAGTCTAGTCGTCCTGCTGCTAATGAAGCGCATGATATTGGCTACAAGGGCTAACAGAGTAGAGTGGTATTTGAATAAAAAAAACTTCACACTGCTTTTACTGAGAAAGTAACTATTTTTGTGGCATCAAAATGGGTATTTAAAAAAAATGTAAAACGCTAAAATATTAAGTACAGAGAGATGTGTAACGATAAAATTGTTTTGTATACCGAATAGTTATATCCAGGGCCACCGAGTGTGCGTGTATAGATTGGGCGCCGCAAAAAGGCGTCTAGATAAGGGGGCATCAGATCGCCATAATAATTAATACTATCTTTTTTTCTTATTAAAGTTTAAAATCAAATATGTAAACATTTTTTATTACAAGCAAAGGAATTCTTAATTATAATGAAGAAATTTTGATTACAATAATAAAATGCTTAATTACAATAATAGAACCGTGATTACAATAATAAAAAAAATTAATAGTTTTTGAATATTTATGTTATTAAAAATATTAAAAAACAAAATACTCTATCCGACATTTAAAAAAAAATATATTATACCTTCTATAGATTTAAAGATATAATCTGTTGTAATAAATCTCACAGCCTGCTCACAGCCCAAACATCTCCATGGTAACTACTTGAGATATTAAAATATCTGTAATTGGCAGATAAATGTTACTAATGTCAGTGTCAAAAACTCAGAAATAGTATTTAGAATAGGCTTTTTCTGGGAACGATATTTAATATTTGTTATTGTATTATTAATTATATATTTAAAATTATAGGCATATTACATGAAATCTTCAGTAATAACGCCAATCCCGTTAATGAATTGGAAAAACGTCGAACATTTAGAAGAAATAGAAAAACTATGCTATTGGAGTTATACGATTCGGAAGGATCGTCACACACACATACACACACATATACATATGTACTTACATACATCATCGTAAAAATGGTAAAACCGTATTATTGGGGCCCTAAAACGTGATTTTCGCGAAAAACTCATCATTGAATTTTGTGACCAAAGACAATACCTTCTTTACCTAAAGGTGACGGAAGGTAAAAATGGTTTCTTCTCAAATTTTTGATTGTTGAAAATGATTGCGGAGTTTAATAATTGTGAAAAGGTGTATACTTATTCATTTGTATGCATAAAATCGATTAACATTACTGCCATATTCGTATTTTTACTCATTTTGTTAAATTTCTTAAAAAATCATTATTCTTCAATTTTCAATAAAAAGTTCAATTTTTAAAAAAATCTAATTTAATTTGTTATAGGTACTCTTTAATGCGCTAATTTCAAATTTTGAAACCGCATGTCGATATCTCTTTTCGTTCTCGAGATATTTGCCCTCAAAGTTTAGCCTAAAAATACTCATTTTTGGGCTATATCCCAAAAATGGGTCGAAATACGAGCTCATTAATACCACCATTCGATTCCCCGGGCAAAATTACATAAGTATACCAGATTTCATAATTTTTTAACAATAAATACAATCTCTAGAGCAAAATAAATGAAAATGGCCAAAATCTGAAAAAATCGCAAGGGGTACCCCTTACGATTTTTGCAGATTTTGGCCATTTTCAGTTATTTTACTCTAGAGATTGTATTTGTTGTTCAAAAACTATGAAAATTGGGATACTTATGTAATTTTGCCCGTAGAATCGAATGGTTATACTCTCAAGTCTGTATTTTGACCCATTTTTGGGGTATAACCCAAAAATGAGTATTTTTAAGTAAAAATTTGAGGGCAAATATTTCGAGAACGAAAAGAGATATCGACATGCGATTTCAAAATTTGGATTCAGCGCATTAAAGA